>JASJFT010000032.1:0-319439 GCA_030770425.1 Darksidea phi | reverse complement strand
AACTCCAACGACCTGTTTCTCACATTTCGCAAAGAGATGGAGGAGATGTCGAAGAAGACCAAACGCCTTGAAAAAGACAACCAAAGCCTGCAAAGGAACAAGGAGGTTACCAATCGAAATATCGCTGAGATGGTCGAGGAGCGCACAAAGATGCAAGAAGAAATACCTCGAAAGAGTAAAGAGGTGGAAGGGCAACGCAAAAAGATTGCTCGACTGGAGACGCTGTGTCGGGGCATGCAAGCGCAAGGCCGATGTGTATATAATAAATTAAATGTACTACACCATGGCGTGGTAATCGTCCATGAATATATTTCTAGAAATCCGTACGGTAGGTATGGTTCGACCCGGAGATAAGTGGAGATCCGATCGGAGATCGTCTCGGTTGTGCCCTTTCTACCCATGAGACTCGGCACATCAATGCCGAAGACCAACTACAAACGCTCTAGCGAAGTGTAAGGCTGTCGTCAGTCCCCGCTGCTGAGTGAGACTTTCTGCTACAAGGAAGCAAGATGGAGCTCTTCAAATGTGTTCTCACACCGGTTTGAAGGTTGCTAGGCGAGCACGGATCACCAGGAGGCGCAGGCTTGTGGCGGCCTTGTACAGCGAATCAGGTAGGTTGCCCAAAGAGGCGGTCGCACGTCATTCTCGTCGAATCGGGAAAAGCGCGTTCCAACGTCGGGGCCAGGTGCCCAGCCTACAAGAGCCCGCCGCGCCCATCGCTGAGGCTTGATCCCCCCACGTACAGATATCTCCAGTGCACGACGCCGACGCGCACATCCACCACCAACAATCGATGGGAGAAACCGACGAACCCCCTTTATCGCGCAGTGTCAAGTCCAAGACTACTGCACTGCGCTTGGGACGCAAAAACGACACTCAGCCGGTCCTTCCCACCCACGAACACGCCCCAAAGCACAATGGCGGCACTACCTCCAACTCCACTCTCGTCGAGAAGCAACCGCGCGACATTGGCGCTGGACACGGCCATCGCGAAGCCACTGGCAACAATGTCGCGCGCGAGACATCGTCCTCTTCGCCAACTCCAGTGGCCTCGTCTGATGGAGAGGCGCCTACCGCCGTAGAGAAGGCGCCCATGCCAACGCGCATGAAGAACGGAATTATTCGTTTTGGTAAACACACCAAAGGAGCCGTGCTCCACAGCTGGGTCAACGTGCTGCTGGTATTCGTACCCATCGGTATCGCCGTCTACGCTGCTCATTTGAGCCCCGTAATCGTGTTTTCGATGAACGCCATCGCTATCATCCCTTTGGCTGGTCTGCTCGCGCACGCCACCGAAGCCGTCGCAGCGCGTCTTGGAGACACTCTAGGCGCACTCCTCAACGTTTCATTCGGAAACGCCGTCGAGCTTATCCTCTTCATCATTTTGCTAGCCGCAAACCAGATTGAAGTCGTCCAGGCAGCCCTATTGGGCTCCATCTTGGCCAACCTTTTGCTCATTCTTGGCATGGCCTTCCTATTGGGAGGCCTCAGATATCAAGAGCAGGTAAGCCTGAGTCTCGAGCACGCCCAATCCGGCCCGAAAGCTAACGGCACTAGGTTTACAACAGCACCGTCACGCAGATGAGTGCTTGCATGCTCAGCTTAGCTGTGATGAGCCTATTGCTACCAACAGCCTTCCATTCCGCCTTTTCGAACAACGAGATCGCCGACCACGAGACGCTCCTTGTCAGCCGCGGTACTAGTGTCGTCTTGCTACTTGTTTATGTTCTGTACCTGGTGTTCCAGCTCAAGAGCCATACGTACATGTACGCCAGTACGCCACAGCACATTATTGACGAAGAGTCACATCCGGGTGTTCTCGCCGAGGTCTGGGAATCTAGCTCCGACTCGTCGTCCAATTCGAGCGGCAGCGATAGTGACAATTCCGATGGCTCTCACACCACGGCCAAATCCAAGATCAAGCGCGCAGTCCGCAGGATGCGTCGCAAGTCGAGCGCAAGCTTCAAAGACAAGGATACGCCCGAAGTACCTTCCGTCATGAACTCGCCGTCTGTTGAACAGCACCGGAGCTACTTTGACATGCAGCGCAATGGCAGTGGTGACGAACATGGCACCGACTCAAGACCTATGTCGCAACGCGAAAGCCTCGGCGACATCTTGAGCGGCGATGAAGCCGACACCGGTGATCGCCATGCGCCAGTCGCTCGTGACTTTGAGGCCGTCTCGTCTAGCTCCATTCATTCACCCACGCAAGAGAAGCGCAAGTCGAAGTCGAAGAACAAGAAGAAGCACCGCAAGCACCGCAATAAGGAGCTAGATGAGGCGCACAAAATTGAAGTAGTCCCTGCACCCGAAGAAGCTAGTCGCTTGGCTAAGGTTGCCTTCGCCGAAGAGGTCCAACAAGGCGAGGCAGCTGCGGCAAAACGCCCGACCCGCCCGGCATTCACTCTGTTGTCCAATAACATCTTCAGCAATCCGCAGAACCCGGCGCCCGTTGGCGTCCCAGGCCCCAACATTCGAGTTGCGGCCCCTCGAACTCTGCGTCGCACCAAATCGGAGCCCGAAGACATTCGTCGTTCGCAGCCTCAGCCAAGCGCGGGTGGTCGTCCCCCGTCCGCGCCTCTCTCTTCTGGAGCTGCCCCCTCTCTGAGGACCATTGAGCCTGACGAAGAAGAGGAGGAAGACGTTCTCATGTCTCGCACTGCGGCCGTCATAATGCTGCTGATCAGCACTGCTCTGGTTGCAGTCTGCGCCGACTTCTTGAGTGGAGCCATCGAGCCCATGGTCGAGCATACCGGCGTCAGCCAAGCCTTTATTGGTCTCATCATCCTTCCCATAGTCGGTAACGCCGCGGAGCACGTTACTGCCGTCACCGTGGCCATGAAGAACAAGATGGATCTCGCTATTGGCATCGCTGTTGGCTCCTCTATCCAGATCGCTATCTTCATTACCCCCTTCATTGTCATCCTCGGCTGGATCATGGGCAAGCCTATGACACTGTACTTCAACATCTTTGAGACTGTGGCTCTCTTCGTTACAGCTTTCGTCGTCAATTTTCTTGTCTTGGACGGCAGAAGCAACTACCTCGAAGGGAGCTTGCTCATTGCAGCGTATGTCATCATTGCGCTGAGTAGCTTCTTCTACCCTGATGGATGCGAAGCCTCTCAGATTGGTGGTAGCGCGGATCCCAAATGCAGTGGAAACACGATCGCAGTCGTTGCGCCCGCTCTCATGAAGAGATTCATGGGAATGTAAGCTCAGAATAACATGTGATGGCGTATTGGAAGTCCGCCGGGTGAGACTGGGTACGGGGATATATAAGCATCCATTGTTTTGGTAAGGCTTTAGTGTGAGAGTAGCAGAATTTGCGATCACAAGTTGGTGGGAGTTTCAGTCGTTACCGAAGTGTTGGTGAAAAGTCTTACGTAATAAGAAATATGTTGTCTGCCCTATACGTGCATGTTCATATCGAATGAGTAGCAGCCATCGCGTCGTCAAACTCGCGGAATAACCCAAAAAGTGCATGTTCATATACATTCGCACCAAACGCGTATGCTATGCCTAACAAAGGGGATTCACCAACGCCTGGCCCCTTAAAATATCATCCTAGGTATCATCCCCATAAATGTCCTCCGAAGAATAGAACGATGCGCCACTGACTCCCAACAGATGTAATCGCCGTACATACCAATTGACAAATGCGTGTCGTCGCCACTTTCGGCTAAGTAAGCCAACCCCCTCATGTGATGCTACTACGCTTCATAACCCTTCATACCCGCTTCACTCAGAGTGTTGCGCATCCTGTTCTAGCGCTTTGATGGCATAAGCGGTAACAACACCCCGGCTACCAATGCGCTTCTGAGAACGTCCGTAACGGCACACCCACCCAATCTCCCATCCGCCATCGCTCTCCTGCAGCTCTTTTAGGTAAGAAATATCCGAGCCGGCCCAGACACCAAGAGATTGACATGCAAGAACGCGGGCGGCTACTGCGAAGGTATCGCCACGGCGACCGACGCGCTCGCGGAGAGCAGCAGCGAGAGGTTGGCGCAGAGCCTGTACCTCGGGCGCTTTCGGGTTTGCTTCAACGAGACAGGAGAGGAAGAAGAGGAAGGGCTCAGCTGAGATGTACATGGCGGTGCCGTCGACATATGCGCGATTCAGCAATACACGACGGACGTGCTGAAACTCATTCTGGATATCCGCGCCGCGGTTGTAGTGGTAGAAGACTCGGATTACATTCACAAGGACAACTGGACAGATGCGCGGACGCTTTTCGCAGAAGTAGGTCTGTACCAGGCCGTCGCGGCCATGTCGGTTTGCGAGGAAACGGTCGAGCACGGGGTTTGCGGAGCTAGCGGGCGGCGAGAAGGCGAGGAGGGCGGTTGCCGTGTCGTCGACGTCTTCTGGGAAAGTCTTTGTCGTTCCAACTGGAGGGCCGATGAAATAGTTCCATGTTTTCGCTTCCCGGCTAGCCTTTGCGATCTCGGCTTCGATTTCGGCGGGGGAGGCGGTAGAAGGCGAGAGGCTGATGATGCTGGTGTCTTGCAGAACTTTGTGGATGAGAAATTGCGAGAAGACATCGCGGAACTCGGGACCATTTTCGATCTGTGAAACATGGTTGCGTGCGTTGGCTTTCATATATTGCCGCGCCCGCGTGACAGGGTCGAAGAGTTGGCTGCGCAGCTGACGAAGGAGTGCGGTAGAAGATTCGAAGACAATGCCGTGGAGACCGAAGGAGCGCGCTGCGTTCACATTAGCGACCTTGTCGTCGACGAAGATGGCAGATGTAGGATCGGCTAGGTTGATCTTGTCGAGGACGTGCTTGTAGTAGCCCAGTTCCGGTTTGATCATGCCCGCTTCGAAAGAGGTGAATTCGCCGTCGAAGAGATCCCAATCGGGTAGTACGGCTTTGAGGCGGGCGAAGTCGTCTTTGGCGATGTTGGTCATGGCGTAGACTTTTAGTTTGCCATTCATTTCCTTCTTGAGGGCTTTCAGTTCGGCGATGGTTTCGAGGTCTACTCGTAACGTTTTGCGACATTGCGTGAACGCCTCGCGGATGGTGTCAGGGGACAGCGAAAGTTCTTGGCCGATGGCCTCCAGAGCTTCGTCCTCGGTTATCCGACCGCACTCTAGCTCGCCCCATGTGGGCGTAAGGATAACGGAGTGGAACGTTGAGGGGGAGAGGGCTGTAAGGTCACGGGCAGACCAGTGGAAAAGGACGTCGCCGAGGTCGAGGATGAGTGTGCGGCTTTGGTTTCGCGGAGGCTTTTCCTTTTCTAACATGGTGATTTCTTTGGATGGTAGGATCGAGTCCGTTTTACTGGAGCTTGTTGGGGTTTTGGAAAAGGGCGGAGGGGGCTTTTCTGCCGTGCGCTTTGTGGATTTGCTTCGCATGAAGCAAAGGAGTTTTGACAACATGATGCCGAGTCTATGGCAGTCAATAAATCAGTACGCCGCGATCAATGTTACAGTAGAATTTCGCGCGCAGCTCCTCGAAGCATTTATACCGTCCAACAGGGGGCACAGCAGGAAGCCGTGACCCCGGAAAGGCCCTGAACAATGGGGACATGCCGGCGGCGGTATCGTCTGGGGTGGGTGTCATGGCGCGCAATCTAGCGATCCTAGAGGAGCCTGTGACCCATGTAGGTGGGTCTTTTGCGTAAGATGGCGTGAGCCGCGATACGGGGTAAAACGCATTCGTCTATGCGATCAACCCTCAGATTGTTAGGTGGTATGTGTTTTTATTTCCGGAGGAGACAGCTTGGTTTGATTTCTTCGGTATGCCTCTCCAGTCGAACAAACCCTCGGGCTACCTGCCTATCATTTTCGCTCTTGAGAAGGTGAACTCACGTCCTTAGTACGGCTTTAATTAGCCTAGATACCGTAGTTAGAGTCCAAGCCTGTTAGGGACGTTACTAGGCGGCGAAGCCAGTTTTTCGAACAGAACAAGCCAAGCGTTAGCCAAAATTTCCCTGAGCCTCTTAACTCCTTCAAGGGAAGATCGTATACGCAACTGCTAGTTGTGGTTTAGATCCACTCGAATTGGACGTAGAGATCATGCAGGGATAGATTTTGCACATACCAACTCTCCATTCTAGTCGACGAAATACCAACACGGGAGAATATCCAACCGATGTTGGACGAAGCCGAATGCGAGTCATGCTTTTGGTTGTGCGGTGTGGTTACGTATCGTGGGACCGGATGGTTGGTGTTGTTGTACTACCAGGGCCGGCTATGTTCCGAATACGGTGCACACACTGCCGGGACGGCAGGGGGTAAAGCACCCGGTTGGATAACGCAAGCGGGAAGGATTTTGCCACGTTCTCCGTACGAGTTAAATTAGTCGAGCCAAGTTTTCTTAAGACTGGGGGGGTGGGGGGGATTTGTGTTTTCGGAAGAGCCCACATGGTGAAACATTAATTACCGACAGGCTACTTTCAGAGACATGAAGCTGTGTAATGGTATGGAAACTATAGCGAACAGTCAACGCTTGGGAAAGCGGTTCGGACTTCGCAACCGCCTTTACGCGTCACTCCGTACAGAGCTCAAACCACCTGCCCCGGTCAACTCCCGTAGCCGCGCCGGTAGATTGAGAATGCAAAAGTCGAGGCTGGTCGGGCACGTGGCAACGTTACTCGCACTAGACAACGTGGAAATGCAAGGCAGTTGCGCGAACTGGGAGCGGCAGGAACTTCGGGAATCCAGTACAGGGGGAGAGACATGAACGGTTTGCTAGCGCTTGGGACGGACTGCTAGCGCTTGGCCTCTCCACTTTTGTACGAGAGACCTCTCTGCGGTTTGTGCAACCGTTGCGCGCCAACAGTCCGTTCATATTCTCCTCTTGTACGTTGCGGGTAGCGCGATTGCCGCTGTTAGATTTTGCCTGGCGAGATGATACCTGCGTACGTGGGTACATGCAGGGGTGATTTTGATACACGCGCTTCCCCTCGCGCTTGCGGCGCCGCTTAATGGTGCGGCGCGGCAGATTGCGCAGACTCGTCCATGTTGGGGAGGAATCAAACTCACATGCTGCAGGCTAAAGCTTCTCGCCCTCGCTATGCTTAATAAGCATGCGAGTTTATTCCTAGGATTGGCCGGAGTTCTTGACGCCATCGGCTGGGTGTGACTGCAACACTATCGAAATGACACCTTTCCTCCAAAGTAGCAAAGTTGGGGCACAGAGGCCCTACTGTAATGTCTGGTGGCACGACTCGAGCCATACATGGATGATGGTAGCTATTACATGGTTAGGCTTTTAGTCTTCTGAGGCAACATCGCTAGGTGGTATCTTCTGAAGCAGCTTCGCGCAGGGAGCGGATATTCTTCGGACTTGAAACTAGGAACGGCCCGTTTTTCGCCCAAGTCCACATGATCTGCTATCTACCTATCACGTATACATGTTCGGTACTATCACGGCGATAAAGACTTAGCGAACGTTTCACCTGAGTGTTGATACGACGCCCACCAGTTCACTGCGTGGCGATACCCTCCCTAATGTAGATGATAGACCTAAGCATGCGTATACATTGTTATATCCGACCAACACCGTGCCATGTACATGGAATACTTAAGCGCATAGAGTACGTCAAGTTATTGGGATTCTCTTGGGTTAGACGATGCCGGTTATAGCTCAAACAGGCATGGGTGGATAAAAAGCCGCGCCTTCTAACTAGACCCGTGTCTGAAGATTCGGACGAAGTTCTTCTTTTAGCCATCGTGCTCTGCAGCTTGGTGGCATAGTAGGGGCAAAGTTGACGGCTGGTTGCACCAAGTTACACTTCATAGTGATGTGTCAAGCCCAATTTCTATGCTCTGTAGCTTGGTGTTGGTGGCGTAGTGGCGGCAAGATCGGCGGCTGATTGCTCCAAGTTACATTCAACAGCGATTGATCAATCTCTATACTCTGCGGCTGGGTGGCGTAGTACAAATAGAAGGGCCGACTACAGCTCTCGGCAGATCTTAATACAACACTCACTATAGTCAACTAGTCAGTGCAGACAGATGCAGCGACAGCATTCTCGATGGAGAGCGCGCGACTTGTATGATTGACATAGTTTTCATACGCAATCAATGCTTGATTCGCGACTCGACTTCAAAATGTTCGCTTTGAGCCTATCAATCAAGTGTTTGTCGAATGCGTGCCTTGCCGAAATCTCTGTCCTTTGAGTCTTGTAGTACTAAGGCGGTTCTTCTAGATTCCTGATTATGTAATATCTTAAATTGCTTTGCTACAGGTGAAGGCGCCACTGATGATGATTTAGAGTCCTTCGTAGGTCGTTATAAAGCACACTGAGGATGTTTTAATTGGCAGCACAGCAACCTTGACGTTGTCTTTCTATTGACGTAGTCTTTCTAGATAGCAAGGCAGTCAAACAGCCGCTTTATTAGTTTGTTCATAATCCCATTGATGAGTTGCTTGGGTTTGGGCCTGCGCATACTAATGTGTATACCTTTCAGGCGCCTGCTAGAGAGGTTCGATCGCCGCTATCGAGCCAATCCAGGTATGATGTTTGCGTTATTAATTTCTTGCCTCTTACTAAATATTATTAGGATTCATGCATCAAAGGCAATATTAAACAATGACCCTTTCGTGTATGCCAACTACTACTCGTGACGATGCCCCCTATTCCACGAAATACCTTTTTGCCGCGAGTTTGACGACGCGATGGCTGCTGCCCATTCGATCATGTTTCCTTCGCGTTGCTACCAATATATTGGAGAATGGGAAGACGACGGATCGGCTGCTCCACTGA
Source organism: Darksidea phi (assembly GCA_030770425.1). Lineage (NCBI taxonomy): Eukaryota > Fungi > Ascomycota > Dothideomycetes > Pleosporales > Lentitheciaceae > Darksidea > Darksidea phi. Next base: position 310,722 of record JASJFT010000032.1, on the reverse strand, counting down.
ATGAGGAGTACCGGCCATACACTCGAAACACACGTTTAACGGGCGAAACCATAGACGACAAGATTTTACCATGAATTCTACATTATCATGCGTTACATAGCCGCACATGACTGGGTATCTTCTCCTTCTTGTTCGGTCTGTGGATCGAATTGCACCATCGCCTTACCCCTAGACTACAAGAGAGCATCATTACTATGGCTTAATAGAAAAACTTTCCCCGTCGGTAACCAACAGCAAACTTCCTAGCCTCAATCATCCTAGGGCTTGAACTGGACTTCACCACTGGGGGCAGATCAAGCTACAGTGAAGCCGGCTTCTCAACTCCACTTCGCCTCGTCCTTCATCGCCGGGTTCATCTTCGGATGTCCAGATGGACTTGCATCGGACTTGTATAAATACTTGCTCTTTTCGCTTTTTTTTTTCGGCAATCATTTTTTGCAGCTGCAGTGCTGATGGGCGCGTGACCGCCGCATGGAAAACCCGCAGTATGTGCCGTAATTAACTCCTAAACCTTCCCTACCTGACCATCTGAGTGCTAAAAAAATCCGCAGGAGCCTTCTCGGTAACCATTACGTAGGATGATCTCGCAAAGCGGCCCATGAATGCGTTCCTTGAGAACTCGCCCAAAAAATGGACACGAGCTCATTCAGACGAACATGGCCGTGGACCTCAAGTACCGCATCAAGAAGCTCAATGGTGCTCACGACTTCTTACAAAACTTCATCAGGCGTACGCTGGGCAGAATTGAGAAAATCACTGGGCGGTTGACTATGCCACGCGAACAAAGAACGAAGGCTTACAGTGCGATGTGCTCGTCAGGCATTGCGAAGACGCTTTTCACTTCATTACGACGAATATCAATCGCAAGTCTTGCCAGGACAAACTTTGGTAGTTTGATGAATCTCGGAGTAATTATCTCATCACAACAGCTGCTGCCATCGGCGATGAGGAAGCGATCTTTCCGATCCTTATGATGGGACGAGCGGTTTGTGGGATGGGTGCCTGGCTTTCGAATATCCATTTACGTCGGTCGCTTACACAGGGTAGTTTCACATTTTCCAATGCATCCTGCACACATCCACTACACTTCGCTGCAGTTCCAAAGCGAGAATTCCAATTATTTCTCAATAAGGCAATCCATTCTGGAAACGCTGAAGTTGTGGTAAGCATTTTGGAGCTTAAGCATTACGGTAGCATGGAGTGCTATGCACAAGGGTTGGAGACCGCATGCAAACTTGGACATGTCGACGTCGTACGGTTGTTCTTCAATAGAGATCTTCTCAAGTTCAATATACCAGGCCGTGCAGGCAAGATAATACTTCGCCTTTGCGTATCCCAATGAATAGCAGCTATCGCGTCGTCAAACTCGACGAATAACTCAAAGAAGTAATATAAAAAGGTAATTCGTTCCGAATACCTTAAAACGTAAGAATATTACTGCTTATAGTTGTTACTTAGGGCTTAAGTTATAGTACAACTATAAAGATAAGTGCTTAAGTTTTATAAAAAAAGGGCGTGGCGCGTATTATAGCGTAACTTTATAAGCCTTATAGGGGGCATAGTACGTAAAGTAGGAGTAATAGTAGTCTGCTAGGCTCGAGAGTGGGAAACGTAACCTACTACCTACTTAAGGTCCTATAAAAATAGAGCGTTGTACTCAATCCTCCATCCTCTATAGCTTTATCGATTGCTCTACCCATCCACGCAGCTAGCTTACCTCTTTAACCTGCGATATTACTCACCACCATCTCGCGACCCCACGAGTGCCCGCGGGGCCGTCCTAAACGCCATTTCGAAACTCGTCCGCCACTATACATCGACCCGTAATCCCATGGCTTCCATTCGCCTTGGTATATTACGGTCGTAAGTGACCAGTTGCCTGTGACCAAGGAGATGCTTCGCCTCGGAGCGGGTCCTGATGGTCCCAGGTTGTAGAGATCAGAGCTTTGATAAATTCCGACGTAGCATGCTCAAGACAAACATAAAGAAGACATTATCCTGGTCTTGGTCGATCAAGGCGTCAATTAAGAGACGATGATGGAGCAATCTTCGTTGCGCTGCAGCTGCGGTGAAGAAGAAGTCAGGTATCTTGAGTTGCGCTCGAGGACGACAGCGTGGGTTGTGGCATTTAACGTCTAATCCTCAGATTCAAGTGGGGTGGAGGGTTTGCACGAGATAACGACTGTGTTCTGGTATTGAGCTATTGGCAAATTGGGCGTAGGTAGTTGTGCAATAACTTGGTCAGGGACCTAGAGACACCATGGGAGCGTGGACGGTACTCTTTAGCTTCATATATGTCATAGTTTTTTTTTATCAAAGGCATTCTTCTACCTCATTCTGAACTAGACATCATTCACATCTTCTCATTCGGCTGCCTGAACTCGGTCGCATGACTCCACACACTCGGCCCTGGAATATTGTAACCCGTAACATTGCCATGAATATCCACCAAAATGCCCTTATCCCTCATTCCATAAAGCTCACTCGCCACGACACCACCTTCAAGCTTCTTTCCCTCGCCACTTCCCACAACCCTCAAATTCACACACTGTGGATACGCCTGCGCGCCATTCACCTGATCAGCTACATGAAGTGCGATGATTTCGTGACGCAAGACGTAGTCGCCTAAAGCCAGCATCTCGGGAACTTTGACGGTCCATGATGCTTTATTGGCGATAAGGACGTCGGAAGCCCATGTTCCACCCAAGCCTTCAAAGCCTGTACTGTTCAGCCAACCTAGCTGATCGATCTTCACCCACTCCAATGTGTTTTTATCTGCGTTCGCGCAGCTGCCATCACACTCTGCGAGATACGTGATCACAGGACCCTTATGCGACACTGGCCACTCATTCCACTGCATCTTTAGCTCATCTCCAGCCGTGGTGTTGATATGAAGAGCACCGGGTGTCGAGTTATAATGACATGCGATATCTGAGGTGTTGAAGTGCGAGGGCATAACGTAAATGTTGCCGAGATTGGATGCGCTCCAGGCAGCGAGATGTGGTAGCGGGGTATTTGATAGTGCTAGTTCGGGGTCCCATCCTGTGTATACCGCACCTAAGGAGGTTGTAACGTTTACGATGCGGGCGTGGGCGGATATGGTCGGTATGAGAGCGCAGACAAAGGTTGCGATGAGGTAGGAGAACATCTTCGCTACCTCCCTGGAACAATAAATGAACGGCGAAATTTAGGAACGAACGGATGATTGAGGGACACAACGAATGGAAGAACTAGAAGTGCCACAGGTGCGCAATAGAAATGAAGTCCAATATCGCAGATGAGTAGCCGTTGTACGACCTCGGCGCAACAATCTCTGATAACGATTGTGGCCGCTACAAGTCGTGAAAACGTGTACAGTTCCACACAACTACCTGCGCAAAAGGCCTTCGTATTTCCACCCCGCTACTTTATATCCCATAGTGTCAAAGCAGATGACTATAGTGGGTCGGTGCGTCGTTTATATTGCCGGTGCGATGACAATATCCCTGCATATCTTCAAGTTTAGCGCCGCCTGTTTCATCTGTAAACAATGGCCTTATTGGCGGTCGATAGTTTTAATGTAGATGCCACCCGCCCAAAATGGGACTAGCAGCGGAAGTTTGAGATGATTTTCCATAATCGCACAATATTCTGCAAGTGCGGGCTATCAATACGCCGTGTGTCCACATCTGGTGAACGTTTTAGCCAAGTGCTGCATATTCAGAGTATCATAAATGCGTTTCTTCCAAAGCGTATAACACTGTAGCTCGACCGATTTTACGCTGAAACTAAAGTTGCGGGTATACTAAACTAGAATACCAGCAAGAATATATCCATGCCATAGTTAAAGTATTATAACACATGTCTACTAGCCGAACAGAACATTCACCATAGCAATCATAGCCAGAAACCAAGCATTTCCATCACCCATCTTCAAACTGTACGGAGCAGCTAAACTAACTCTCTTCCCTTCACCCTTGAATCTAAATCATCGTCGCAGCATTAGCATTACTCGCCCTGCTCGCGTAGCTCAATTTAGGAACAAATAAGAAAAGAAAGTTACAAGTCCAACACAAGTCCAACGACGCAAAACTTCTTACTTCATCTGCCTCTTGACAGCAAGGAAGGTCAGACTCCAGTACTGCTGCACGTTGCTCTCAGTAGAGCTATACGTGCTAAAGGGAACAGCTTCGAACGCGTTGCCGGTGTACTTCCAGCTCCAGACTTCGCCGTCGATTTGCGCGCTGTTCTTTTCGATGATATCCCAGAGGTGGTTGTAGGCTTGGTGTACTTTGTCATGTAATGTGCCGTCTTTACAAAAATCTATTTGTCGTCAGGTTAAGATACGATGATGAAACCAGTGAATGACTCACCTGGCTTCTCCGCCCCACTGCAGCGGTCAAGTTGCCGCTCAAGCCCGGCAGCCATCATAGCGAGCTGCCAACTCCACACCACTGTGCCGTGGTAATCCGAGTTCTTCCAATTCTGCGCATAGTAAGGCGTGCCGCCGTATGCTGGATTTGAAATGAGGAGACCCGCGTCGGTGGATAGACCAAGCGGGAAGGGTGCGAGGATATTATCGGCAGACTGACCCAAGAAAGCACTGAGTTGCTCCTCGTTGGTCGTATTAAGCAGGAAATGGCGAAAACAGTCATCCGTGTTCATCACGCGTACGACATTTTTGCCCTGCGCGTTATCGATAGCAAGACCGTGGAAGTTGATATCGCCAGTGAGTTGGTCGCTTCCTGAAGGGCCGTCGAATGCGACTTCGGACTTGTAGCTGTCAAGCAGCATTTGCGCTTGTTTCTTGGGTACCGAGACAAGGAAGTGCTGGAGCGTCTCGTCCTCCCAAACTTGGGCGTACTTGTCCGCGGTATCCGCCCAGTCTGGGTGGCTTTTGAAGAAGCCAGCGCGGCTCAATGCGGCGATGGCGCGCAGACCTGCGGGTACCAAGGCGGTATTTACGTCGAATGGAATCTTGCCGCCTCCGAGTCCGTTGCTAGAGTCGCGCCAGTTGCCGACTGACTCGCCTTCCCTAATGTGGATGAGATTCGCGATTGTCGGATCAGAGGCGAAGGGAGCCGCTGTTCGCATGACCTTTTCTGCTGTCGCTTGTGCGAGCTCCATATACGACACGCCGTAATTCTCTGGTAGGAAATCTGCCTGCAGGAGGAAGAAATCGGTTGCACGTTCCCTTCCAGCTTCGGTATCTATGAAGTAATTTTTCAGAAGCACAGGGAGGAGGTAGTCCGTATCGACCATTTTATAGTCACAAGTTGGAGCTGAAGACTTAATGCCCTCCGCTCGGTGGATGAAGGTTGCGTAGTCACCGATTACCTCCTCGTGGCAGACTGTGCCGTCGGCTTTGTTGATGCGCTCTAGAACTGCGGCAATGACGGCTTCCATTGTGCTGTCTTTGCCATGTCTAAGGATAGGTTGGAGCAGCAGGGCCGAGATCATGCTGTCGCGGCCGAAATAGGTCAGAAACCTCCACGTCCCGGCAAGGATCTTCTTCTCGTATGACAAGAAAGAGAGCGCTGTTGTTTGGTCTGGATATTGGCTGACCAAATCCCTAGCTGCGGTGCTCAGGACCATTTCTGGCTCGAACTGGTTCATCTGGGGGTAGTTGTACGTCGCCGTGAAATTGTAGGTGCCTGTTCCAAAACGAAGCATCCACTTGTTGCCCTCGAGAATCTTGACTGGCTCGGCTGACCCGGTGGTGTCAAAGGCAACGGTTGCAACGGTAGTATTGTCGAACCATGTTCGCCTGAACGCCCCGCCCGCGCTGCCGTACTTGATAGTCTGCACTGCGTTTTGCACATCCGCATTAAGGTTACCGCCTTCTGTGTACTCGCGGATATGACGGATGCTGCCAATAATCGGTAGGGTGAGGATGGCGGGCGAGTCGAAGTGAATCAACCCCGACACCCCTGAGCTATAGTTCTTGTTTTCGGCTCCATCAGCGGGCGGTATATTCAGCAGAGAGAGAGTCTGTCCTGTAGTTGAGTTCTCTAAATGGATACCGAGACTATCTTTCTGACCGCTCTCAGGCTCAAAAAAGGCGGCGATGCCGCTGTTTCCTCCTGGCCATGCTATCAACAAGCGGGGGGTGTCCGGGCTCCTAACAATGACGTGCGATTGCGAATGGCAGTCCGACGCAATGTAATTTTCGTATGGCGGCTGGGAGACGTGAAGTCTGAAGACCGGGCAGCGTGGGTCCTGAGTATAGGCCATCGAGCTCAGTAGAGCTAGGGGCAACAGCCAGAATTTGCTCGTATTTGGGGCCATGACCGATGTTCGAGTGGCGTGTGCACATTGGGGAGGGCCTCACCGAATAATTTATACAAGTGCTGACCCTCCAGTTATAGTGAAAAAGCAGGGGCAAGTTGATGATTCACGTCATCAACTAGCCCGGACCTACGCATGGCAGTCGCATGGGGAGCACTGAGGCAACCCCTGCGCTCTACAGGTGAAATATGCAAGTTGGACATACTGAGCGTAGGATTCCCACCTCAGTCGTTGCACGATCCACAGCGAGGCATGAGGGCAAGTGAGATGCAGGCCACGGGTACAGCTGGGACTCGGGACGCTTTGCTCTGAGACTTGACCACAACGTCCGGCTTCATGGAGACTACGGTGTCATTCGTGTCTATAACATCTGGTCACTGTTAAGACGGTGTCTTTCTTGTGTCATGCGGATGGCTCACCACCCAAAGTCATTGGGGAGCGGGAGGCTAGACCGAAACCGGGGTTGGCGGGGCTTAGCGCCTCGCTTAGCTGCAGATCTCACAAGTCTGCCCTGTCGACGTTACTGTCTGTCATGGGACCTTCCCAACGTGCACCATATTCCCGTGCGAGAGAACTCAATACCGGTTTTTAAAATTGAAGCTTACTCGTACTAATGTATGGTCAACTACATGAGACCGCATGCGATCTTCATTTTAGGTTTGCCGTTCCCAAAACTGGGATTCGCTCCGGCTAATTGCCGAGGTGGTTACATCGGACGAAAATTGATCGCCATAAGCTTCCGGAACAGCCATCACATCCTCGTTGTGTCCAGACATCTGCTCGACGGTGCATCTTCGCGACGCTTTCAGGGCGCTTACACATCTTAGCAACTCCCCACTCGAGACACCTCATGACTTCCATCTGGCATATCGCTACCGGCGGACTCAGCACCTGTTTTGACTGACTACGTGTTGCAAAGCGGCAACACCACTAGTTCGCCCCGACCTCTACCGCCTAACTAAAACAACAAAAGCCTTCTCCGTACTTAACATCCCCGTCCGTCCCGGATCCCTCTTAACAACCCTCCCACTAACAAAAAGCCATTTCTTTCCCCCCTTCCCCTCTTTGCTATTCTTCTTCTTTAGCAGCAGTTTCACTCTCATATCCCTTTCCGTCAACGCCCTAGTATCAAACTCACTGGCCTCCTTGAATATCTCCCCCATCTTGCGCAACTGCATCTGGCCCCGCTTATGCGGTACGAAAACCGGTGCCGATTTGGCTCCGAAGGCGAGGGTACCGACGCCCACCTTCCAGCATTCGTAGTATTCGGTTGCCCGTATTGGTTTGCCAACTTTGGTATTGAGGCGGTTTGTTAGACGGCTTAGCGAGCTGGAGCGGCGGATTGGGCGCGGGATAGGTGATGTGGAGGTTGTGCCGGGGAAGTAGTGGAAGTCTGGGCTTGGTGTACGTGGGCGCGGGCTGCTGGGCTTGGAAGTGTACGGAGGCGGAGGTGTTGAATTTGCAAGGTTCGAGGCGTAGGAGTGGAGGAGGTTGTTGCGTGTCATGTTCTGCGCGAATCCAGAATTCGTCCTGATCGCCGCCTTTGGACGCCGTGGTCCCCGATGCGGTTTCTTCCCAGCACCCGTTTTCTTCCTGCGATATGTGCGTAGAATTTTCCTCAACCTAGCTAGCACCAGACTAACAACAATCGTCCTCGTAACATTGGATTGCGCCCTCGGTCTCTTTTGCCCCGTCGCGGGGAAAGGAAGGTCGAATACTTCCAGTGCCGCCATGCGGTTCATCAAGACTTCGATCATGCCCTCCAGCTTCCACAACACATTCAAGTTCTCTTTACTGAGAAACATGTCGAGTATAGAAGTCGCGAACACCAAATCCGATTTGCACTCCGCAATCTCTTTCTTTCCCTCCGTACTCCAGCGAAAGCGGTTCCAAAGGCTGACATGGGTACCTTTGAACCCCTGATATTTTTTCAACAGTCCTCCCATCCTCTTTAGCGCGTTTTCACAAGTACCGACATGTACCTTTAATGAACGAGTCCGCATTTTGGCGATATCATTGTGCTGATGGACGAACGAGCGCGGGTTGTTCAGTAGATCGGAGCGCACGCCTTCGAGGCAGAGGGCCATGGCGTGGATGTGCTCGCGTGCGAGACGAATTTCTTGCGGTGCGGCAGCGCAGCCTTCATAGAGGTCGTATGCTCGTTTGAGGACATGGGCGACGCCGAGGAGATCGCCGAAAAGAGCCATCGGGTTTGCTCTTACGATGTTGTCAATAAATGATAGGGAGCATCCAGCTCTTTCCAGACCGACGGACGAGTCTCATTATAAGTAATCTCGGATAGCACTAGAGGGTGCCCTGTGTAATCGCTTGGGGCCGTCTCTTTGCATGCAAGAGCTTACACGGCAAATTGCTTGCCTGTTCCCGATGACACAACTCCATCTTTTGCAACCTGTAGCGCCCTCAGCCTCCACTTACCCCCGGCCTCCACTTACCCCGAACATGTTCACCGGTGGCTAGCTTGTACACCGCATGATGCCTTCTAGTCATCTTGTTCATACCACCTGTTTAGTGCCGTTCATGCGGTCAGGCAGTGTGGCGCAAGGTAACTCGCAGGCAACGAACATGGTCGCTTACAATACACTGCAGGGGTGCTCTACGGCGGGTGCTGTTCTTTTGTTGGTGCCCGTGATGGAGGGTCGAAGTGTGATGGTGTGTGGCTGTGTTGCCCCGCTAGTTTGATGACATCTCGCGCATGCGCCTTCAGCCCAACAACCGACTGCGCCCCGCCGTTGAGACGTCGAAGGGATGCCTAGGTTTGTTGCTGAACGTCCGGGAATACTACGTCTCCCAGGTTGAGCGATGGCTTATGTAGCAGAGCCCTCCTCTCAGGCGGCAGCACCCCGCCATTCGATTGGCGCGCGGCACAGCCACACGTTTCGCATTCGTGACAGGTTTCTCCTACAAGCATGAGGTTGCTTGTCTACTCAACTCTTCCTCAACACACTAATTTGAAGGATGTGGTTCGAGGGTCGCAAAACACACCTGTTCCACGATGGACGGCGCGGTTGGAAGAAGGCTAGACGACAGATGGCGTCTAGATTTGGCGTCAACACTCTAGCCAAGGTTTGGGTTCGGTCTAAGCGGTTACGGGCATTCAGAAGTAGATCTTTCCATCCTGATGAAGACGATCGCTAACGGTAAGGTAGCGTGGTACCTCCGACGAACTGTGCCCCCTTCGTCCCGGTTGCAAACGATCACGAGTCGGCCCCTTCGCGACGCGGAGATCCGCCTGCTTCGGATCAAGCCTGGATACGCGATGAGTACCATCGAATGCGACTTTCGGTACGCTGACCTGCAGTATACTGGAGAGTATGCCGCGCTCTCGTACACATGGGGCCTAGCAGCGCCATCAATACCTATCCTCATGAATGGAAATGTCACACTGATTTCGGAAAACCTCTACCTAGCGCTGCTTCACCTCCGCAAAAGAGGGGTTGAAACGCTCTGGGTTGATGCTCTTTGTATAAATCAAAATGATATTGCCGAACGTTCGAGACAGGTCGGTCAAATGAAAGACGTTTATCAGAGAGCATCTATTGTTTTGGTGTGGCTTGGGGAAAGCAATGAGCTGACTGAGCACGCCTTTGACGAGCTCCACGGCTTGACTGAGCTCTTGGACTGGGACGAAGCAGTGCCTAGTTGGGTATTCGATCAAGAAGCGACGGACCAAGATCGGAAGAGATGGAGGGCAATAAGCGAGGTTCTCTATCGGCCTTGGTTCCGCCGTATGTGGGTCATTCAAGAAGTTCTATCGGCTCAGCGAGCCATGATGGTTTGTGGCAAGGATATGCTTGACCTAGATTTGTTTCTCAAGCTCATCAACTCCATGCTCAGAGCCAGAGCCCTGACACGGATCATGTCTTATCACCCCAAGAGACACGAGCTTGCTGGAGGACCTATGAAAGTAGCCCACCAGCAATTGGAGTTTCTTGTAAAGGCGAAGTTCCACGTCACAGACTTTAGCGGCATTGCCAGAGAGCAAAGATTCAAATCCACTCTTCTGGATTACCTCGCAGAAACGCGATGGGCAGAAGCGACTGACCCGCGAGACAAGGTTTATGGGATACTCAGTCTCGCGGATGGAGCTCGCTCCCTGGGTTATCGAACTATCGAAAGAAGACAATCCAAGTGGTTTCCTTTCACTGCGGACTACAACTTGACAAAGGCAGAAGTATTCATCCGCACTACCAAGGCAATCCTTCATACCACGAGATCATTAGCCATTCTTCAATTCGCTGGGTATGGATCAAACAAAGCTAGTGGACTGCCGTCCTGGGTACCAGACTGGGCAAGCGACAACCCGCCTCCCGTCTCCAACTACCTGTCCATAGGCCCTTCCAGCAACAAACAAACGGAATGGCGATCAATTGAGCGGTACGATTCCATACATTGCAATATCAACCTTCATTGCGCACCGTCTTTCGCCTTGGGCATCGCAAACACGTTGACGATTAAAGGCGTTGAATTTGACACCATTACCGCCCTCTCCCGGCACTCACGTCCCCCGATCGGGAACATGTTCAGCATCGATCCGCAGAGCAAAGATGATGCAGCCCTTCTAGCACAAATGCATCAGAGCCTTGAAGCACTCTGCCAATGGATCGAAAACTGCGTGCAACTCGCTAGGAAATGCTCGCCGTATCCAACCGGCCTCAGCACATGGACCTCCTTCTGGAAAACGCTCAATTCAAACGACAGTCCTGACAACTCACTGATGCCGGAGGGATTCGAAGCGCTTCTGAACGACATACGTAAAACTATTTCAGCCCTCGAAGCCCTCAAAAGACAATTCCCCCATGCTCAAACCAAGAAGATCGACACTCTGTCAGAGATTGCTTCAGCTGTAGCACTATCAAATTACGAAGACTGTCTGAGTCGACTCCCAAAATTACACCTGAAGCTTTGTTCGCAGAAGTTTGCCACAACTAAAAAGAAGTACATGGGCTTGGTTCCAAGCACAGCAATAATTGGGGACCTCGTCTGTGTCATGTACGGCTGTGAATTGCCATTCATTCTACGCAAGTGCGGGCGGAGGCGTTTTGAATTCATCGGCCATGGCAGTTTTCAAGGGTTCGATTTCGATGATGCCGTTGTAGAATCGAGCTCCAAATTTGAAAAGAAGAAGAAGAAGAAGAACAAGGGCGAACAAAATGATAAGAACTTCGACTTTACTACTTGGGGTAGTAATGGGCGTAAAATCTACACAAAACTCAAAGAGGCGAAGAAGTTCACCTTGGTATGAATAGCAATCCGAGAATATTTTGGAGGACAGTACTACTTTGAGGCCAATTTGCGGTTCTTGAATGTATATACGCCAGCATTGTCTAGTATCCGAAACGGGTAAAATATGTAAATTACGGCACTTCTTACCTTTTTAATCTCAAAAGGAATTTGTGTGGAGCAACACCCTATCGTACACATGACGAAGGCCATACGTTTATGAGGACATGTCTTAGTAATCATGGCTGAACGAGAGGCACATGTCTGTTGAGATTGCGTCTATGCCAGGTATTGGATATCCTTCCGGTACCGAGTCGGGTACTCGAGTTGGTATACCCGGGAAAAGCTTCATTTGCCTTGCAGGTGCCTGAGGATAGGTGCTAAACCGGGATGGCTGGGCACAGTTGCAACCTGAAATGCGGGAGAATCGGGAAGACCAGAAAGTTTTGACCAATCGGCCGGAATGAAAGATATCGACAAAAGTAATCACTAATGCCGATTCTTGGGTATTGGATATATATACTAACACGGAATGCTGAATAGTGAGATGGGTATATACATGTACAATTTATCGTATCTTGTCGATCCTCTTCTTCGCAATCTTCATCTTGCCCTCAACGCGTTCCACATCCTCGCCAAGCAGGCCGAGCATGGCGTTCTGTTCCACAATTTCTGCATTGATTTGCACGCCCATCTCCTTCATTCGCCGCACGACAGTTGTGAGGTCGACCAAGTCTTGGTCCTGTTCTGCAATGATTTGTCGTTGTAACTGTAGGACGCCTTCGTTGTCGAGCTCTCGCGTTCGTTCCGTCTCTTGAACGGGAGCGCCTAGGACCCTCCGTCCCGATGTCGGCTGGTTGGCGCGGCTGAACAGACCCGCCTTTTGCTCGTTGGTGACGGCGGCGGAGGACGTGGACGGTGCCGAGGAGCTGGATCCCGAGACGGCTGCTTTGACCGCCATAGTGTTGAGCACACTCTCGAGACCATCGCGCTCTTTGCGTGACGTGCTGATCAGGTCGCGACGCCGCCGTATCTCGCCCTCGCCCAGCTTCTCCGCGCCCCACTCGTCTCCGCCGCTGCCTCCCAACCGGGTGAGGCCCTCTTCCAGCGCCGAGAGAAGCGTGCCAGCCCTCACTAGACCCTTCTTTGCATTTGTCCCTGCTTCGTGTTGTGCTGTTGCCGCCGTCGCTTGCTCCCTCTTCGTAAGCCAGCGCCGCGCATCCTGCAGATTGCTCTTGACCTCGCCATATTTGTCCAACCAGTCGGTGCTGTCCCGCACCCGGTCTTTTCCAAACTGCGACCCAGGGAAGTTGGGCAGCTTCTTATCCCTGTCTCCTATACCCAAGAAATCTCTGTATGCCTTGCACATCCTCCAGCGCCCGTCGTCGTGTGTTTCTATCGCCTGCAGGTACTTTTCCAATCCTTGCCTCCGCTGTTCGACCAGCTCTGGTGAGCCCGAGGTGCTCCCAAGGCCCAGCTTGCTCAGACTGCCGCCGAGCCACGATTTGGCGGGAAGGGGAGAAGGCGGTGCTGTGCCGACTTGGGAGCGCAAGGTTGAGTCAAGGGCGGCGAAGTCGGAGTAGCGCTTTCGCAGCGTCGTGGTAGCACGTGGGAAGGGGTGTTCTATTCGAATATCGTACGCCGTATATTCTTTGCCGCCGTCCGACTCGGTATGCGTTGTGGGTATGGATATGCGTAAGGGAGCCATGACGGGAGTGCTAATAAAAGATGCCTGCTGGCTGGGTGAGGTGTCGCGTGTGGCTCCTTACGCTGGATATATGGACGTTTGATTATGTGAATGCGGAAGTATTCAAAAATGCTCCAGCGAGTCCTTCTAAAGGTAAATATAGCTGTCTGGGTGAGTTGTCGCAGTGGTCAATGTCTAGGGCCAGGGTCCAGGTTTAGCTGCGTTGACGTCAAGCTACTGTGTGAGCTCGGTGACGCTAGCGGCACGTGCCCTGCTGAACCCGCCACGCTTTTCTTTGGTCCAGCAATAGTTTGACGTCTTCTTCGAACTTCAAATCAAGACACCATACCAGACTATCGATGCATACTACATATTTCCATAGTCAAAATGAAATCGCAAAGTCTACACTTCCCAAACGAGATCCGTTCCATTTTCCCACGCTGTTCTTTCCGACCCCTCTATATACTCCATGGGCAAGTTCAGAAGATTAGAAATAATTTCCAACGCTGAGAAATCCGCACCGTTCGCTACTCGAATGCTCCCATCACTAGGTTCTACCGTGATACGTTTGGTGGTCCCTCTGATGTATGGTCAGTGTCAGCGGTGGGCTAGCCTCGGTGAAATGCCAGTCCGGGTTTCCCTCCTTCAGGTGGAGCTCCGGGAGATCGAAGCGCATATCCAAGCTCGACTTGTTGCTAAGAGGCATGAGCGGAGATAAGACGGCGCGCTCATTGATCATAGACCAACAGCAACGCATGAACTAAGAGGAACGCTCTTCATGATCTAGACTGATCTGGAGTTTCCTCAATTCGGTCAAACGCTCTATAGTGGGACGCAATCTTGTCCATGCAGAGATCAAATGTTCCTTCAACCAATGATTTAGAGCTAGTGAGACCACCAGCCGCGCGCCCCCCCCGCCCCCCCAAAGCGTGCGATAGGCTGAGAGAAGAACTCTCGGGCTGATGTTCAGTTTTGTGAGGCTCGGTAGGACGCAATTCAAGAGGTTGATGGAAGGTTTCCCACCCCCAAGCACACCCGATGCCGCAGTCAAGACACTCAGCGTATCGAGATCGTTTATGTGGAAAGCGGCGATATTAGCCATCATATCGGCGACATCAACGAACCTGTATAGCGTTTTCAGCATGTAAACTACGCCGGCTTATCGCTTGCTTACATTTGCTTGCACACGAGAAGTGTCGAAAGTGTGAAAGTTATTGTTTTGGTTTTGAGGAGGCTGGCCTTCTGGCCAGCCTATACACTAAGGCTAGAGCATGTGTCATTGCGGGAATGTTACAATCTGTCTTACACCCATCCATTCGCATTCGCATGGCCGACTCTTCGCATCCCTAGTGTGTGCCTCACGAAGACCGCAAACGGATCGCGAACATAGGATCCGACGTACCGGGGTCTGGCCACGGTGCGTATTCATTTGACCGTCGTTGGATACAGCTGGGAGCGCCGTCTTTACCACGCTGTATCCACGCTCATACTCGAAGTCTCTTCTCATCGGAAAAAGGGTGGATTTGGTCGGGAATGAGGTGAACATAGATTGCAAGGCGAATCTCGGCTGGCGCAACGAGAAATTTACAGCCGAATCGAGGGTCAACCCCGGTATCCATGCTTGGTTCTTCCGATATAAAAATCGTTGAGTAACCAGAAAGGTGTACTCAATCTCGAGTGGGGATGAGATGAGTCGGAATATGCGATGTGAAAGAGTCGGCAAATGCGGTACTTTGAGTGCTGTTGCTTGTGCTGCGCCGCAGCAGCTCAGTCTATCTCCGCAGCACCGCCACAATTCGCATGATAGACAAGATTTAGGCGTCAATGGTATCGAAACTAGTACCGAAAGACTTTATTTCTGTCTGGATATGCATTAGACAGTGTTGTCATCAAGGGAAAGGTATCGCGCGCACGGCTCACATCAAGCACGTCTCGATGTAACTCCCTTTGTCGATGAAGTCGGACTCGAGGATGGCACCGCTTCTGGGCCACTTTCAAATCATATCACGCGAAGAACTTTTTCGGGAGAAAGGACTCGAAGGATATTAGGCAACCAAGGAAGTAAACCAAGGCCTTCGCACCGTCTCCGCCTACCACATACACCAATGCATTACAGCAACCGCCTTCATCACAGCAAAGCACGTCCTAGTGCTGCCTACATCGATCTGCTTGCGGAAAGGCGTCGAAGGTCATTGTCATAGAAGAAAGGTCGATACTGTGTTCAGAACTTCATTCATTAAGGTCGTAACAGTACTCCAGGCACAACCGTCCCACTAAAATCCGGACATCATAACTCAGCAGAGAAGCTTAAAATCTCGTTGGACCACGTTTCCGTCTGTAGGTAAAATTTCCGGGAGAAGGACCAAAAGGATACATCGCGTTCGAAATAAAATATATAAATTTCGTAAATGCGCCAATTTTCGGAAAGCCCGTGCTCGCTGAGATTGTAATATTACGCCTCAACGATACAGCTTACTGTGCCGTTAGTAGGTTGGCGCATCGGTTTGGAAGGAATCAGTGGCGATGTAGACGAGCTGCTGCCCACGGAACTGAAAGTCCTTGGTGTACGGGGACTGGCAATTGAGGACTCTGTCTGCCCGTCTATGCCCAGTTTGGTTAACTCTGTCCGGTTAGAGTTTTGTGGGTGCCTACCTACCATCTAGTATCATGCTTCCAGGCACGCTTGACAACCCGGAACAAGTCTCGTCTTGCTCTCCAAGTCCTGTCTCCCCGGATGGATATGGCGGAGGTATTGCGCTGTCGTAGAGATTCGCCAGTTTTTTCCGTCTAATTTGCTCCTTCCTTTTCCCTCTCTCTGCATGTATTTGGGGCTTTGCATTATCGACCCCTCGCTTGTATATCTTTCTATCCTGTCGCTGATCTGTTATCCTTATTAGATCATGTTGAATCCTGTCAAATTCTATGAGATGCTCACCCATATCTTTCCCAGGACGAAATGTACTTCTGGCCATCAAAATATGCTCTGGCTTGGATGTTTTTGTTTTAACAGGCTGCAACGGGGGAACATGCATCAGCCGATTTTCGACTATAAATGGCGTGCCGATCAAGAGCTGGAAATTATCGTCATCGACTACGATGAACTCAGTTTCCCGTTTCTCACATTCCTTGTTGTGGTACCAAGTAAGAGTAATCTTGTGTTCCGCCCGGACGGAGTTCCCTTCGAGGCCTTCCAAATGTATTGGAGTCTCCATAACCTGGACCAAGTCTTCTAGCTGTTTCTCTTTGATGAACTGGAGTGAGGCCAACTGAAATTGCGATCCTGTGTCCCAACGTACTTTCACGGGGATTTCTCGGTTTCCGGTTGAAGATTGCGGTACTTCAATTGCCCCCACGAAAACGAAATCGGCGTACCCCTGGCTTGGCTTTTCATTGAGAAGATGGCAATGAGGGATGGGGGCAGTATGAGAAGTTGCGAAATTGTTGAGCGAACTGAATTCATTCTGTCGGTGGGCGATGTCGATCCTGAACATAGGTCAGCACTGGCGCGTATCGCTCTCATGTTATCAGACCTTAATTGTTCCAAGCGTTCGTGAGTGATAGTGCTAATTTTGCTCAGTATAACCTTCTGACGCAAAGTTGGTAGTCTCTCACTCCATGGCAATGTCTCTCAAAGTCAAAACGGCATCTCGGTATGACACGTGGGACCGAGCAAGCTCTTTGCTTTTGAAGATTCGCTGAACTGCCTGTCGCAAACGACGAGCCCAGTGATTTTTTTCTTTGAATTTACCGCAACCGAGCTCAGACAGCAGCCCAAACAGAACCTTCTGAGTCGTCTCGCACCTGTTGAGGACGTGCTCCATGGATGGAGGTGGGGAATTCTTAAAAGATAGAACCGCACAGCTGATCTCTTGGTATAGTGACACAAGTAGCGGCACGTCGCCTAGTTCTGGATCGTTATTGTAATCATCGGCCAAGAGTTGAAGAGACTCGTTCGCGTCATTGCAGATAGCAAGTACGGTTGCCGATAGTGTGAGGGTATCGCGTCGCTTCAACATGGTCAAGTGGAACAAGGAACGAATTAAAGGGGACCCGAAAACCCTTGGGCTGCTTCAAAGGCTGAAAATGGAGGAGTTCTGGGCATTAGCGGGAAGGGACCCGCGCGATTTATAGCCATGTCCTGACCGGTTGAGGCTGATTTCAACCTCTCAGCTGAACTGTCAAGAGGGCAGGCCCACGCGGATTTATAACCGGAGCTCCGTCCCTCGGGAACTCTATTCGATTCTAGGTTAACCACATTAGTGAAAGATTTCAATAAGTTACAGCAAGTTTAGTCATTCCCGGCATTTCGGCGATTACGCAGTCATAAATGCAGTCTTGTGAACGATCGCGCCATACGATCGGGGTATTGCTGAGCCTGTCAATATTGGATGTCTTCCACTGACAATGTGAACATACTTGGATTTTCAGTGCCTTCGAATATTTGATACCGTCGGTTTTCGTCATTAAATTTTACTAGCCTCTCTTGTGGGCATGTCCGAGATCTATATATGATAATGACCCTGTAACGAAGAATTTCCGATAGCATACTTACTCTTAGGGACCATATCGAGCCCCAAATAAAATGGAAGACTGTTCCAGTTTTTAGGATAGCTCCTCAAGTTGTTTGAAGGCATTAGCTAACTATGCTCCAATCTCTAAATGTCTCAAGTTTCCTGTCGATGCCCTATGACTTCAGACTACCGAGACCGGAACTGAGAGACGCTATACTCTTTTCCCTTTAAAATGGACCTAGACTATAGTATACGACTAATTCGGAACTCAGAAGTGGTTTAACAGATTATAGATTCCTCGGACACATCAAGCAAGTCAAAAACATGGGGAATTGCACAATTATAAAACCCTAATTGGATATTCAATACTTTGCTGGTGGAAGTTGAGATACTTTCGTGCTGACAAAGCTAGTGTATAGTCAGATCTCGGTCTGACCTCTCAATTATTACACAGGGCATATTAATTATGACGAGGTTTTTCAAATACGTTACAAGTCCCATTGTGTACGCACAGCCTGATTGCTGACTGCAGACGATCGGCTGGTCAGGTAAATCCAACCCAATCAAAGACGTTGATGATGGTCACCGGATTGGGTTCGCCGGATTAGGTTCGCCGGATTAAGCTCACCGGATTATGCGCGCTGCATGCAAGGTTATCAAAAGTGGGGTTTTTCGGATACCCAACCCGGATAATAAGTAGAGACTCTCAAGCTATTCAATGGCAGGACAAATTTATATTTCACGACCGACTCTCCCCAACCCGAGTATATAACAGACTGCTTGCCATGTCCGCCCAAGTAAATAAACGGAATTCAGGCCCCAGGCGGCCCTCTGACGAAGAGGCTCAGCTACCAATGGCAGAGATACGCCAGATCCCCCCGTTGAGTGAAGATCTAGAAGCAAGAACTCGCCAATGGGTGCAGAATACGAGCAAATCCCACCAAATCCCGCAAGACCAGGCCGGTTACCATTTCCGGGACCAAAATGTGGAAGGACAAGGCCCAGTCAAGAATATCGAAACATCCCGCCCACCCACGTCATCTTCTATGAGCACTACAATACCGGACAACGGTTACCGCAAAATTGCGAAATGCATGGCGCGGGAGGGATATAATCTTGCATTCTTCCGTAGATTCGGAGATCTTAACATGCTCAATCTCCTGAGCTTGCAGGCAGAATTGATGGAACTGAGGGCTACGTTCGGGCTCCACTGTAAGGTAGATGATGAAGAACCAACGCCCGAGGAGATGGCTGCCTTGAATGAGATTCCAGAGGAGGATAGAGCCAGGAAGTTAAAGGCAAAAAACTATTCCTTCAGCTTCTTGGACCTAAGAGAATTGGGAGAAGAACAGTGGAACGTGCTAGAAGAAATCAGGGGTAAGCTTAAAGAATACAGTACGCCTTCCTTCCCCGAAATTGGACCATTCGCTGACGAGGAAGTAACAGATGAAGCTCTGCTACAAGTCTCTCAACTCAGCGCATTGAAGCCGCCACCAGATCGCGATTTGGATCTTCTTCATGTCTTGATTGGACACATGGCAGGCCCTAGCGCCAATGTGAGCCTCTTCCCCAGACAGATTGTGAGGCTGAAAACCGCTGAATCAAAAGCAAGCAGAAACAGCAGCAGCGGGGGTTCTTAAAGGGCGAAGAAGCCTTAACCTGGGAAGCAAAGGAGGACCTCATAGCAATTGCGCCGCCCTCCGATGAAGATAGCCCTTTCGAAAAGTTGCTCTTTGGTCCCTTTCTTACGGTTTACCATTATCTTTTCGGACGATATCAAAAGGTAAGGCGCAGGGCCACCTACTCGGCTAGACTCGCTGTTTTAGAGTTGATGTGTAGGTCTTCCATGCACCAAGAACCCTGGCTTTTATGTCTAGGTTCATCTGGGACTGCGTATCCAGCTCTGAGAACGGGTCTAGCATTGTCACAAAAAGCCAATCAGCACCATCTAACAGCATATAGTCGACGATCCATGATGCACAGCTAGTGCTTTACCACAGGCGTTTCGTCGAAAAAGTCGTCGGATATGTCGCCGTAATCACAGCGGCTACGCTGCCAAGCGTTGCCATACTCGGTCTTCATTTTATCAAGGACACGCTCAACAGAATATATGCGGTGATCGGACTAACCGCCCTCTTCGCAATCACGATGAAGGCTTTAACACCGGCGAACAACGTTGGGGTGTTTGGGGCTACCGCTGCGTAAGTTTTACACCAAGTTCAATCATCGTATGGCTAACTGTCATAGATTCGTTGCGGTTCTGGTTGTATTTGTCGGAAGTCCAGCATCGTAGGATCACTAGCACCTCCCTGCAGCTAGAGCTTGGCTTTATTGATGTTGTGTGGCCCTAAACAATCGAATATTTGACAGGTGTCTCGGCTTTTTGTGCGGGAGAAGTCCTTGGAAGGAGAGAAGCATGTCATTTGGCGTGCTCCATATACTACGCCTGGGGTTGAAGTTCCCGAAGTGGCCAATCCACCATCTATCACCTAGCTTTGGGAGAACTACTTCCGTCGTCCTCACGGAGTTTCGGGGGAGGAATGCGCCATACCGACTGAGGTAAAAATCATGTCTTCTACGATCTATTCAAAGGGCTTCTTGTGCACGGCTTCGAGGGCCATTCTGAGAAGATTGCACGCAATGTTGGAGTACAGACTCCCGGAGTTGGTAGAATAGGGTCTATAAGCTGGGTGGTTAAACATATAGATGACCTCTTCACGCGTGCATATACCGCCATCCGGAAAAGTATTAGAGCCTGGAAGCGTACTGTCTGTAGCTGCATACTGAGCTTTTCCGGCATAACTCCTGGGATGAAGGATAAATCCCCCCATAGCCCAGGGTGTCTGATCAGCTCCCACTACAGCAAAACTTGGAGAAATAGAATTAGACGGATGTAAAAGGCACCTATAAATTCTTCGCAAGCCACTCGTTTGCCCCGCCAACGCCCCAACCGTAACACCCGCATACCACCCCTTATCCAAGTCCGGGACAAACCTCCTAATCTCATCCTCCCATCCAATCTCCTCCTTACTCGACAGCACCGCTAGTATAGCAAACAACTTGGTCACGCTCGCGATCCTCAAGTTCATCGCATATAATGGCTCGGAGGGTGAGTATCCGAGCATGCGGGATGCCGCGGCCTCGGGAGCCTCCTCTGTGAATGCTTTATGCGAATGCTGGAAGATGATGCTGTTCCTAATAGACGCTTTCACCGCGAAGGTGGAGGAGGCGCATCAAGTATATTGGTCCAGATCGGTAGGGTTGAAGTAGACGGAGGGAAAGCCATCGTCGATGGGCAAAAAAGTGCCGGCTGTTGGAAGGGGAAGCGAAGGGGGGTGACGGGTAGTACATCTTCTAAAACGGATCTTGCGCATGCTGCTATTAGGCATTCTTGAGCGGCTGGCGCCATGTAGCTATATAGTTTCCAATTAGAATAGGTATGATACGACCTTTAATAATAACGCAAATCCGCTTTATATCTACCAGAACGGCTAAGCAGCCTAGAGATAGTAGGACTCCGCCTACTATAGCGACGCGTAATATCTCTTTCACCTCGACGTAATATAATATAAGTCTTGAGATTCGTAGCACTACAGGAGTTAGTAGCTGAGAGTAGATCTTGTGGAGCGAGGAACGGGCGTAGTAATATGTATTCGGGTCCGCTGAAATCAAATATCCCTACAAATTCTAAGATGAGTTAGCGGTATTACTACTTTTAGACGCTATTTTACCTAATGTCTTATATAAGGTAATATTTATTTTCCTCCTAGCTAATTATTCTATATAGCTATAGTATCGCTATAGGCTACGGCCAATTATAAATACTATATACCTCTCTAGCTATACCCTATCGATATATCGAGCTTAATAACCAGCCTATAATAGTAGCTAGCTAATATTAAGCTTAGTATTTGATTTGGATTTGCATAGTGGGAGTCTCTGTACAAGGTCCGCACGAAACACAGTAGGAGTTTGTACAC
This sequence comes from Darksidea phi, assembly GCA_030770425.1. Classification (NCBI taxonomy): domain Eukaryota; kingdom Fungi; phylum Ascomycota; class Dothideomycetes; order Pleosporales; family Lentitheciaceae; genus Darksidea; species Darksidea phi. Next base: position 289,036 of record JASJFT010000032.1, on the reverse strand, counting down.
AGTAGAGGTGCTATACCCACACCTTATACACGATAATAGAGCTGTAGAGCTGTACGCAGTACTGTCGATCGTGAGCGACGAGGTGATGTTTCGAACATTAAGCTTAGCATATTGTCAAGAAGATTCAGATTGAGAGGGAGCTATGGTCTCCTAAGCTCACTGGAAGCATCGTATCAGGAAAGTGGCACTTTGACTGGGAAACCGAGTTTCATGGGAAGAGTGTATGATTAAAGCTAACAATTTTTAATGTCAATCGGTACGCTTAAAAGGTGCTACTTTAATACAATGCGACTCACTCAATACCTTTATATGCAGCAGACTCTACCCCCATTCTGAGACTCCAAGGCCAGCAGAGCCACAAGGCTCTTCGCGCCGCTCTCTGCACCCTCCGTCGTAGCTCTCTCGAGCTCTCTGCGCCATTCTTTGGACAATTTCTCTCGCTCCCAAAACCACAGAAAGCCCATTTCATAAAAACGCACAAAGAGCCGGATACGCTTTTCCAGAATTCCGAAGCTCCAGACATGAGATCAGACAACTACGAGGACGTGTTGATTTCAGATGTTTCAGATATCGACTCTGAGAAATTTGGGACTGAACTTCCGGCCACAATAAGAGTCAAGTACCCTGATACCGCAATCCAGTCCGAGGCCATCAAAGTCCCTGCATTCAGCAGAGCGGTGATATATGGTCCCAACCACCGTAAAATATGGCCATGCGCCGTCAGTACTATATATTCGTCCGGTATAGTGCACGCTTACTAGGTTTTCTTTGTGACTAGTGGTTCGCCGACAACATATCTCTCCAGAGAAGTGAGTACGCCTACCTATAGAGAATACTTGACTAATTTGAGCGTCGGCAATGGAAACACTCCAACTCGATAAGACACAGAAGCATCCGGTCAATATTGCCGGACGTACCCAAATGATTCAAATGGCGCCACCCACGTCACACTTTTCCGAGATCAACGTTCTAGGCACCGACTACTTTAGCGCATACAAAATCTTTCAATGGAATGACTTTCGCCTTAGAGAGGCGGTACTGTCCTTTGATTCTCAGAAATTGCAACCATCTGAGCTTCTCTGCAGGCCCATGGTATGTACGGAGAGCGCTCCCATGCATTAACTCCACGCAATGTTCTGAATACGATGGAAATCAGGCCTATTTTGGAGTCCTAGCGGGGACATCTGAGATTCGAAGAAGGATGGTAGGTTGTAGTACAACTCTAAGTCAGGCCCGAGGGCGTTGTCTTTGGTGTCACAACCTAACGCAGTGAGCGACTGTGCGATGCATAGACGACCTTAGGTTCTATTCTAGATATCAATGTGAAATACTCTCTATAACCAGAATGAAATCCCAGAAACGCAATTACTGCCGTAGCCATTTTACGTTCAGGTCAAAGTTAATTTCACAGTCACTGGAGTACGTATTTTGTCGTTCTTGAGCATAATGGATCTAGATCTGTGTTTCTGCAAGGCTTAATTGCAATAGATGTAATGGATGCTGATCCAGGGGTTGGCTCTAGCGACACTTCGTTTTTGGGCTACAAGGGACCCAGTTTGGAAGAACCTCTCGGGTCAGAAACTTATCATGTTACTCCAAAGTCTTCTGGTGCTACAGCATATCTGAAATGTACTTTTTTCCCACGATGTCGAAAAGTACCCTCTCCTCCACCTGCCATTGCTTTCTACGTCTCGACACACCAGGGCTGTGTTTTCCCGACGATCGACGCGGTTTGCGGAAAGGGTAGGGAGCTAAGAAGCCCAAGAAAGGGATCCTTGTCCCGAAGCTGAAGCATTTATGGCTCGATGGGCATGGTTTCCATAATTTGATGAGCGGTTGACTAGGGAGCGGAAGAGCGCTGATTCGGACAAAACTTTGCGGGTTCTGTATTGTAGCAGGATTGAGAGGTAGGTTTTCGGTTTACTTTGTGCAGAGTTTGTGGATATAGCCATCGATAGGGGAGTTGTGGTTCATAGGGCTGAGCGAATATTCCATAGGAATCTATACAGAAATTCCCTCCTTTAAATAGTATTATCAATTAAAAGCTATCAAGATAAATAGCAGTTAGAAGAGCTACATAGCTTTCAACTATGTAGGAGACTGTACGCGGACTCGCAAGGCTATCGGGCCGTCTTCGTCACCCATGCCGTCTGCGTGCGAAAGAGCAGCGTAACCATCCCTTATTATACCAAATTCAGCATAGACTGCCTACTAAATCGAAGGAATAAAAGGAAAGTTTGGGAGAGGAAGGGAGAGAAAAGGAAACTCTCTATTCGGTGCGACACAAGATGGGGGAATACTAAAATCGATGTGTCGAGTATGTCAACAAGCTGACAGGTATAAACGCGTTGTCGAGAACGTTGTGGCGTACCAATCAGCCCCAGATCAGACAACGTGTATACCAAAATATGAAGATGCGAACATTATCAAAAGTACGACCAGATTGAATACAATCGCCCTAATCACCGATTTCGGGTCGCCCCTACCATTACACCCCTCCTAATCTAATGAGTAGCAGCCATCGCGTCGTCAAACTACTCCCCAATACGACAGTATGATAACACAATTTCTTAGCTATTTCTAGCCTACCTTCTTGAAGGTAGTGCTTCGCCTACCCCACACAATACTGCTGTGCCTCAAGAGTCGCTACTGCAGTTGCTATGTCCCTGTATCGATACTCCATTTATAGCTTTCATCACATTTAACATGTTGCAACCCAACACACTCTCTACTTCCTTCCTCATAAGTTCATCGGCGAACTATGCGGGTATCCTCACTAATAAACTTACAAACCCAAGTCTATAGGCAAGTTGTCACCCTAACCTAACAATTCGATAACCCTACGTCGACCGAGTAACTGCTATCCAGATACCAAGCACGAGGAAAGCTTTGCTGAAAATAGGGAGTCGTCTACAGATGATTTTCATTCAATATTTACATGCAATCCTCACTCCATCATATATACAACCTACCCTAGACGCTCCCGATCCAGCAATCTAGACCTCTTCATCTAAGCGATAAACTTAGCCTCCCTTGCCTCCGCAGCAGGTGCCGTCTTCTCAGCCTTCGCGGCTGCAAAAGCGGTAAGAAGCGCCGGGTACCACTTATCCAACATCTTCTTATCGCCGCTAGCATTCGGGTGCACGCCGTCGCGGAGGTCGGAGGAGGAGAAGCCCGTGTACTGGTCGACGACCCATATGGGGGACTCGGTCTTGTTGAGGCCGGCAGCCCAGGTGGGGATCGCCCTGTTGAGTTCCTGGATCTTGGTGTTGTAGCTGCCCATGCCCATGGGGATGATTTGAGCGACCTGTGGATATCAACTTCTGCTCCGCACGCGTAGAAATGAGGATAGAGAAGGGAGGGGATACGTACAACAATCTTCATCTTGGGGTTCTTCGTCCTCATCGTGTTGACCAACTTGGTAAACGCCGCAATAATGTCCGTCACGGCCTTGTTCTGCTGCACGATATCGTTGGTGCCTAAATGCATCGTGATGACGTCCGCTGGGTTCCTGTTCAACCAGCCATCGAGCTGGTTCTGGTTGGCGATGTTGATAGCCAGGAATCCAGAGTGGCCCTCGTTGTCGCGGTCGTACTTAGTGTTGCCGCAATTGTTCTCGGTCCTGCCGGAGCCGACGAAGTCGACGCTCTTCCATTCGGTCGACTGGAGCTTGTCCCAGAGAAGCGCACGCCAGCAGATAATCTCGGTGATGGAGTCTCCAAAAGGCATGTACCGGATGGTAGCATTTTGTGCCGTTGCGGCGGCAGCGAAGGCCGCGAGGGAGAGGTGCTTGAACGAGACCATTGTGAATGTTGGCGAAGGTTTGTGAGACTGAACTCTCAGATCAAGACGAAGCTCAGACATATAAACCGTCGATTTATATAGAGCTGCGCGGGGGCTTCGCACCGAACCCGGCAACGGCAAATGTCAATTAACAATCGCCAGCAACTCGCCGTGATGGCCGGATTCGACCTAACAGAGTAGACGAGCTTATTTGCAGCGCACGCTTCGAGAACGTAACACTGAAACGTCGATCCGGGGAGTCCATCCTGGGCGCTGGGATTCCGGGGAAGCGATGCAGTATAATCGGATCTTAGAGAAGGTTGTTGTACCCGGATAAATGCAGCGCACAAGCTCCCATTGGGTGTTCTTCATCTACACAGATTGCTGATACAAAAAGTTGAAGTAATACTTAATGAGAGAGATTTGATTGGAGAAGAACGTCGCGATTACATAGAATCATATAGCTGATAGTAGGATCGAGCTCCGCGGGAAGGCGACTAGAACAGTATCCTGTGGCTTGATAGACAAGCTGTTCCGATGCACCACTCTGGGCGAACGGCAACTTCATAAACGCAAAGAAAACCGAGGCTGTAAATGATCAGTGAAGTCAGCCGTTATTTTGATTTGGGACGATGAGTAAGCTACGAAGAGCACTTCATGTTGATAACGCTGCAACAATGTTTAGCTAAAGCCTTTTCTCGGAATGTAAAGGCCTGTCTAAATAAGACGAGGCCGTGCCGAAGGATTCTTTAAACGTAGTGCATCAAATAATGTGGGAGAATTCAGTGTCAACAGCAGCTTAGCTTGGAAACAGTTCAAACCCGCTTCTCCGAGTGTCTCACAGCTGTAGACATTTAGCAACCCCCGTGACAGCAAACTTGCTTCCCAGCCATCTTGCCATAGCTTTAGCCCTTGGTCGGAAATATCAGACCGACGGAGAACAGTGGAGATCTACTCTTCATGCAATTCGAATCGAATCTAATTCTGATATAAAATGCGGGTGAAACCTTGTCGCACCTGTAGTCGGATCGCACTAGAAGAAAACAGCCAAGAAAGCGCTCACGAGGACTTGATGCAAAGGCGGGGAATACTTATGACCGGTCTTGCATCTCTAACGTCGGAGCTGGTTCGGAGCATCGATGCGAGAGTTTCTCCGATTTGTGAGCGCGCATAATTTTTATATTTTTTCCGAAGTCCCCGCATTTCGCTTAGAGTAAGACGGTATCAGTGCATGCAAGGCTTGTCGTTTTGAATTGCATACCCATCATGAGCTCGTCGCTCATCGTCTTCCCAACCCTCCAAAGACCCTGTTCGCCGCTGAGCTAACCTTCAGAACATCTCGATACGTTAGGCTAATTCTAGTAGCTCGTTCATTGCGCCCGTCAGCTTGCTCAAAGACGGATGAGTTCGCGAGTAGAGTCCAATTAGCGACCGTCTCCGCATTGAGGTTGTCGTCGACCTCAACAGACGATATGCCATGGAGAAGATCGCTATATGCTGACCCGGTGGTAATCAATAGCGAGCGGGGTTCTTGCAGAATTCGCGTAGGGATGGTGTATTGGGTATTGCCACTGGCGCAAGAGGACTCATCTGATCTTGGTTGCGCATCCGCATCTGCTGTGTCCGGCTTACGCGTAACCTCAAGGCAAATCGGCGCGCCCAAACTCACAGTCGCAACAACTGGAGCATACGCGCTTCCGTCTTCGTGCGGCATAATCCCCTCGCCACGATTATACTCATTGATAAGCACATGATTTGGTCCTTGGTGCGGCGTGTGCTCAAAGATACCCAAGAGTTTGAAGCGTTCTATGACAGGCTTATTCAACCAATCGGGAAGTGGAGAAGCAAGAAGCGTGTGGCCTTTGAGTAGTGTTGAAGGATGAGCTTGAAGGCGGCGGTGAGTTAGAGTGACCCAGCGTTGTGCGGGGATCTGCGTACTGTTAGCTCGTGCAAATCAAATCGATACTTGGGCAAAGGCATAGAACGCAATAGATCGAATTTTCTTTCCAAGCATACCTTCCCCAGAATCGAAGCCTCCTCCTCCATGGTGATAAAATCCGGAACATAATAAAAGTCCGGCGGTAACGACTTAATTTTGAATCTTTGCACGTCATCGCGTCCAGGCGGGAAGCCGAACCCAGACATACTGACACTTGCCAAAAGCTTTAATGAGCAGTATATCGTATAGGATGGAAGATGGCACGATTTTCCCTTCGGCGATGCTGGTATTGGTGATGGTGTTGGGGTGGTTGTCGATTGGTAGACAAGGCAACGAAAGCGCGATGGTAGCTTAGTAAGCCATTCACGTGAATACTTTCAACCCCACATGCGCATGCAAGCTCAACGGCTGTAGGGGTTACAGCTACATCAAACGTATAACAGCACTCTTTTCTTAAAACCAGTATATAAACCCACCATTCCATCTATATTCTGCTACAAGAGAAACCCCCTTCCTAAGACATACTTGAAGCACCACTTAACTCCCCTAGGCCAACTAAGAACCCCCAACAACGATGCAATCGCAATAGCCCACTATTCACTAACCGAATACCGAAGACCAGAAGTGCAGAGGAGGGGGAAAAAAAGACAAAACATGCTGTGCTCGCTCTATATAATGCCAACGATAAACAAGCCATGCGCGTAGAATATGAACAAGAAAAGAGGGAAAAGGAGGTGGATGAGAGAAACATCCGAAAACCGATGCTGCGACTTGTAATCGAAACGCTCCTATATCCATAATGCGCCCCCTATGAAGGCCATGTAAGAACATTGTCCAAGATAAGGACAGAAGCATGCTGACAAAAAGATGTGACTCCAGCAAACATAGCAGAACATTATATCCAAAACCAACGGAAGCAAAACAAAAAATATGGCAAAACGGATCTTGCTCGCTCACATAACAATACAACCGCCCGGACCACTTCGAGCTCGACGACGGCGATTGGTACCACCAGTGGCAGCACCAGCGCCACCCTCCTCTTCATCAGCATGCATAAGCTGGGCTTCGCGAGCTCTCCTACGTCGACGCCGAGCGCCCGCACCACCCATGCCTGCCTCCTCGTTCAGCATCATCCAATCAGCCCATTTGCGCTCCAAGCGCGCTGCGGCGGCAAAATCGCCTCTTAGAACGCGCTTCGTGTGCTCTTCAACGGTGGGCTGCCAGTTGTAGAAGCATTTCAGTCCTATGATCTCGCGCGGATAAGTTGGCATGGTAGAAGGCGAGGTAGGAGAAGGGCGGGTGATCTCCGCGTTCCTGGAGAGAACTTCACGGACGCCGGTCCATGTAACGTTGGCGCAGTCGTAAGCTACGATACGAAGGCCGATGCTGGGGCGTTCGGTTCCGGTGAGCGCCCTCGCGGAACGGTTGCGTGTGCGAATGCAGGCGGCAGCTTCTGCAAGAACTAGATCCGAGATGCGGGTGTTGTCCATCTCAAGCGAGGAAAGCTTTGGACAAGCTTTGAGTACAGGAAGCATCCCAGAATCACCCAGTAGCTCGCAGTAAGAGATGCAAAGATGTTGTAGATGGGGTGCGCAAGGCGACATGGCAAGCGTTTTCAAAACCTCATTGGTGAGGCTATCGAGCTCTTCCATATCCAAATGGGTGAGAACGGGTAGTGTAGGAAGTAACGAGACGAAGGAGGCGTCGTTCAGACTGTGACATTTCGACAGTTGTAGGCCTTCCAAATAAGGAACATTTCCAACGAGAGATTTGACACCATCATCAGTGATTCCACGACACCTAGTAAGGTCAAGGTGTTTGAGTCGTCGAGGAGGTACAATTGGGCGGTTGGTGAGAATATCGACGTCACTATCGACACCCTCGATAAGAGCAGTTAGTGAGTCGTCGTTGAGACTGTCGCAGTGCATGAGAACAAGTCTTTCCAACGTGTTGCGCTTGAACAACTCAGACATGAACTCGACGTCGTCCCAGCCTCGCACTTCACCAGCGCGGAGATCTTTTAGCCTTGGACACCCTTCAATCACCTTTCGGAGACCGCGGGTATCAATGTTGTTGCACCATGAAATGTTCAGATGTTCCACCCTTGGGCAGTGGTTCGCGAGGATTTTCATGGCGGCATTGGTTGCGCCCGCTAGGCCGGATAAATTTACATGGACGAGCCTGCTGTTCTGGAGCAAGAAGAAGTGAATCGACGTCCTATCAATTCTGCACCCCTCAATGGAGAAGTTTTCCAAATTTTGACAGGCGTCAATCAGCCCTTCCTTGTACCACTGCTCTCTCAGTTGTACGCAGCCCCGAAGGTTGAGGTCTCGAACGAAAGGTCCTGCAGATGTGATGATGTTGACAAGAGCTCCAGCGGTGATGTCGCGATAAAATTCCGAGGTATCCAAATCACTCCATAGTTGGCCATCAAAGCACATGGCGTTCCATGACTTGGAGACAGCCGAGCAGCGTACAATCTCCTTCGGCTTGAGGTATCGGAGAATCTGCATGCGAATCTCCGGGGGCATATCCCCCCAAAAGTTGAAGCTGGGCCGTCGCTCGGGCTTCTTCTTGATGGGTCGCGAGAAGTAATCGCTCTCGACCTCGGTGTCTTCCCTGGACGCCGATTGCAGTTCCAAGGGCACAGAGACGGAAGTCGGGCCATCGGGACTGATGATGCGGAAGCGTACCTTCTCATCGCACAGAGGACTTCCGGGTAAACTGTTCGCAACAGAGGTTGGGGCCGTCGAGAAGCCCGCCGACAATTCCGACGAGTAGGAGCTTCCGTAGGAATGGCCATAGGGCGAGCCAGCCGTCGCCAACGAGACGCACGACATTGAGGCCTTCCCGGTGCCCCTCAGGCTGTGCGAGCGCGATCTGCTCAAGCCAGCCAGCGACGGCGAGGAGCCCATTCGTTGTAGACCATGTAGAAGTCGGTGTCGGCCCTTGAGCTTCGGCTGCTCGATGTGGATGGCTTCGGTGGGAGGGGTGGGAGGAATGGCAGGATCGGCGGGCGTCAAGTCGTGAGGAGTGTTGACTACGACCGAGTCGATTGACAACGGCTCCATGGTGATGCGTTGGGGATTCGCGGTGTGGGTGGTCGGGCGGGCCGGGAGCGGGGAATGATGGATCGTGATGTCGTGATCCAACGCGTTGAATTGTCAGAACCGAGGAAAGTGACAGCGCAACACAGCCCTTGGATGCAATGAACGAGTGTCAAGAGTGAGTCGTTCGCCGTAGCAGCGGCTGGGCGAGGGATTTTGGACTCCCGCTATACAGTTCTAGCCCTGGGATGCGGGGGCTTGGTCCGCGCTGACGGGAGGCTGCCCGAACAATGAGGCGTAAATAGACGAGTCTTCAGCCGGCCAGACAAAGAGGCAGCATCGACAGCTTGTGCTCCTCCGAGGTGCAGAGAGACATGGAATAAAAGTGTGGGAGAGCAGCCTCAGGTTCCAGTTGCACAGTTCGCTGTGCAGCGGAGACGGTCGCGGCTTATACAGGGTCGGATAAGGCCCGTTATCGCTATCGATAGGCACGTGGGCCATGCCACCTCGAAACACGCTGGTCGACCACCACCACAGACATCACCAGGACCAGCAGCTGGTCAAGCGACCATTCCAGCCCGGTCCGCTCCTGAAACAGTGTACGCCCACAGCCCGTCGCGTGAGGACTCCAGCTTCGCGTTGCAAAGGGCCTTCAGCAAACGCACAGCTTCTTACTTCGATCTGACGACGGCTGCTCCGAGGGGATCGCCCCTGAGCGTATGCAGGGTAAGACGCCCTCGTCGCTTTTCTTTCCCCCAGGCCCGTTCCAGCTTCTGGATGCAGCTATCCCGCCAATCTGGGCCGACAGCAGGCGAGCGGGCATAGGGATGGCCCCAGCTAGGCACCGCGGCAACGGGGACCCTCTCGAAGAAATGCCTCGCTGAGTGCTTGTACTGCCCGGGGTCCGGCTCACAAACAATAAAAAGCACCGCTTGCACCGCCGAGATGCTGACGCGGGTGATGCTCAGGCCAGCCACATGTATCTCCAGCGTTCCGTTCGCTGTTGGCATGGACGAGTTCGAGGAAAGATTCGGAGTGATTCGTCGCTGTGTTAAGCCGACCCCCATGGGCTCGCCTGACTTGCCGTGGAATGCAGGGTTTAGCCAGCTTCCTCAGCCAGCGTCCTCAGCCATCTGACCCTTTGGCATGGCGACGAGGCTAGCAGAGTCCACATGCCCATTCACTGAAGATGCGAGGCTATAGAAACTTGCTTCGCTATCTCTGGCTGTTATCGCGCTCGAAGAGGTTGCAGTGTGCCTTGATTGCGAGTTTGGGGAGGGGATGGAACGCCCTGCTTCGGCAAGGCGGGGCCCCGTGCTCACTGCCCAAGAATCAAATGCAATGCTTCAACATGCAGCTGGCTGAAGACGCCATCAACGCCAAACATGCAAGACGTCTAACCAATGCTACGCCTTCACAGGCACACCCTGCAAATGTCCAATGAACCTCTCATGTACCCCCCTCCAATTACTCTCACACTTCCCCTTCACAGTTCCCAGCAACAGCCTCGACGCTCTAATCTCCGCATCTTCCACCAAACACCATTCACTTTTATGCTCGCTCTCGTCGTCACTAATGACTTTCTCCTTCCCCTTGCCCACATCCTCGCTCCTCAGAATTCTCCACGTAGTCTTCTGCACCAGTCCCAGTGGCGCTTTGACAACCCACTCGACGCCGTCTTCCGTGTTCGTGATATGCGATTCAAAGGTCACAGTGGTGTCCCATAGACCCTTGGGCAGCGTGTGCATATGGTCTGTTACTTTGTAGCCCTTGGTGCGCGGGTCTGCGTCGGGGTCTGGGGGGAGCGTTTCGTAGTGCGCGTGTTCGGGGTCGAGTTTTATGAGGAGGTCGTGGTTTTGTACGAGTGCCATTGCGGCTTCAAAGGTCGTCCCTGGCGGTAGGAGTGTGACATGGTAGAGGTTTGCCGTCGTACTGAGAGCTAGCAGTGGGTAAGCGGTTGTCAACAGTGGCTAGCCAACTGGTAGCATTGGTACGTACAGAACATGGTGGGATAGGCTGTCTCGCTGTGATCTCTAGTTCCGTCTTAACCCCCTCGCGGTAGTCCGATGCGCTGGGTGGAGGTACCAGTACTTTTGTATGCTGCGGGCGGGGCTGTGTGGCTGACCGAGGTGATATCATGCACGTCCAGGTGCTGAGAGTGATTACAGGCGATGGGTTTGTCCACTGGGACTTTGGAAGCTGGAGAATATCGATACAAAGGGAGCGACGCACCCTTTTGAAGATTACATGTCGCTACATGCGTATCGTTTCAGCCCCTCACTCAGCGATACGTTTAAAGTCTCGCACGAACCCCTTTCAGCAACAATGACTAGTAGCAGACTTTATGTACCCTTTGGGTAGGAATAAATACCATGTCCTTTCTAGAGCATCATGGCCGTCAGCTGTTGCATCTGAGTTGTGCTTTGCACGTCAGCCCGAAACGCGATAGCGCGTCCTCACATCTGACGTAAGGGACGACATGCCATCACCCCAAACAAACTAGACGACCGAAGCTGACAAGAGCTTCCTTTCTCCCACAGTCCTCTAAGCTAAGACATTAGACACTCTGAGAGACAGCCTTTCAATTCCCAATTGCAATCACAATGGCTACTGCAGGCTACCTCTTCAACGAGCGGCCACCGGCGGGATTCCTCATCGCCCAAGCCGTAGGCATCACTGCTAGCACCTACCTCCTCGGTAAGTACTCATCGTAGAGCGCAGCATTGAAGCTTTCCACAATGTCCAAGTCCCCGAGTTACAAGTTGACCACGTGCAGGCGGTAATGCCTCGATCTCCTTCGTCAGTGTCCCCGCCCTGATGATGGCGCCTGCTCCGCTCGCGGCACGGCAATGGAAAAAGGTGTACGACACAGGCAAGCGCTTCGGTATCCCGCTCTCAATCGTGAGCGCCTTGAGCACTGCCTACGTCGCCTACCATCGTATGCCTACCCCTCCGCCCCACACCCCTCCAGTATTCGCTAACCTTGCGCAGAGGACTCCTCGTCACTGCCCTTCAAGCTCAACGTCGCAGCAACTATCCTCTTCCCCAGCATCATGCCATTCACCATCTTCGTCATCGGCCCGGTCAACGACAAACTCGCGGAGAAGGCTCAATTGCTCGCGAGCAAGTCTCTGGAGGACAAGGGCGTCGAGGCGGGGGTCGCGAGCGGCGAGAATGTACACGCGTTGCTTGATAAGTGGGCGACGCTGAACCTAGCGCGGGCTGCTATCACCGGTTTGGGTGCCATATTGACCATATGGGCGGCACTGGACAAGAGGGAGGCTGCTGGTGCGAGTAGCTTCGGCTTCACGACTGGAGCGAACAGGATTAGCTAAATGTGCGTTTGACACTATGCGGAATGAGATGAGGCTGCAAGACGTGTAACTTCCGGTCTTTTGGTCGATCGATATCTTTCCCAGGTGTGGATGTTATTCAATAGTGCCATGCAAGTGTCGACCGCGATTGCGCATTCTATTAGTTTCTGATATAATCTTGCCAGACTTGGTGCGCTCAGACCAACAACTAGTTGGCCTGAGGACGTGATTGGACAGGCACGTGCCACCCGCGCGAGCATGGCGTTGTTGCATCAGCCAAACGACTAGCATCTAAGTCGCGATCAGTCTTGCGACAGCCATCGTGCAACTTCGCGATGCAGTCCAAGATACGGCTATGTCTTCGTCACAGGCCCCCATAACACAGAACCCCAATACCACGCCGCTTTCGAGTTTCGCAAATTACCCTTTGACGCCGCCGCCGACCGACGAGAAGCCGGTCGCGCAGGTCCATCGAGTCATCGCGCTCTTCGAAGAGATCCGAGCCAGAAGGCACATTAAGCGATACCTATAGATAGAGTTTTAGCTTGTAGAAGGAAATTACGATAAAATAGAGCGTCAGCTTAAGCGAGACGAGGTACTGTCGGGATACGTTAAAGACACGACACGGTACATTTCTAGAAAAAATAACTAACGGCTACTAAGGATAGAGATGTAGTAGGTATAATTATAGTAGAGAAAGTGGTTATCTTGTCGTTCGTATATCTATAGTAGTACACGACATGTGATCAGTACCACAGATGGGAATGAAGTAAGAGTGGCCCAGGAAATTGCGGACGAGGTATTACCTAATCTACCTAAGTTTTGTTCGTCTTCCGTTCCTGACATTTCTTTATAGGCATTCCGTGACGACAAGGAAAATCCTACGTACCATCCAGGCCTACGACTTCAACTGACCGACTTTGCTTGTGAAGAACTTACGAAGGATGCACTCAGTGACGAACGGCAAGAGATAATTTTGTCCACTCAGGAGCTTTGTCAGTATCTTGCTGCTGCTGAAGACAAGATCCAAGGACAAAGAGCACTTGTCACGCACTCTATTCTTCCTGGAATCGAGAAGCGCAAAAGATCAGAAACGCCATCGGAGAGGATGGTTTCCGATGATGAAGCGAAGTATGCTGAGCAAGAAGAGAGAGCAGCCAAGCGCATAGCGGATGATGATCCCTATTATGAAGATAGCTCGTCCATCAAGATATTGTTATAGTAAAGCATAACATTTCGGGTGCCGCCTGTGATTGCAGTTGACGTATTACTGCTGGAATAAGTCAATTTCATTTCGTTCCTTGACGTTTTATGATGGGCTATACGCCAAATAAAGTCCTCGCAATTTTTGGTTTAGTGACGGTCTGATAGGAAAATATGTATGTGAAACTCCGAGCCAGTAATGAAATAGGCATGTAAACACATTAATGGATATATTTCTACTAGTTACTCGATGAAAGAGAGCCAACACATCATATATAGTATCTTCGAAGACGTCGAACGTGCGTAAAAGAAGTGTTGTTTTGGGGATCGCGCTAGTTGTCGAGGTACAACCTGGCTCAACTCTCTGCCTTTTTTCTCATAGTGTGGTGGATTGTCGATTATGGGGACATTGATGCTCGGTTGCGCGTCTTTTGCAGTATCACTATCGGCTTGTCAGCTTGCAATTCATGATTTCGTTTAACAGCTATCTTGCTCCACCCCAAAATGAACATGATTCTCACTTGCTTGTGGAGATGTAGGCAAGCATTTAGTGTGGCCCATGCAAGAATTTGCACGTATTTGCCAACACTGCTCATCCGCTCCGATGGAGATGACCACGGGTAAATTCAATGAAGAAAGGCCGATGCTACACAAGTGTGAAATCTTGCAGAGCCACTCCAGCAGCACGCAAAGTCTCCGGCAACACCTCGAGCAAGTGAGGGTCTCTCTGATAGCTTTCCACTTTGATGCCCATCTCGGTCAGAATTTTGGCGGGGTCGGTGTTCAAGTTTCGCGTTCTTGAATCATACAGAGCCAACCAGGACCTATCGATCATATCATAGTCTGGATCTTTACGCCACACGGGTAGATAATGGCTGGAAAGTTTGCCGCCGTATATCGCCTCGCCATTCATGAGGCCGTCCACATTGCAGACGCCAACCACCTGCCAACTTTTTCCTGACGGAGTTTCCAAGACGGGCCGCAAGACTACGGGTAAACTGGAGCCTAGCAACACGCAAATAACGTCGTTTGGCTGAGTGCCGACTGGTGCAAGCCCGACGTAGCCTCCAGTTGCCGAAATAAAACAACGGCCGATGAGATGATAGCGGCAATACCGCCAATATTTTAGGTTCGTTTGGTTCTTTTGGTTCGACAAGTCCACATGCCACTTCAAATTTAGATCGGATGACCAAAACTTCTCCAAGGCCTTCTTGCTGTCTTCGAAGTCCGGTGTGCTATGGTCTGCTGGCCAGTAGGTATCGGAAAATTGGTTAGCTACCAAGGCGCGGCAGTGACTTTCCACCGAGCTAGAGAAGGATCCTCTCTGGATACCCAAGGCTTGAACCGATGATTGCAGATCTCGCAGTATCTGAAATTCTGATTCATTTTCCCAAGTGTCCTCACTAATCTTGATCTCAATAATCCTTTCCACTCGGGCTGCTGCGACGCCTGCAACAGAAATTTTGTCCATGCACGTGGTGGTACTTTGTGCGGAGATCCAACCGCAAGCGCTCCAATTTGAATACGGTATTTTTGGTGAGTTCATGCGATTCGACCAATCCGGAACCCAGCTCGGTATATCCAAAACCCTTGATGAAAGCTCACAGGTCTCAAGGAGTCTTAGATGGTGGCGATTAACTAATACCCGGCGAGCTACATCGGCGTATAGCTCTTCTACGGTTCGTGTATAGTCCGGTTCAATGGCCAACTCTTGATCTTCGTAATCCAAAAGCCTTAATACGGCGTAAATCCTATCCCGGTGGTCCTGACATTTGGCCTCGCGCAACATGTTCCGTAATTCTGGGTAGTCATATTCCCCTGCTTTCGTGCAACAAGCGTGCTTTGCGATGCGTTTCGCCTTGTTGAAATTGATCCATTGAACTTTTGGGATGGCGGAGGAGTTGTATGATTTCTCGTACAGACAACGAATGGCCAATTGGAAGTCCTTGAATAGCATTTGCCGCTGCCCACACTTCACGAAGGCACTTGTTGCAAGGATAACCTCCTGCCTAATCCATAGCCGTTCGAAGTAGGGTCGTTCCAACAGCGCACACACGTGCTCAAGCTCACCTGCGTGGAACGGTATTGAAACATTCCGATCTGTCCATTCAGGCTCCTTCATTTTAACATGATGAGCTATTTGTCTCAGGACTTCCAATGCGCCATTGCTGTTGTCTGCTTCCGGGCCAAGCCAGGCTACTACATTATGGGCTGACGAAAACACGATCCCCATCATGGCGACTTGTTGGCCCTTCTCGTCATCGTTGGATTGGTCGATACAAAGAGCATCTACCCAGATCGGCCGTGAACGCTCCTTGAGCCGAAGGTGCCGGAGCGCAATATCTAGATTTTGAGTAACGCTTATTATGCCGTGGTCTGTCTCGCTGTCGGCGACACGAACTTGCGAAAGGTCGTCCCTGGTGCCCCAGGCGTATGAAAGCGCTTCATATGGGAAAGACTTCTAGCGAATTAACTGAACCTTCCCCGCCAACCACATGTCCTGAACTCACCGATTGCAGTTCAAGTGTCCCAACTTCGATTTGCCTTACGCGGAAGGATATGCGTATCTCATCGTCGTAAGCCCCAGGCTGCAGTTCGGCGACCCTTATTTCTGCCCTTTGGTCTGAAAGTGGAATGTACCGATATGCCATGATGTATTATCCCAGTGGAATAGGTTGGGACTGTCCGATATAGGTGTAGAAGACGGCAGACTGCTGCCTGGTGTAACGTGTTTCACCAGCAAGCTGCGCACCCCAGCACCCTGCGCAGCCCAAAAACCACCAAAAATCAGAAAAACCGCACCTTAATATCTTAACAATGACTTAATAAAATAACCTAAAACTCTATATTTAGGCTTTACTACCTATTCAAAGCGTCTAATTAAAGCCTTAGAGTAGTAGGCCTAGCTATTATCAAGATTTATCAAGATATTATGTTTTGGCCCCCAATTTTAAGCTGAATTAGACCGAGACATGGCACTAGAACCTGTGCAGGTAAACAATGTGCTATAGTTTCCAAAAAGTAACATCAAGGAATGCTGTTTCATGGAGTACCTCTACACTTCCGGCGATTCTAAGATTGGGACAACGACAACATATGTGTGTCTTACGGGTTGGAGTTCTTTCATGGAGATAATACGGGGCGTGTGCCTGCTCAATAGACTAGCACGCTTAAACGCGTTGGAGTGATCGTATCACCCACCCGCGTTAGGAAGTGTCGATGGTAGAAATGCATATATAAAGCTCCCTTCTTCCCATCGGCTTCCCCTCGTCGTTCCATCCTCCAGTCCTTCTCCTAAACTCGAGTCTGTTCTATTGAGAGAGTTGCTCTAAAACTGAAAACGAGGATCACATGATCTTAGAACGTGTGCTCCAGAACAAAATCAGAGATTGCAGCTACACGGAGGGTTCGAGATTTGGTGGTTGAAAGATGTGCTGCGTTCGTGTTCGCCGCTCGAAACAAAGTGGAATATGCTCCAATCGTCTTTTATTTTCTTCCATGGGCGACGATAATTGCATGTTTGTGATTGGTAGACGAGGAATGAGAGGTTTGGCTTCTTTTTCGAAACCGGTAAACAAGCGTGAGGCACCAGACGCTCTATAACTATGTAGTATATAGTGATGGCTTGCAGCGTCCGTCCTCATAGAACGTAGTTGTGCTTTGGTACTCGAATGCAGAAGGGATGTAACGACACCAGAGCTACAGTTTGGTTGTCTAATAGACTACTATACTCCCATATGTTGAGCAAGAAAACGGCGAGATGCGCTCCTTGCCCCAGAAATGCCCTCCACCTCCACTCTTAGTCGAACGCAACTTATCACGATCTCATCAAACACCATACATAGGCCAAGACGCCTTAAGGCTCCATGATGTATTTCAAATGCTCCAAAAGCAGTCAAGGTCACCTGTACAACGGTCGCGTAACTTGCGCGTCCGTTCGTCTTGGGAGAGACGTGCAGATAGGCCGGAAATGAATTCCTGGAGTGCTCTTTCTGTGGAATTTGGACGTGAATGATAGGTCAGGGAGTCGAGTGACAGGCGTGGGCGGTGGTTCAAGCTTTCGAAGACGGAGGGGAATGCTTGCTCTTGCATGGTGGCTGTGTAGCGGTGCGGAGTCCTTCGTTACTAGGGTTGCTTATGCGAAAGTAGAAATCAGACCGGCGTTCGTGAGGAAACCGAGAAGGCGACGGGAGGCCTGTGCACATGCGGGTAAGATTATGTGCAGGGGTAGAGACTGACTACTAGATTAGGAAGTCGGTAGCTTTCGGTCCGTGATTTGAGCGTTCAACACCAAGACGCGCTGCGGTTGCGATGTCTGTTCAACAGGTAATTAGAACATGGGAATGAGTCCGACCGAGGGCAGTGCTCGACTGAAAAGGTGGACTGTTGTATTGCTGCTGGCGTAATGGCTTGCACCGTTCTCGTACTGTGTGAGTTCGAGCGCGCATCTTACGTAGTGCCTTGTGTTGTGCAATAGTGTTCAACAGACGACAATTACTAAGACGATGAGGAACGCAGTGGAATCAGTGACTAAGAATACTCGGTTGGAAGATACGATAGGACATCTTTCCTCTACGCTACCGCGGATTGTTGGCTATAGAGAAGAACAGTTTCGCTCAGAGATAACATGTTTTATAAGCGAGCCGCCACTACAAGCGAGCCGCCACCCTCACCAAATTTTCGCGACGCGTTACCTATCAACTCTCATGGCTCAACCAACTACTATTCGATTGCCCTGCAACGAAGCAGATATCTCCCTAGCTATCTCAGCTATCAATCAGAATCAGATCCAGAGCGTTAAACGCGCTGCAGCAACGTTTAACGTCCCCCGATCAACGCTGCGCGACCGACGCGCTGGAATCGCTGCGCGACGCGATTGCCAGCCCAAATCAAGGAAGCTTTCTGAGCTAGAGGAGGAGGTGATTGTTAGCTATATACTCGACCTGGATTCGCGAGGATATACCCCTACTCTAGAGGCTGTGCGAGATATGGCGAATAGACTGCTCACTGCGCGCGGCGCTGAGCAGGTGGGCAAGCAGTGGCCTAGGAACTTCGTCAACCGAACTGATAGCGTTAAAACACGATTTAATCGACCCTACGATCGACAGCGAGCTCTCTACGAGGATCCTGATATTATTCGAACCTGGTTTGAGCGTGTAGCACGCGTTAGAGCTGAGTAGGGTATCTGTAATGAGGATATCTACAACTTCGACGAAGCTGGCTTCCTAATAGGCAAGATATCAGCGCGACTAGTCGTTACTGGCTCAGAGAGACGCGGGCAGGCTAAAGCTATCTAGCCAGGCAATCGCGAGTGGGTTACTATAATACAAGGAATCAACGTTACTGGGTAGGCTATTCCGCCCTTCGTTATCTTCGCTGGCCAGCACCACCTCTCTGCCTGGTACGAGGGCAACGATATACCAGATAATTGGGCTATCGGTATTAGTAATAACGGCTGGACGAATAATGATCTAGGAGTTGCCTGGCTAAAGCACTTTATCAAACATACGATAGATCGTAGAGTAGGCGCGCGCCAGCTACTAATTCTTAATAGCTATGGTAGTTATATCTCGAAGGAATTCCAGGACCTCTATAAGGAGAATAATATCTACGCTCTCTATATACCAGCTCATTCATTATACCTCCTACAGCCGCTTGATATAGGCTGTTTCTCGCCGTTGAAGCGCGCGTATAGGGACCAGATCAACAGCCTAATTCGCGATTATATCAGCCATATCACGAAGCTTGAATTCCTACCCGCCTTCCGCGCAGCCTATGATAAGGCTATTACAGAGAAGAATATCTGCGCGAGCTTTCGAGGCGCTGGCCTATTTCCACACGATCCAGAGGTAGTAATCTCGAAGCTCGATATCAAGCTAAGGACGCCGTCACCAGTAGCCCTACTAGAGGCTGTATAGGAGGCTAGAACACCAAGCAACGCGCGCGAAGTAGAGGCTCAATCAACGTTAATTCGTGAGCGCGTACGTAGGCACAAGAGCTCATCGCCTGCTTCTATTATTATAGCTATTGATTAGCTAAGGAAAGGCGCTGGGGTGATAGCTTATGAAGCTGTGCTCATACGCGAACGAATCGCGAGCCTAGAGAAGGCAATCGAGGCCGCTACAACGCGCAGAGCGCGTAAAAAGAAGAGGATCCAGAAGCAGGGCGTCCTAACCAAGGCAGAGGGGGAGGCTATTATTGTTCAAAAGGCTGCTAAGCAGCAGTAAGAGAACGAAAGACGTCAAGTTGCTGCGCAATCAGGTGTGAGCCGACAGGCTTCAGCGCGCTGCACGCGCTGCAGAGAACCTGGGCATAACTCACGAACGTGTAAGAAGCCTACTGTAGATACTGCTTGATCTATTACTAGTACTATTTCAATAGAATTCTGATGCGTTGTTGAACTACGTGGCTTTTTGTGTGTAGAAAGTTGGTGAGGGTGGCGGCTCGCTTGTAGTGGCGGCTCGCTTATAAAACATGTTAACAGTTGTGATACCATGGTCTACAGCTGGTCCGAACACGGAAGTGCTGTTAACGACTTCGCGCCTTGCCTCAGGAATCAGGCGTCAGCGACGAATTCCTGCTTAAGCAAATAGATATTCATCGTTTGCGATTGGTGTTGCTGTGTTGTTTGAAACAGTCGTGCTTCGGGGATTGCGTGGACATCTGCAGGCCAAGCCGCTGGTTGCATCTATCTTGTGCCAACAGCGCACATGGCGCCGGTGTGGTGGCACTGTGTAGTACAGGTACCCGTGGACTTGCATCAGCATACTCCGGCTAGGCGACCAATGGGCGATGCTTCAATATCGCTGATCTTCCGCCAAGGTCCTTGGGATACGTCTGCAAAATGAGAGCACTGTGATTCGGCGGTTTCGGCGGCGCTTCTTTGTCGGTCTGCTCAGCCTCCACCGCGCGTCAAAGCCCAGCGCGCCCAGCGGATACCCGTCTCACCAGAATCACCGGCTTTTGATATGGCCGCTGTCACGGGATAGGCTGTTGTTACTGTGACTGTCAAGCCTCACAGCGGTTATGACGCGTACCTACGAGCTCGCTAATGTCGGTCCATCTTCACCAAGTGCAGCCACGGCTCCCCGCCTTGGCCGTATACGGTCAAGACCACCCAGCCCGGCTTGCTACTGCAACGGAATCCAGCTCTCCATGCGATACGGCTAGTCCTGCTCCTGATATATTAGAACCCTCCCCCCTCCTGTATGCGGGTCAGATATCTATTCCAAAGTCATCTCTGGAGTTCACTGTCCTGGGGCCAGGCTGTGTTGCTGCACCATCTCACTGTGCTTATTTGTCAGGCCGTATTTTTATACTTCCTTGGCAAGCCCCCAAATCACTTTCTCTTGTTCTCGGACTTCGTCTCATTTTGACCTCTCAGCCTTTTTGCAACCTCACGTCTTCATCATGAGGAGCTTCCGACGAGATGCGGTTGCTGCCGGCCTATTGGCGCTTGGTGAGGATTGCGCTCAACGGGGTATCTTTGACTAGACTGACCAATCATAGCATCGCACACCTCCGCGCAAGTAGCTAGCTACTGCCCCCCTAACACCGAGGTCTGCTACAAGTTGAACATTCCGCAAAGCACGGCGTCGTCTGGAACTGGCGACATCTTTTTTCAGCTGTCGGCACCGAGCAACTATGAATGGGTCGCACTCGGCCAAGGAAGCAGCATGCGGGACGCGAACATCTTCGTGGTGTACACCTCTGGAAACGGGAACGTGACAATCTCACCCCGGGCAGGGGTTGGAGAAAGGGAGCCTCTGTTCAACCAAGACGCGAAAGTTACTTTACTTGAAGGATCGGGCGTGTCAAACGGGAAGATGATTGCCAATGTGAAGTGTATGGTATCGCAAAGGTCTGCTCTCGACCAGACGCTAACCACATACAGGCTCAAGTTGCAATAACTGGTCAGGTGTTACTGTGAACTTCTCTGAGGACAAAGGGAACTGGATATGGGCCTCCAGCTCGCGTGGCGGGCCAAAAGACACCACCGATCAGTCCGCGAGTATCACACAACACGACAATGAAGCCGCATTCCAATGGGACTACGCCAAGGCAAAGGGAGGGAGCAGCGTCAATCCTCTCGTGAACGCCGCACAATCAGGCACTGGTACCGCAAGTTGCGTGCCTCGACCGGTTTCTACTGGAGGATCCAATGGGGCTGGTACTAGCACTGTTGCTAGTTCTGCTGCAACGAGCACGGCTAGCGACGACGATGACCACCGCGGCCCATGGGGCTCTGCTCATCCTACTGCTCGGCCAACAGGACCGCCCGGGTATGGTAACAACAGTATGTTCCCGGCGTCAAAGATGCATCCATGATTACTAACGATTTGACAGAGCGGCAAGAGGAGATCAACTACTGCGACGATAGCTCTAACTCTGGGGTTACGGAGCTCGCTTCTACGCAATCGCGGACTAACAAGATGGTTGTTGCTCACGGCGCGATTGCCGCACTCGTATTCGTCATCTTATTCCCTTTTGGCGCCATTGCTATCCGTGTTGCGTCCTTTACCGGACTCGTCTGGGTCCATGCTGCCTTCCAGGGATTTGCATATATGCTTTACATTGCTGCATTCGGTCTAGGCATCTACATTGCGAACGAAAAGAAACTGGTGGGTATTGCCAAACTGCCAAAGAATACGCACGGCTAACAGCGCTTAGATCAACGAAACCCATCCCATCATCGGCATCGTCGTCTTCGCCTGCCTCTTCTTCCAGCCCATCTTCGGCGTCCTCCACCACCTCCTCTTCAAGAAGCACCAGAGCCGCACCTTCTGGTCCTACGCGCATATCTGGCTAGGCCGTCTCGTCATCACTCTCGGCATCATCAATGGAGGTCTTGGTTTCCAGCTAGCCAAAGACCAGAACAACAGGTCTGCTATGATTGCTTACTCGGTTATCGCGGGTGTTGTCTGGTTGGTCTGGGTCGCCGCATCAGTCTTTGGGGAGAGACGGAGGAAGACAGCGCTTGCGAATGCGCCACCGAAGTATACTGAGAGTCCGAGGCAAGAGTCAACAGTGACGTCGGACGTTCCGCATCCGGAGAATGGACATTATGCGCCAGCGAAAGAGGGCACGACAGCGTAGAGCAATGACTGAGAGAATGTATATAGAATTTGACCTAGTATGAATAGACGTTTGCACAAACTCCATATGTATCATGGGGCAACGCTGGAGCATGGCCGAAATGAAAGTCTTAGTCATCCTTTATTCGGTTAGCTTGATGCCAAGCTGCCCCTCGATCTCGCGGGTCTCTAGTGAACGCAAACAAACAATAAGACCCAATTTGCGCACCACCGCACGCCGTAGCACACTTCCACTCTCACAGCGCATTCACGACATTCTTCCGCATCTACTCGCCCGATAAAAGAACGAGAAAGAGCCGCCCACCATGGGAGAGTCAAGGTGCGATCGCCCCAGGCTCCCAGTGTCAACTTGTGCAGGCACACGCACTTGAGCCCACGAGACATGTGCTAACTTCTCTTGTGGCATAGACAGGAACTCATCGCCTGGTTAAACAACCTCCTCCAGCTCAACATCACCAAAGTCGAACAATGTGGAACTGGGTACGTCACCGAATTCGTTTGTCTGTGAACATGAGGGGCGACAGTCGCAGGTTACGATTTGCGATGTCGGAAAGAGCATTTCCTAACAGATGGGTACAGGGCTGCGCTTTGCCAGGTCTTTGACAGCATCTTCCGTAAGTAGTGCGATGAGAAGCGGAATGAGCGCGACTGACAAATGACGACAGTCGATGTGCCCATGTCGCGAGTTAAGTTTAATGCGAACACCGAATACGCATACTT
Source organism: Darksidea phi (assembly GCA_030770425.1). Classification (NCBI taxonomy): domain Eukaryota; kingdom Fungi; phylum Ascomycota; class Dothideomycetes; order Pleosporales; family Lentitheciaceae; genus Darksidea; species Darksidea phi. Next base: position 265,935 of record JASJFT010000032.1, on the reverse strand, counting down.
GCAGAACTTCAAGATACTGCAGAGTACATCTACCCGATCCCAACGCGAATAGCAAACGCTTCTACTGACGCCACCTCAGATACCTTTGCGAAGCACAATATCGATAAGCCCATTCCGGTAGAAGCCTTGGTGAAGTGCAAGATGCAGGACAATCTGGAATTCCTCCAATTCTCCAAACGATACTGGGACCAGTACTTTCCCGGTGAGGACTATGACCCGCTCGCGCGACGCAAAGGCCAGGGCAACTTCGCTGGCAGCGCACCCGCACCCCGCGCCTCCGCCCCCGCCGCTCGCCGCGCACCCGCCGCCAGCAACTCCGCCGCGCCCCGAACACGAACGCCCCTCACATCTGGAGGCGGCGCTGCAACAGCTGCCCTACGAGAAGAGAACAATGTGCTTAAGGAGACAGTGGCTGGCCTCGAGCGCGAGCGGGATTTCTACTTCAGCAAGCTCCGCGATATCGAGCTGCTGATCCAGCAGGCGATGGAGGCAGATCCTGAGCTGGAGAAGGACGAAGGGCTCCTGAAGCAGATCCAGACCATCCTCTACTCAACCGAAGAAGGCTTCGAGATCCCACAAGAGGGCGAGATAGAGGAAGAGACGTTTTGAGGCACAAGGTTGACGTGATGCATTTGAGCGCCAGGGCTGGGACGGGATACCTTTTCCTTATCTTTGATGAGTGACGAAAATATGGCCGCGGGCGCGCTTGCAAGTGCTCGGTGGTCCGGCGGTTAGTGTGCGATATGACGCTATTGGTGATAGACGGAGGAGGAGGCGTATCTACACGGGTTGCTTCAACTCTGTTCGGTTTATTCTTGTGCACAGGTGGAAGACATAGTATGGAGGAGAATGAATGGAGCCCAGTGCATAATATGACGACGTTCGTTTCTAGTTTGTCTTTTTTGAAGAGACCCTGCTTCATTCATCTCAACATGTTCCCATCACTGCCTCCACCCTTATCCTTTTAATTACATCCCCTCGACTCTTTTTTGTCCTTGTCCATGCACATACCCTCCCGCATACTTTTGCCCACCCTCCGGTTCATGTCAGCAACGTTCTTGAAACGCATGAATGAACGCTTGTTGAGACTCTCTACACTATTCTGAGGTTCTTTCGGCTGTTCGGGTTTAGCCCCCGGTTCTTCACCATCTTGTTGAAAAACTTGTGCCGTTATCGTCACATTGCCGTCGTTCGGCCAGGTAACAGGGCCGCTGGAAGCGGATGTGCAGGATCAGTCTGGCGGATTGAATCGCTATGAGACGTATTAGCACAAGACCATGTCAGGGCGGCAAGTGTGCTCGGCGATACGGCTTCGTGCGAAAGAGTAAAAGACAGCGAATGAGAAGTGGGGATAAGGCCAAACTCGCATTGTCAACGCAGCAGACCCAACCTCCTAGATTGTCGCTCGCTACACACTCGGTGACGTTGGAGATGATGCGTCCGTCGGCGCAGGGACCTGATCTGGAGGATAGATTGGCGCAGCATGTCATTATTCCGCCCGGGTTGCAGGTCGCGTCTACGGGGTAGATGGGTTCTTCGTCATTCCGGGCTAAGATGAGGAGGGGGAGGATGGTGGTGAAGAGGACGGGGATGCGCATTTTGGGCGTGGGGATTGGGTTGGTTGGCAGGAGATGGGATGAGATAAGATGGATGAGGGCGGGAAGCGGAGGAAAGCGATGAGGTGCCTGCGTGGTTTTATATCGAAGCCAATGCCAGGTGGCTTGGTTGTAGACGTCAACGTGCTATCCGTATCAGCTCTTTGCATCTCAATGTGAAATCTGCCTTGTCCTCGTTGCGGGACGGTATAGCGTCAGAGAGGAGACGGATGTGATGCACGTTTTGGGCGCGGGTGTTAGTGTTGTGTGGAATGGGATATCTAACAAGCCATAGTGGGGCGTATATTCTTGCACTTTGGACTGTACGTGTTTGGCGGAGTTTTGCCGGAGAAGAACTGTGTGCTTGCATTTATTTTCTGCTAAGCCACGAGGCCTGATTGTGCTTCACAATCACACCTCAGCATCTCATTCGGAAAACGGACGGTCCCCCTTCAAAAGCCCATCGACACCCTTCCCAATCCAAGCCGCTCCCTCTTTGGGCAGCTCCGCCTTCGTCTCATTCCCAGCCATATTCACAGACCGATAACATTTCCAATACGGAGAATCCTGCCCGACGGTTAGCTACCGCTTATCAGGAGTGATTCTGCTTCCAGGTACAGAAAATGACAAATTGGGTGAGTGTACCTTTGGCAGGCTGCAAGCCCAACCCTCGGGATAGTGGGCATAGCATTTCTTTGAGGGATGAGATGGGGACGGGGTCGCTGCAGATGGTCGTCTCGGAGCTGGTGACGCAGCCACAGCAGGTTGGGGTCCAGCCTTCGTCGCATTCGATTACGTTTGCTTGAGCGGAGATTAGGGTGGGGATGGTGAGGGCGGGGAGTAGAACGGTGCAGGGGGGGATTGGCGGGGAGTGCATGGTGTCTTGAGGCTCTTCTTTAGTAGATTTGCAAGGAAAGTGGCGATGAGGAGGTGATGAGATTGCGAAGTAGGGAAATTTAGAGCGGACTTCGACCTTCTTCGTATGCTTGCTCTGCGCTGAAAAGATTGGCGTGAGACGAAGTGGATGGGCGAGGGGCTGTTTGCTGCCTTCTCGTGGAAACTGGATGGACAGGCGCGCGACGTGGAGCGTATCATTTCACGGTACATCCTGTACGACTGCACCGTGCCGCTCTGGGAGGTGCTCTCTAACTTTGGAGTTCAGCGCATCACTTCCTTTCCGTTTGCTCACAGCATGTCCTTTTCTCCCACGGTCATATCTCGACTACTGATTCTGAATGGAATTTCCCGCGTATCTTTTGGTATGTGGAGGAACGACAAGAGGGAAGATGAATGTCAGGAGAGCATGCAGTGGCTGAAATTGAACGTCACAACATGGAATGCTAGCCTTGGATAGGAACGGAGAGAGACGGAGCTTGTTTGATGATTGGACGTGAAAAGATGTGACAGATTTACCATGCGACGTGCTCGTTGCCAGGTTTTGTTGCTGGGTACGACTGGCTGTAGAATTGGCGACTCGGGAAATTGATCTAGAAAGGGACAGACCGGGTGCTGCAGGAACCCCGTGTAACAGTGTACAGCCTTGAAGGCAGCATTATCTCTTTATCTGTTCCACTGGAGGAAGTAGGCCATTAACCAGCTCTGCAAGCGCTGTGATCTTGAGTCAAGGTTGTTCGACTGATTGAATGCTCATCATAGAGATTCTTATATGATGGCCAATTGTTTGGCCACACCGGGGATACAAGACCATTACCCAGGAACCCGACTCCTACTATGGTATATATATATACACAAGAGCGAGGCCCAGCTGCAGACAATCATCTGATCGGGAAACATGCATAACTGGATATTAGGGCAGGCGTCGGAAGCGCCCTATCCCGTGATCGATCGCTAACCGCTTTCGGACTACGCGAATGCCGACTTCCTCTCGTCCATGTAACGGGCTGGGCACCTTAACTTCATCCCAACACCAAGCCCGCCGAAAGGCCGCACGCCTTCTTATTTGTCGAAACGCCAAAGAAAGAGCCGTCTGGAGCTATGGCACTTCTAGCCAGCCTATGGCCCACGTGGATGGACCCCGCACGAGGAATGCCCCGCCAACCCCGCCTGACCGTTGTTGACCTCATAGCTCTTGGAAAGCTCGGAAGATGACGCTATGGTATATGAGTACGCGAAGGCGCCGACGTGACTCCACTCGTCCGCTCGGTCATCTTTCTGTCGAGCCACTTCCTCTGCCGTGCTTCAATCGCACACTGTACACTCCTCATTGAGCCACTGCACGACCTCGAACGCTGAGTAATATCATGGCCGATTGGTCTGATCTGCCGGCCGCCCTCAAAGGGAGCTTGGATAAGCTCTCGCAGCTCCTCGAATCGGACGCCCAGCTCAAGGCTTTCACCACCTCCGACGCAATCGACAAGCCGGCCACCTTTGCCATCAAGTCCAGCGGCTCCGACAGTAGTCTACTCATCACCGTCAGCAATGGCTCCGCAAAGGCGAAGACTGGCTCTTCGAAGGATGGCCTATTCGCTCTGTCGGCTCTCCCCGAGCAATGGGAGCAGTTCTTCAAGGAGGTCCCTGTCGCTCCATACCAGAGTTACTGGGGCATGCTCGGCATGAACATTAAGCAGAAGGGCACTGAAGTTGAAGGCGACCAGAACGCTTTTGCACAGTGGACGCACGTTTGGAGACGCGTGCTCGAGCTTGCACACGACGCGCACTGCGGCCCCATCAAGGAAGATGAGCAACAGGAGCCTGAGAGGGACTTCCTGACCGGCAGATATGTCTACCTAAACGCGCCCGTGTGGGGACGAACCAAGGTATTCTATGAGTACTCCGGAGAGGGCAAGCAGTCGATCGTCTTCCTCCATACGGCAGGTAGTGATGGACGACAGTACCACGGCGTCATGAACGACTTCAAGATGCGCCAGAAGTGCACCATGTACTGTTTCGATTTACCGGGACATGGAAGGAGCTTCCCTTCACAAACAAGCCTCCCTGGCGCGCATACTACGAACGAGGACGGTTATGTCGGCATAATTGCTGCTTTCATCAAAGCTTTGGGTCTGCGGCGACCGATCATTTGCGGAGCGGGCACGGCTGGTCAGGCGTGCTTAGCTGTTGCTCTTCGACATAAGGAGGTCGGCGCTGGTGGCACGATACCTCTGCAAGGGTATGCTGCACCTTCTTGCACGTTGAACAATGAACTGACAATGGCAGCTCTGAGCACCTCAACATGGACAGGCAGTGGCACGATCGCTCTCCCTACGTCAACCAGTCTCTCTTCAATCCCGAATGGGTGTACAGCGTAAGCTACTCTCGCTTTCCAAGCTGCAACACGCATGCTAACCCCAATCCAGATGCTATCGCCCACCGCACCACCGGCTAACAAGCAACTCATATGGCATCTCCACAGCGGTCAAGCCTACGGCGTAAGTCCTCTGCACCCCCTGTTCATCGTTTTCTTTTATCACCAACACAATCTCACTAGATCTTCCACGGCGACCTCGACTTCTACTTCGGCGGCTGGGACGGCCGCGAGCGCGTCGCAAGCATCGATACGAACGGTTGCCCCGTTTACATGCTCACCGGCGAGTACGACTGGTCCAACACTCCTGAGATGTCGCAGAAGACAGCGGATAAGATCAAGGGGGCGAAGCACAAAACTATGCCGAAGCTAGGTCACTTCCCCGCCACAGAAAACCCGAAGGAGTTCGTTCCGCACTTGTTGGAAGCTATTGAGCATATTCAGAAAGTGAGAAGTGAGAGCTTGAGTACGATGAGGTTAGGCAACGATTAGAAAGACTAGGGAGGTGATGGCTCCAGCTATCTAGACTTCAAGTCGTTTAGAGCCATAGGACTCTAGAGTGGTTTCAACAGTAGGATGATAGGACCCAGGTAGATGATATATCTAGCAATCAAGGACAATGATGAGACGTATCTAGAATCTCTTTGATACTGCAGGCATATATCTCGAAACTATTCATCCTTCACCCCGGCCTTTTGATTGCAAAGCGGCCGTATAGCAGTGGAGCCATGAGGAGAAGCCTTCATGTTTGTAGAAGCGTAAAACTTGAAATAATTGCGATGAAAGCAACGGATGAGATCAGGATGATGGGGCTCATATACCGCCAAGTTTACAGATCGCAACTCTTTGTTATGCCTCCTCCCACCTACAACCTTTGATCAAGAGGATCATCATCACAGCAAAGCACCTTACTAATTCTGAACGCTGCGTTTTTAAGGTCGCCACATAAATACGTGACTGCTTTGCCTTGGGCAGCTCCCAAGCCTTGGAAAGGCTTCACATATTTCTATTGTTTGTTCGTTTTTATTAATCTGAAGTAAGAACAGTCTGTCGACCGAGACAGCCATCGATCAGTTTATACCCTTCGCAGCATGTCTCCTCTTCGAGTGCGCAGGAGAGTAGCACCTCTACCGCCTCTACCGGTCTGGCGACATTATTTTCGATATCTTGAAAAGCTAGGCTGTGCGTGAAGTATAGTCGGGTTCTAACCAATGGCAGCCGCAGCCTCGCGCCTGTGGCGTCGCCATAACGGATTGGCCCAGGCAAAGCTTGTATGCATATAAGCTTGCACGAAAAATAGGCTAAAAGTATGTTAGACACTGAGATTGGAACGATATCAATATAATCAAGGTGCTGGAGGAAGGAGGTGGCTACCAGTACACTTCCTGCTTATTAAACCCGACAACAGGGGTGAAGTCATCAGTCTATGGTTCACCTACTTCACGTTTCTTCACCTGTTTAGCATTGAAATGAAACAGTACATTACTACCTTATAGATCTTAGCTAAAAGTCCTACCGCTGTACGAACGACGAGCACGCGATGCGTGTGGGCTTGTACCGGGACAATCCTCGGCAGTAGACATTAGTGTGTGCTCGCTATTTTCCTTCAGAGCTAAGTCGCAGTCCTAATTCAGATTATAATTGGTGGAACCAGTGTTATCCTACCTAAACACCGCCGGCATTCTTGGCAATGTATTCAGCCATATTTTCCCAGTTCCAAAGAGCCTAAAGTTCGCGAAGACAGGTCCGCACTCCGTCGGAAGAAATGTTACACAGAGAGTACAATGAACGCGGCCTTTTTCAATGCGATATGAATCCTGATTGATTAACAACGGGACGATATATAATAGGCACGTCTGGAACCAGGCAACTGTTCATGCGGAGAACTTCTCAGATCTGGGCCCAGCAAAGATGCGCGCGTTTCTATTGCTCGCCCTTGCGGCCGCAACAGCTGCACGCAGCATCTTTCCCAGGCAAAACACAGCCCTTCCCAGCAGCTTCAAATGGAATTCTACCGACATCCTCGTCTCGCCCAAAAATGATAATCGCCGTATCGCCGGTGTCAAAGACCCCAGCATCATTTATTACAACAATGTATACCACGTCTTCGCTAGCACGGCCAAAGGAGAGGGATACAACCTCCTGTACATGAACTTCACCGACTTCAGCAAAGCTAATTCTGCACCATTCTACTACCTCGATCAATCAGGCATCGGGACGGGCTACAGAGCTGCGCCAGAAGTGTTCTACTTTGAGCCTCAAAAACTGTGGTATCTCATCTATCAGGACGGAAATGCGGCGTACAGCACGAACAAGGACATTAGCAACCCCGCAGGCTGGTCGGCACCGAAGCATTTCTACAGCAGAACACCGCCGCTGATCGAAGAGGGTCTCAAAAACCCCCAAACTGGATATTGGGTTGACATGTGGGTTATCTGCGATGACGCCAATTGCCACCTTTTCTCCTCGGATGACAACGGCCGTCTCTATCGCTCTCAAACGCCGCTCTCCCGCTTTCCGGAGGGAATGAGCGACCCCGTTATCGCCATGAAAGCCAACAAAAACGACCTCTTCGAAGCCTCCCTCGTCTACTCCATCTCACCGACTTCGTACCTGCTTCTGGTCGAATGCATCGGCGCCGGCGCCTCTAACGCAGGCGGAATCCGTTACTTCCGGTCCTGGACCTCTTCTTCCATCTCCGGTCCCTGGACCGCGCTTGCGGCGACAGAAGCGAATCCTTTTCTGGGGGAAGCGAACGTCGCGTTCAGCGGAAAGAAGTGGACGAAGAGTCTTAGCCACGGAGAGATTATTAGGACGAAGGTCGATCAGAAACTGAGCATTACTCCTTGTGGGATGAGGTTCCTGTACCAGGGAATCGACCCGACTGCCAATACGGAATACAATGCTCTGCCATGGCGGCTGGGCTTGGCTACGCAGGTTGGGGGTTGTTGAGTTTGAGCTATCGTTGAATGTGGAGAGGTTGGGACAGCATGGTTCTGATGGTGCAAACGTGTTGTACAAAAGGATTGAGACTACACGTTACGACACGACGAAAGCTCAATGCTACACTGCCATCAATATTATATACCAAGTTCCATACCTCGGTAGAATGTAAAAACAAGTTTTAGCTACCCATTCTTGCGAAATGGCGGGCTGTCGAGGAGACCACTCAGGCCGGCAGCTGTTGGAGTTTAAGAAACGGATCTATACTAGGTACCAAAACGGTGTCCGAGAGCCGGATAGCTCCCAGCGTCTTTCATCAATCGATCAGATAGGTGTATGGAATCAGAATTTGCTGTAATAGTAAGGATGAGAGTTATTCAAAGCACATGGGGCCGTGAATAGCTGGGACATTTTTGTGTGGGATTCATTGTTCTGCCTTGAATCGTGATTGTATGCTCCACGCTGGTTGGTCGATATTGCGTCCTGGCTCGTAATGTTCGTGTCAAAAGCCCGCTTAGTGCATCACATTTGCCTCACGGCACATTCCATGCTCGAAGTCCATCAAAATCTCCATTGTCTACAAGCACATGTTGACTATTTGTACACGACCCCCTTCAAGCCTCTCAGACCGACGATCGCTTATAGCTTGCTGATAAAAAGACGGGCGGCAAAGAGGCGCACACGCTGAGGGAGGATGTACTTGGACATGACGTAGATGAGGGACGGTAGCAGTATGAAGGCCATGGTGGTCTCGTTGACGAAGAAGAATGGGATGAGCTGGGGCATCGCCGACTTGAGGATCATCTGCCGCTGTTAGTTTATGCCCGATTTCTGCCAAGACCGACCACATGTCCTACCATCTGCTGGGGTGCAACCTCCGTCTTCTGGGCCTGGCTCTGGGTGGCAGCGAGGGCCGGGCGCGCCATAACGGATGGGCGGACGAGCGTGGGCTGGCGGAAGGCGGCCCTCGCGAGCGGGCGGAAAAGGCGTGTGGAGTTCATGATGGGCTCTGCTGACGGTGTGGGTCAGCGTGCTGTTGCGGGGGTCAATTGAGGTAGTCGAGCTTCTCTGGGTGGAATTGGCGTACCGGAAAGTGGTCTCGAAGCCCGAGGAGATGGATTGCGATGGGGTTGTGGACGGGGTGAGGTTCGGAGGTGAGGTGTTCTGCAATAGCTTTTGCCGACCGGAAAGAGCCGTGCACGGTCACGTGTGCTAGCGTCCTCCAGTTTGCGCTCATGCCGTCCGTGATGAGAACCTCATCCTCCTGATTCCATCATTTTGATATTGCCTCTACTGTGCATGCGTTCGTTATCGGTCTGTGAATGGTTCTCACTACTTGTTGCGTGTCTGACCTGTCCATCTCGGGGACCCGCGCTTTCCGTTGGAGTTTACTTTGCCTGCAACGGCATTATGGCGATACCTCATGCTAATATAGGCGCATCGACTATAATATACTCAAAAGTCAAGGAGAATCAACTTCCGCTGGATGCATCGCGTCTACGATCATGTGCTAACAGTCGATCCCCATGCTAATCGCTCAACTAGTACATCCGTTGAACCGCGTCGGATGCTGCGCGCTCTATAAAGTCGCGGCTCTCCTCATCTGTAATTGCTACGCCTAAGGCCACTCGACTCGCATTGGACATCTAGAATGTTCTGATAATTAGGGTATGAAGAATACCGCTCTCCATCCATCATCAGCGCCCTGGCGGCCCCAACGATAGCCCTTCGCCGTATCTGATCTGTCCTCACTCAAGAAGATCCAACACCATACCTACCGTCTCATGTTGCAGCCAGAAGCGTCAAGCAGAGGACATGAAATTTCACCACAACTCCGCTGCAGAGACCTTTCGCTGGGCAGGATCTGACCATTTGCAGTGGGTGGCGTAGAATATGACCTTCAGATCTGCATCATCAGCGCGGCCATCGCTGCTGGCGTCAAGAGGTCTATACCGCACGAATTCGAGCTTGATACTTTGGACGCCCATGCACAACGACGTATCTCTGGTGGCGGCGACCGCGCATGGGTCACTGTAGCAGTTGGCTGCATCCTGGATATTACACAGCCGACCGGAAGCCTGAGGTTTGATTTGGAGTGGCAGAGCAGTACCATCAATTACTCTGGAGAAATATTTCCGACAACGAGCCTCGAACGAGTCGGCGTTGTGGTGAAGAGCATCTTACAGCACTGGAATGCAGTCAAGAACCAGTACATTTACGCCGCGGGCATCTTGACCTCCGGGATCGAGCGTTTCAGGTCGTTGGAGAGAGTGGGTGGTTCAGAGTGGGGCGTGGGATATTTCGACGCTGAAGACTGCGTAAGAGAAGGCGAAGCCAGAATCGAACGAGGTAGATGGACTCTGGCATGTTTTTACTAGAGAGGAGCGCCCTATACGACGAGTCGTTGTATGCAACAGGACCTTTTCGGCATCGAATGCAAGCTTGCATCTACGTCTGGAGCCTGAGACCGTGGATGGAATCGTCGGCAAAACTTACCACGATTTCAAGCATGGCACGCCTAGCTGTGGATGCAGAAGTTGAATGCGATGCATTGGCATCAATATAAGAGCGGCCTAGAGACAAACATCTTCCGATAGATGCGTGTCACTGATACAGTTTTCCTCTAAACACGCAACTTCGCCCTAGACGTCGGTATCACTCCATATACGACCTTTTACGCGCCATAACCACCGGAAAATTTCCCAGGTCGTCCTTCAGGGGCGTACTTCGTATTGACAACCCACAAGCTATACCAACAGGAGCCTGTTGCACCAACCCTCCATCGCCGCATGGGACATTGACAAAAGAGGAGGGTATAACAGCACTCACTGTTCAATATCGTCCCCAGCTGTAAGTTGAACTCATCGACTCGCCCGCAACCCTCGGTCCATCATTGTTACCACCTGCTGTGGCAATATTGACAACGTCCTGGTGCGAAACGATCAACGCTCGAAATCGAAGCTCGCATTGCCTACGACGCAGTATGGGAACCTAGAGAGTCAAATGCGTGACGAGAGGTGGGCCCCTATTCAGGCAGATTTGCCTGTCACTAAGACTACCGAGGCCTGTCAAGGTCAGTTCACTTTCGGACACTACTACATTTTGGATGGCCGAGTGCTGCGGAAGTCGAGTCAGTTCACATTTTACCGGACACATGTGGCGTTCGAAAGGGCTCGTGGCACTGCACCTCGCAACACCTTGACGCCACTCGACTATATCGACGAGCCGGTGTGGACCAATCTTTCGTCCGACCTCACGTTCGTGACAAGGCCGGCATATCGAACGGCATTCTAGAACCAGCGAAAATCAGTCGAGCTAATGCTGAGGCAGATCCATCTTGCACCTTAATGCTCACAATGCACGTTATCCTGCTCACCCATCAATGCGCTGTCTGCGGTACAACATATCGCGCTTGCTTACACAATAAGGTGATTCTACACAACGATGCCGAAAGCGAGACCGAGAACTAGAATGCCAAGCATCGTCAACCGCTCGGCAAGGCTGCGGGGCACATCCCAAACTTGACGTACATGAACGCAATGTGACGATGCACTCCCCTCTTTAACCATTGCATTGCACAGCAGATCTACATATCGCCAACCTGCCTCAGTCCGCACGATACTATTTTCAAGGAACATTACTCATTCTGCATTGCTTCGCACGAACGCGCATCCAGAAGCATCCGATACATTCATCAAACTCCGCTTTCAGCCGCAGCGCCAACCTTTTCGGCTTTTGCAGGATCGACTGTTCCCAATTGACCACGGGCCAGGATAGAGTTTGCGAATTTCGCACTGGGCCCCTCGGAACCAGCAAGCTCCTAAGGCTCTCGCAGCAATGACGACGAGGCTGAGAACATGCGCAACGGCGCTGGGCGCTGGGCGCCTCTCCCGTCCGAACTGTTGCAAACTGTATTGAACCATGGAACAGAGTCGCCGGCGCTGTGACAAACGCTCCCAACGTCCGCTCTTTTCCGCGTGGTCAGTATGCAATTTACGCAACTCGCAAGTTGGTTGGTTTTTGGCCCTGCCTCACCTTTACCACGGCATCGCGAAACATCCACGTCCTCCATCCCCCCAACACACCGCTTCCACACCTCTTTCCCAGCACCAATTCATGCACGCCTCACCAGAATGCTCTCGGCACCATCTCGCCGGATTACCAGGCAAGCCTCGTTGTCGCCTAATCTGCGACACACCCCCAGTTTCAAGGGTACTCCCGTGTACAACATGTTAGAGAATGCAGGCCCCAGGCCGAGTTTGAGGCCAAGCGCTTGTGGCTTGCGGTCAGGCTTGGATGGTTCGGCGCCGGATTGCTGTATTCCCGGCGGGTATGGTTGTTGTCGTGGAGGGTCGTACCGGACGGGCTGAGGCGGGAAGGCGTGCGAGAGCTCACCGCTAGAACAAACGATGAAACCGGAGGAAGTGCAGTGGTGGCGGAGCCCTGGAGGTCGTGGTGGTGGGTTGCAGGAGCTCGACCTGCAGGTTGAATTAGGCTGTTGTACAACCTGTTCACCATTCACTGTAATGCTCCTGTTCGCGCCACAATATGGCCCTCCATGCTCGTGCTCTCATCCTACTTACACAAACGATCCAATGTTCTCAATCACCAATTCACAAGTCTTGCTAATTGTAGTTTTACAGATTGTTTCTTCAATAGTCGCGCAGAAATGACGTCTATCTACAGCTAGGCATAAAATGAAAAACTATCTACGTGAGGTGACGCAGTGAGGAAAAGGGAGAGATTTTTCGTCACTTCGTCAGACTCAGGCCGCACCGCCAATTGATCAGGCCGGCGTGCGAAGCCTCGTATTAAGGGCAAGATACCGAATCGGGAATCGCCGTAAACCAAAAAAAAAAAAAAAAAAAAAAAAAATTGACGCAAGAAATAAAGACAGAAACGGACCGATGCCTAAGGCGACTCCTCAGGCCGAAGCCGAGCAACAAGGAAATTTGTGCATATCCCTCGTGTCCCATGTACAGTGTGTCGTACAACTATATGACCGCCGTGATCGATCGGCTTTCCAAACCAAATACCAGATGCCGGATGAGAGGAGCTAAAAGGAGAAAGGGAGACGTGAGGGTAGTAAAGGAACGCTCGTCGATGAAAGCAACCACCTCGCCCAAGTGATACCCAATGCTAATTGAAGTATCCGCCTTTCTAGCCAGAACGCCAATCAAGTCCACAGAAAGAAAGATGTTGGAAGAAAAGGTTCGACGGTGCGGCCTTATATCATACTTGCCAGCGAGCTGAGCGCGGTCGTTCGCGGTACGCCCACCAGCTCCGGCTCGCTGACCTGATGCGCCGGATTAAATGTGCTGCCAGGCTGCAAGGGAGACCTGAACATGCCCACGACGGGTTCCATCTTGGGATGGTAATCTGCCGCGCTGGTCGGCGTATGCGAGGTGGTTATTGACGGGGCTGGCGTTGGATAGGCCGAGGTGATCGTAGAAGTTGGGATGCCGAGAGCGGCGAGGGAGGACGTTGGTATCGGCGTGGAATGCCGGTGGGCTTTCGTATCTTGGTGCTGCGAGGCTTGGTTTTCAGATTTGACTGGATAGCCGGAGGATGCAGATGCAGAGGATACGGCACGGGCGCGCACGGCGTGGGTTTCACGGCGCCGTTTTGGGCCATCTTTTACTTTGGGGTGGGTGTGGCACTGTTGTTCTTGTTAGCTTGCGCGAGCTTGCGGAATGTGAGGGACCATTTATGTTGCGCATTGGCGCATCGCAATTGCGGGTCGGTATGCAGGGGGTGACAGAATGTAGGGGCACGTACCTTGTATGCGTGTCTGAACCATGTCGTTCCTTTCTTCTTGCTACTCACGAGCGCAATCCATTCGCCGCAGCTGCCGCACAATCCTTCCCATACGTCGAGATTCCCCTCGGTGCGACGGGTGTCTTGGGGCCCTTGAAAGGCTGCACCTGTAGCTGCGCTAACGCCGTGCGTAAACGATTTGTCGTACCAAAAGGCACTGTTCTTGAGCACGAGCCAGCGCCCAGGCTTGCAGAGGCCACACCAACCCTCCCGCTTGTTGCCGTGTCCGCGCACCCACCGTGGAGTGTACAGGTCCCCAGCGAAGCGCAGGTCTTGTTCATGCGGGACGAGGTCGGGGTCGGAGGGGTTCATATCGGACTCTGGGGGGTCGCAAGCTTCCTCGTGGAGGGACGAATACAAGTCTGGCGGGTCAGAGAGGTCGGCAAAATGCGATGCGCAACCACCATGTCGGTCTGCGTTGCTCTGGAGTAAACGGAAAAGGCCTTGGGATGGTAGTGGTCGTGGCACATCTAGTTGGTATGGATGGTCGGGAGAAGCAAACATTGTGGGATTGCTGGACTGCAATGGGTGAGGCGACGAATATAGCACATTTTGGGTATGCATCCCAAAGTTACCCAGAGCATTCGGTGGGTACGCCGGCATTGAGTGGTGAGGATTCAGTCGAGGTCCATAGGGCGCATATCGATCCTGCACCTGCGCGAGCGCACGTGAGGTGGTAGGAGTCGACGTCGGCGCGTGTCCAGTCGACCATCTCTTGAAACGACTGCTCTCCATAGTGTACGGCGACGAGCGAACATTATTGTGCGGCGCAGGCGACGCGCGGGAGCGGCTGCCACTTCGGACGACGTTGTCGTGTTGGGGGCGACGCGGGGAAGCGAGCGGTGATAGTAAGCTAGGGGCTGGCTCCAGACTGTTCCAAGCATCACAGTCCGACGCGTATGAAACGGCCTCAGACGAGCCCATCTCCTCATAATTGGATACCTCTGGAAGAACGCCGCCGGTACTAGAGATAGAAAACGACGACTCAGACATGCGCCGTGTGGAATTAGGGTTAAAGGTCGCCATGTTGTCGGCCTCAGGTTGCTCCATGCCGTGATACTGTCTGAGATCAATTATCGGCGTGTTTTCGTCATGGCTCAGTAGCCCTTGGTTAAACTCGTTCATGTCAGGATCCATTGATTGGAACGACTCTAATTCCTCACAGACCTTCTGGCCCCAGGGACCTGTATACGTTAGAACAATTGAGCTTAGACCGAGGGGTGCGAGTTGGACATACTGGTATCAATGACACCCGGGAAGTAGTCAGTAGGGCCCAAAGTTTGCGGCCCGCCCATATCGTGGCGGAAGCTTGCCGTACTCATGGCTGGTGAATGCGCATCAGACCTGGCTACTAAATGCTGAGGTTCGTCTCTGCTAGCTGGCATCGGACCCTTTTGCATTTGGTAGTACGGATTGTGGGTCTGTGGTATCGCCCACGTGGGCTGGGGTGGTGATGGTCTTGAGATTTGGTGCATCGGGTGTGCTTGTTGTGGCTGATGTTGCTGATGTTGCTGATGTTGCTGATGTTGCGGAGGGATGCTGCCATATGGATACATCATTTGCGCTGGGTGTCCGGTAGGTTGATTGACGGTATAAGATTTATTAGACGATGGCCGATATCTTTATACCGGTCAGCTTGTCCGATAGCCAAGGCAATGGTGGAGATTGGGCCTTACTGTTGAACCGCATTAAATTCCATCTTTAGCCTCGTTCTCTATAGAGAATGCTCCTGGGTGCTTCCCGTGTGTAAACTAGATCGACGCATTTGTTAGCACCTAATCAGGAAGCCGGTGGGCTTGCACAGAGCCAAAAGGAGCGACGTGCATCTAGCGAGGCCTCGTTCGTGAGGGAGACACAAGCGCACGGAGGACATACAGTTCAGAGTGAGTGGATAGAGGTCTGCTCAAAGGAATGTGGCTAGTCGATAGTGCTGTACGACGTCGACTGAAGGTGGGTTACAAAAGGAATCGCAGACGGTATAAAAGAGTGTACGGAGATAATATCCCCTCGCAGCCAGCGCGGAAAGGAGCCCGCTCCAGTTAAAATGAAAGTAGGAATATGGCGGAGTTTTTAATGAATGACGAGGCCAAAGTAAGAAGAAACACAGCTCGAGGGAACGTAAGTATATATGAGAGGACGGGCGCGAGGTTTCCGAGAGTGACGATATGAAGGCTTGTCATGGGCAGAGCCGACGCAAAAGAACCACATTCGGGCAGAGGGTTTGAGAACGGCGTCGGGAGGCGCCTTGGCCGCAGGAGATCTCTAACAGCGAGGGCCTGGAGGAGAAGCGTTCGCCCAAAAGGGAATATACAGCGATGGAGCAGGTGGGTGTAGGGCTGCTGGGGGTTTGACGCCCGCACCGCAGGAGGGCCTCATCTCGCGTGCCAGGGTGTCGGAGCTGCACCTGGAGGGCGAGCAGTATGGCTTCCTTGCAACCCGAGGCAACTGGCCTGATGGAGCTGCAAGAGCCAATTGATCTCCGTCCGGAGTGCACCCAGCCGGGGCCTCCAAGCCCATTTTCGAACTCGAGACCTGCTCAAGAGGGCCGTTTCAGGGTGATCCCAGTAGCTGCGGCTCTCCTCTGTGTGAACTCGAGCTGACGGCTCGATTGAAGCTGGCCAGGGTTAGGGAGACTGGACAGGATCCTATCGCGTTTCAGGTGCCTGGCGAGACAAACTCGAAACCCCACCCGGTCTCGTCCGCCGGACAGCGGTCATTAGGCCCATTTCGCAGCAGATACAGCTCGTAATATAAGGCGACGGGCTAGATATACGAGCGCGACTGGCCAGTGATGCGGCGGGGATAGGCGCAGATAGCATGGCGACCAGTCGTCGACGGGGCCGTGCACGCTGACAAAGCTAGCGCACAAGGTGGCATCTTAGACTCCCTATTCGTAGCGAGTCTCAGCGTCACCACCTCACGACGACGGCACCAAAGCCCATTCGCAGATGACGGCTGTCAACCCAGCTGTGTGGCGGACTACCGAGCCGAACTCGCCGTCTCGCTGTCGCGCTGTCAGAGAGTGTCCTTCGGGGCGGTGCGTGAAGGTAGCCACACATGGTACGACCTTGCTCCGGCGAGGTTCCGCGAATTCATCGCCCGCGCAGCGTGTATCACGGGCTCGGTGCCCTTTCAAAGCCGCTCCACGCGCAAGAGCTGACGTTTTACAGCTTGTCCCACGTCGACACCACGTGAGCCACCCCTCGACCGTCTCGCGCTTCTCAGGTGCGCTGTTTGATCTTTTCCGTCCGTGCTCTCCGGTTCATACCCATTGTTTTGGGTGCGATACTTTGCGTCATGAAAACAGTTCAAGCGGCGTATCTGTGTCGCCATCATTTAACCGTAGCCCTATCATGTTTCTGCCTCAGGTGCCTCAGTTCACCACAACCTCGAGACATATTTGTCAACCGGTGACGCTCCTTGCTCGCATCTCGTGGGCTCCACGCTCATCCTAGGTGGCAGCTCCGGCATGTGAAATTGCAGACGGAACGGTTTAGAGGCCATCGTTTGCGAGCCGTATCATGCACCCCCCGCTATGCAGGTGCATGCATATTTGAAGTGCAGATTGCAGACGCAGATGGATGGTGCATTTGCTCGCCATTCCCGGCATGGCTTGTCCTTCAAATGAGCATCCCGGAACCAGCACGGCCCGCCTGATATCATGTGCGCCATCTCTTTTGGTACCGTTCACTGGATTCTAGAAGGAAGGCGGTCAAGGTCGATGTCTCTCGGCGTTCTCCCTTGCTTCCCAATGCAGGTCATATCAGAACTGGGCTAGGGAGTCTCGCTTCCCCACGCCATAACACCCGTTGTATACCTCCGCGTGCCTGTGCGAGAGACCATTCTCCACTCCTGTGCAGCTTCGAAGCCTGCATTCTTCGCCATTACACGTGCCCGGTTGTACAAAACGCCCATTTCGACCGTGTAGAGAGCTGTAATGGCTTCCAGATTCGGGTGAGGGAACATACCAGCCGGCGCTCATGACATCCTGGAGGTAAAATATTCATTTCAATAGCTTGGAGATATGAAGGCATGAAAATGTGGTGCGGCTGGCCGCTAACGGCTTCTAAATCTAGAAGGAATGCGCCAGTACTGAGCTCGGATGAAGGTCCGTACCACCCACCTCAGTCATCTAGACTGCATCCCTTTCAATCGTCCTTCAGGGACAATCATCACGAGGTCCAGTCTAGCCTTCTCGATCGCGAGTAGGCGACCTCCGCTATCGATGCCTCTCTTCATTAGTTAGCGACAAGCTCAGGTTGAATCAACCCTGTCTACGCTCGAGAACTGCAAGAGGCGGAGGCCTAAAGGATCAATCCATCCGCGCGCGCTCCATCCTCCAGCGGAACGCCCCGTGAGGAAACGGGCGAGCCGCATGTTGTACGAGCAAACGGCCCGAGGAATACTGTGCTGTACTCCATCCGCCTCAGAATCATCTACCGACCAAATCGACCAATACCAGCACATGCGTGACTGTAGCATTGATGGTCTGGCGATTAGCGTAAACTGCCTGTCTACACACCACGACCCATCTCAATCAGCCCTAAGCTTCAAGCTCAGACATTTTCTCACTATCGATAAAACCCCACACTTAGTAGGACCCCAATGTCCCTAAGATCCATGTGGTAACCCAACCGCAATTTCCCACGATTCACCGGCCCATGTCACTTAGCCCTGACTCCCCGTCTTTTCTAACCTTGTCACTAAAAGCTCCTTTCCAGCTACCCAATCCAGAACCTTCAAAATAAACGACACCCAACCAGGCAACCATCATGACTGGATCGGGCTCTAAAATGCGGACCCCGCACACCTCCAATTTCCCAACTACAAGCGTCACACAGACCTCACCGTGGTTTTCACTCCAAAACACACATACCGCCTCTGATATAATCGCCACCGGCCCTACGCGTCACCATCAACGAGCAAGCGGGGTCCATCGTGGCGCGCAAATCTTCAGAATGGGATACCCATGTTCCAGGTCGTCGGTTTCTAATAGCGAGTTCATCCTTGCAACGACGCGCGGACAGTCATGAGGTGCTGGCAGCAGAAAGTAAAAACTCGTAACTAGGGCATGAAACTGTATGCGGATACTGAAGTGGGTAGATAAAATCGCACATCAGTACCTGAAGTAGATTAGTAAAACCAGATCAGTTACGCTGTCGCGATCTTAGATCGAGGGAGGAGGGTTGTGGGTCGGGTTCGGTATTGACGAGGGGCTCGGGTTATATGCCGCGGATTGATAAATATGGCCTGACTGTGGAGTGAGGGTGGCGAGGGTATCCCTGGCTGGCTTTCGTGTCCGAGGAGCTGAAGAGGTGAGCTAGAAGATCTGATCGATGATGTTACGAGAGCAGAAGGGTGAATATGTCCCGATGAAACGTTTCGTTGATCAAAAAGACGACGCGATTGTTGAATAAACAGGTGTGGTATACTATAGCTCTATGGTATATAATAAACAAACACGGGCCAGCCATATACGCCGAGAAAAGGTCCTCCAGCGCACTCCGAAAGTAATAACATCTGCCATCCTGATGACCCCGCCCTGGAGCGCTCCCCTATATCTTCCCAACCTTGACCTCACACTCACCAGTAGTAGTAGTAAACATCATGGTACTCGCACCCCCTCCCTTCTTCGCCTCAACTCTATTCAACCCCTCCCTCTCCTCCTGTTTAATCAACTCCAAGTCCTTACCTTGCAGATGCAACGCCCCACTAATAGACGAGCCATCGATATGGCCCTCCCACTCCTGCGGATACTCCAAGTCTAGAATGCCCGAAACGCTTTTATGCGTACTGACGAGCTTGTTCATAGCGACGCCCTTCGCGTTGTATGGTGAGCGAACTCTAAGACTTGTTTCCCCGTCGGTGGTGCTAGTGCTGAGGATTGACGCATAGTCGCCTGATTTGAAGGGGAGCATGTCGGCATTCACCCTGCCTGCTACGGAGGAGAAGGACGAGCTGGAGCCGTGGATAAAGGTACCATCTACCGAGCCGACGGTGGTGTTTATCTCGAGCTTGTAGTCTCGCTCTGGGATATCCTTGCGCTCAAAGTCGGCGCGGATACTGCCCGATAGCGAGTTTGCTCTGAAAACGGCCGTGTCGGAGCCGCCTTCGGCCGCTTCCTTGGGTTCGATGTTTACGTTGACGGAGCCGGATCTGGTGCTGATGGAGAGGAGGTCGAGGAGCGAGTATTTGCCGCTGATGGAGCCGGAGATGGTCTCAAGATGCGTTTCGCGCGAGTCGAAAGAGACGGAGTCGAGGGTGCCGGTAGTGAGGGAGATGGCAGTGCGGTTTGTGACGGAGAAGGTTGCGCCCTGGTGGATTTGCATGCCCATGTGTGTCGATTTGACGCTGAAGTTTTCGAGGGTGGCGCCGGGCGCCATGTAGATTACGATGGACATGCCGAGACACGCAGTGCCTTTGCGGATGCCGTCGAAGCCGTCGGGGAAGCTGGGGTCGCCGATGGTGAAGCCCGTGGGTGACCAGGTGTACTTCATGCTGTCGGTGTTGACAGAGGCTGATACTGCGTACGCCATTTTCATCTGGACTGTACCGGCTGCCTGGTCGGCGGGGCCTTGGGTGACGTGGATCCATCCGGATACGCGCTTGAAATGGCCGTCGAGTTGGTGGACGCTTTCGACGATGTGAAGTTCGGATGTAGAGCCGAGGTCATGCTCTTCACTCTTCACGTTGTAGTCTTTGCCGCAGCGCGATGGCCATCGGATTGGGAAGCTGTCTTTTGGTTTCGACGGAAGAGGCGTGCCTGACTCTGCCGGTTGTGCTGGAACTGGTATGAGAGATTCCTTCTACGAAACCATGAGCACTTGGACGCATAATGAGGCCACAAGGATGCACATACCTTCTTATCCTTACTCGCCAACGCCGTAACGATAGCGGCTATTATGATAAGCGCAAGAGTCGCAGCCACCCATTTCAGCATTTTTCTCCTCGAAAAGTGCTCCCGAAAATTCCGTCTCCGGTACTTCCCATCCTTGTGCATCTCCTCCCTCATCGGCGTCATGGGCGCAAATGATGCCCTGCCGCCACCAGCTAACAACCTCGACGCCTCATCTCTACTGGGCCTTCCATCCCACGGCATCGGCGTCGTCGCCTCTAAGTAGCTTGGCGGAGGTGCCTCCTGCCCCACAAACGTCTCCAACAATGGCGTCGCATCTTCCTCATAAGCTCTTCTACTCGGACTCCCAGCGCTAACCACCGCCTTGGGCTTGGCGCCGTTATTCGCGGCCTCGATATCGATAAACATCTCGTTCGGCAGCGTTCCGTAGTTTGCAAAATATCCGTCCGTAGGGCTCGACAGCGGATCGGTATCAGTAGAATAGAAAGAGTCAGAGTCGGAATCACGCCAGCGCGACGAACTCATGGGGGTAGACGTCAGTTTTTCAAGCAGGGCAACGACGTGACTGATCGGGGGGTTGGAGGCGAAAATGTCGGTTCTGTCACATTTGTTTCAGGAAGTGGAAACGCGAGGTGTTTCAGGCGTCGAGCTCGAGGTCCCTCGACATTTGAACAACGCCATTATCATGACTTTGGATATCAGTCAGGCGTTCTACGCGTACTAATATCGATTGCAGAAGCGTACGTAGGCAGCAGCGATTTAATTGAGCGCAATTGGTGCGTTGTGCAGGAAGAAGCAGAGAGATGTCATGCCTCAGGCCGTTTTGGGTGCTCGAGACGTGGGGCAACGTCAGACGCTAGACCAGGCTATACTTGCCGCGGAAGGAGAACATGGATATCGACGAGGGATCTGCGCCGTAACACTCGTAAACACTCGAATCGTAGCTCTTCATTTTGTGGAGCCATGGCATTCAGATGCAGTCTGTAGTCTTTGGCCGAGATATGATGTGATTGCAGCCGCGTCGTTTCCTGTCTCTATGCCGAATCCATTCGTCGAGAAGACAGGAAGCAGACGACTCTATGTGTTTGTCAGCGAGCATGCTTAGAAATGCGAGGAAACAATCTACTCCGACATCGCTAGGGGTATATGAAGATCATGCCGACCACCGAACACAAACGCGCCGTGTCCCTAGCTGATTCAAAGTCCATACACAAACGTAATCTTCTCATCACCTTCTCTTCCGCCCTGTGTCGCTTCCTCCAGCCACTCCACGGCCCAGGACATCATGCCTGTCTTCCTCAAGGCTGCAATCACTATGCGAATAACCTTATGTTCCTGCTCGAGCGGGCCCAGTCCCTCGGCCTTCTCCCGTTCTACTTCGTCCTCATCCCATGTTTGAATCAATTCTCTCCTTTGCGCATTTTCAGCCTTCAAGTTCCTCAATAGGAGGATATAGCCCCCCGTAGCTGCAGCCACACAGGCCAATGTCCACCAGAAGGGAACGATGTAGCCCGACTTGGCGTATTTGGGCTTGAATAGTATGGCAGAAAGAACGCCTGCGAGGTTGCCCCATCCGTTGATACCAAGTAGTAGAGCGCGCTTGCCCGGCGAGGGTGTATTTCCGGATATCCAGGCTACGGTGAGCGGGGAGGCGATAAATGTGCCTGAGAGCAGGACGTTCAGAGCGAGGTAGCGCGGAATAGCCCACGCTTTGGTTGTCGGTGTAGAGACAACCAAAACTAAGCCCAGGACCATTATAGCAAGTCCAGCCAAGACTGGCAATAATCTGATGTGGTGCCTATCGCTATAGCTCGCGAACATGTACAGTGCGAATGCACCGCACAGATTGGGCGGCGCAGTTAGTAAGTTGACAAGTGCTGGATTTGGGGCGTCTGTCAAGGGCGCTAGAACAAGTGGAAGAAAGACCTGAAAGGCGTAGAAGGGGACGGCGGAGAGTATGTTGCAGGCAAGGATATGCCAGATCTTGGGCGACAAGAAGGCGGCTGCGATGTCATGCGGCGTGAGGCCGCGATCGTTGGTGATGTCTTTGCCTACATTGGTATCCGCTAGTCGAGAGGGATTGAGTAGACCGCGAGACTCTTCGTCGTATTCTCGCTCTTCCTCCATCTCCCCAGCTGGCAGCGCCGCGGATTCAGATTGTGCCATCCGATCTTGTATGACGCGCCTCGACGCATATTCGCGCTCTTGTGGTGTGAGAAACCATGCCGTGTCCACGCTGTGAGGCAGCCAAAAATAGCCTACTATCGCGACAATGATGGTAAGGCCTCCTTCCAGCAAGAAGAGAACCTGCCAGCTCTGCCACTTGGAGTCCAATTCTGGATCGCCAGCGTCGCCATGATCATCATGTATATCTGGGAATCGCGAAAAAACAATGTAGCTGAGGACACCGCCGAGCGCGCCACCGACGGCTGCCTGGCCGTAGAAGAGGGAGAGGCGTCGGCCGAACTCGAAGCGTGTGTAGAAGAGCGAGAGGTAGGACACGGTTATGGGGTAGAATCCGGCTGCGCATTTCGTCAGTATCTGTTTAACCCTACACATTTCCCTGCACACCTTCCAAACACCCAATGAGTATCCTCAGTAAGTAGAGCTGCCACCTCGCCCTGACCCAGGTATGTAGTACTGTTGAAATGCCCCAGAGCAACATGCAGCTCGGCACCCAAAGCACCATGCCATACTTCCTCCCCAGAGCTGCGCCCACTGGCTGTAGTGCGACGAAGAAGGCGAAGAAGAGGGCGACGGCGGTATTGAGGTCTGACTTGCGAAGCCCGATGTCGCTCGTGAAATGCGCCGATTCGGCATTGCCAATCTGCAGCGGTTAGCGACCTATCTTAAATGCGCGCCGGAAACATGCATTCGACTTATCAAGGGAGTTGAATAAGACTGTGGTACATTAGCAAGTATCTTGAAGTGCTACAGTCGGTGCGCATACACAGCAGCGCGAGGAAAGGCAGCAGTAGAAAGTCTAGCTTCCGCAATGTCCGCTTGTGAAGCTCCGGATCGACCTGGGGGATATCATTGCTTTCATCCGGCGGCATCGTCGCAGCCGGTGCTGTTGGCGACGAGGTGCGGGTCAGCTCATACTGCTCGCTCATACTTGCGCGTTCAAAGCCGCCAAGGGCCGATGCGGAGCGTGTGACACGGAATGATAGGTGCGCCGCATGACCAAGTTCCGGTCTTGCGGAGAGAGGGAAGAGAAAGAAGCGAGATACAACATCTTCTGTGAGCTTCCAAGCCCCCAAGCGAGCTGATGCTACGAAGTTATGTTCACTGGGCGGTGGCTTGTCTAACACCCACATTGGGGACCCTGATGACGTGCGGGTGGGGGCTAAAAGCGGCATAGCGTCTATGCTGACTTTGACTTTGCCCAGCCGCATATCTCGTTCCCATACCTTTTTCGTCAAACTTTGCTCGTATACGAAGCGAATCAAATATCAAGAGAGAAGGTAGCACCTTAGCCCGCCAACTAAAACTACATTGGCCTCTCGACTTAGATGCGATGAGCATACTCTAAAGGAATGATCCTCCACCGAAGCGATCCGAAGCTGTTTGTCGTATGTTGAAAGAAAAAGGAAGCATGCTATCAATTAATCATGTTATGGATTGAGGGTGATAACAGAGTTTCCCGTGCAACTACGCTACCGAGTCTCCACTTCTGCGTTTACCACCGGCGTGGAGAAACGCGATTTGACAACTTGCGTTCGGTTGGCGAACTATCCATCCATACAGCGAGGTGAACCATTCAATGTGGGAAACTTTCCTCCGGCGTCGAAGAAGTGACATGTTTCCTATATCGCGTGCCAGGAACCCGTATCCGATCAAGAAGTCTACGAGATGAGTCTCGAGGGAGCATCTGAAACGCCGAGCTGGAAGGCGGAAGGCATGGAACAACATGGGGAGCCTCTTGGACGCCACCAGTAAGCTTTTCTAGCAGCTTATCCCTCCTGTTTGCAAACAAATCCACGATGAAGGCCTTTCGGTCGCTTGGAAAACTATCACGTTCGCCTTCTGTCGCTTTAGCGATTCCCGCATTCCATACATGATCCAGGCACGCGTCTGGATTGGTCCGACATCTCTCGTTTATACAAAATCGCCATTGCCTCGGTTCGTGCAATATGAACACAGGCATTCAAATCCGATGCCATGACCACATTTAATAACAGCCCTCTAATAGCTAAAACAGGGCGATGAGCTGAGAAAGCAGAGGTCGCTGGAATGGCAACACGATAATCTAGGTAAAGCTCATTTAGAGGGGTTTCAGGACCCATTGTGCCATACTAGAGACGCTATCTCGCGATTGCGATGTAATTTGAGCACTCACGAATCGACATTTCTCTCCACCATGCTCGCATCAGAGTTTCGTCTCCCACCTTGCGCTGTATGGCCGTGTTACAAGAATATTACCTTGGAGTCCGGCTCAGCTTCATCTTCCTCAAACGGCAATCGATCCGGTTTGCAGACTGTCCCTGCGGGAGGAACAATACCAGCTAAATACCCATGCACGTAGTTCCTCGTACACTTAGAAGGACTGCTGCCGTAGCAGTGGCCGATTGAATCCTGCTTCAGAACGACTGATCCTCGGAAGTACTTGGACATGGCATGCGCACTAAAGGGGTGGTAAGTCATACTGAATGCTTGCTACGAGACATCTTACCCTCGGATCGGTGTCACCGGATCTGCCGACGTCCCCACGAACAGTATGGGAAAGGCCGTCTTCGTTTCTCCGAACCCTGATTTGCATCAGTCCTGGAAACGTCGATAGACATCAGACTCACCAAGAAACCGTTGGCTCGGCGGCGGCACGAGGGTTATATCGTTACAGGTGTTATCCTGCCCCCCCAAGATATACTGGATAGCCATGAATGGCATGTTACTCCTGCGAGCTTCCAGACGCTTGTTCAAACGGGCGGCCGCTGGATCGAGACACTGGATCATCGCCCCTTGCCCCTTATCGCCCGCCTGATCGGCCAGAATGCGGCTGCTCTTCATCAATGCTTTCAACAACTCCTGTCCGTCGCCCTCCTCTAGATCTACAAGTACATTTGCCAACGTCGGAAAGGAAGTCAGCGGATTGTACGCCATCATGAACATGGCATAGCCCAAGTCGATAGCGTCCAACGCATACGGAGGCCTTCCCGGACCTTCGGGGTTGGGGGCTGTTATATCTCCCCGCGACAATCTCTCAAAGATTGCTTGAATGCGAGCCTCGATGTGAGCAGCTGTTTTGCTGCCGCCGTGGAAAGCGCAGCGCTCTGGCCCGGCTGCGAAACACATGGGTGCAAAGTGACCGATGACATCCGCAGCGTCACTCTCGAGGCTTTCCTTGTCCGCTCTATAATATTTTGCACTGTCCATGACAGCATCCAATATCATTCTTTCAATTCTATCGGGGTAAGTCGCGGCAAATGTGGCGCCGAGGGCGGTCCCGTAACTTGCGCCATAGAAGAGCAGCTTCGCCTCGTCACCAGGTTTACCCAACTCCTCATTCCTCAACTCGATGAAATTGAGCATATCTTGCGCAACCGCCACTGTGCCTGCATATTTTGCTGCGCCATTCGCTAGCGAATCCTTGCACCATGCTTGTTCCGACTTTTTCATCTTCACCAGTGGCTTTCTCATACATGGATAATAGTCCAGATGAGGACCGCTGTTATTTACAGAACGTGGATCGAAACCAACGATATTGTATCGTCGCCCAAAATTCATGCGGAGCTTTTCATAGCCGTTACGGACGTAGTTGACGCCTGAACCGCCTGGGCCGCCAGGGTTGACGAGGATATCTTTAGCAGGTTGTATGGGAGCATCGTATTTTAGAAAGGCGATATTTGTGTAGCCGGCGCTCGTGTTGGCGTAGTCGAGCGGGACCTTGCTGTGTGAGACACCGGTGTGTGGGTCTTCGCAGAGGACGTACTAGGAGGTTGGCGCAGGTGAAGTTCCCATAACATGGCCACCATTTCAGTCTGTCGCTTGCGATAATCTATCATCGTGAGCGTATATCCAACTGCTGTGGGATGGAGTCTAACATTTTGAAAGCTAGTAATAGAGTCCGCCAAAGCTGCGATTGGAAGAGCCGCAACGGCGCTAAAGGAATGAGAAAGCTTCATTACGCTTGCAATGAGCAGGACTCTGATTCAAAGCCTTGCGGAAGAGCTGGGGCTTGCGGACTTCGAGCGATTGCAAAGCTGACGTCCGCATCCTCAGGGGTTCACGGTCTTGACCCAACATGCTGACAGACCCTATCATCCCGACGACATGGATGTGAATCCAGAGTTGACAATATTGCAAGATTCCCTGGAGACTGGATGCAACATCCATGCGATAGATGAAGAGTAAGTCGTGACGAGTGCTCATGGCTGGGATAATCCTCGAGGACATGACTTTTGACGCATTCATAGCAAAATTGATAGAAGAAAATAGCATTCTGGGGGTCTGTTCGGTGGAGGGCGTTGCTCAGTGGTATGTGTTGATTTGGACGCCAACATGGAACGCTAATGATTGAACCACGAACCGGGTTGCCCTCTCAACATGAAGCGCTATTGAGCGATGCCAAACCGCGGTTGCACATAACTGACCCAGCATCTTCGATTTTGCGAGGAACACGACCTGCGGCATGTATCGTTCTGTGGACATTGGTCTTCTTGATTGGATCGCCAAACACACTGAACTCATAATGTGCTCGTCAATAACATCTAGTTTAGAGAGAATGGCCGACTTGTTATGACAAATAGTATTAGAGAATACCGTTGGCACTTCATATGAGCGTGTCCGACAGAACAGCTAAAGCCACGACTTGTTGGGTGGATTGGGTAACATATTTGCTCTTAGCTACCAATGCTCTTGTGCTGTTCGATCGAATGTGTTCAGAATCTCCGGCTGTCTGCAGGGCGAGGGAGAATGACAAAGGGATTGAAGCGCAGACCTAACGAAGACGAACCAGGTTCGATCTGATGTTGCTGTTGGGGAGGGGCGAGCTCGTATTAATGTCTATCATAACTTCGTCTTTTGATGGTATTTTTGGTAGGCGACGGCGCAATTTCTAAAAAGATACTGCTGGGATGTGAGAGGAAAAGGCGTCTTCAAGGTGGCGGGGATGAATGAGGGTTATTAGTCATCAACAGGTCACCCATACTTCAGTGTTGCCCTCCCTCCGTTCCTCCTTCATGAATCAAGCTCAAAGAGCCTCTTGATTACGTAGCATTCTTTCTGGTAGATGCGGATGGCAGGTTGAACATGTAGCAAAACATGCGGTCTCTCCAAGAGAACGTCACGCCTTCCTTTGACCTGCAGAAAGCCGCCAATATTCTCCATGTCTTTCACGCGCTTTCCTTATCAAACAGAGAGCGCCATGGTATGCCGTATCTGTCGCTTTAGTATGCGAGAGCATAAAAGCGGTGGCGCGCTCGAAACGGTTCACCTTCACCGACCCGCCAGTAACCCACCATCGCGCCTTCTTCAACTCGAGAAGACGACGTTTGCTATGCACGGGCCACGTCTCACAGAAACAACTAGATTCCACACGCTTCTTCTTCTTCTTCTTCTTCCTTTCGCCTCCGCACAATCACAAAATCATCAATCGCCTCGCCCGCCGTCGCCACGATGCCAGGCATTATCCAGTGCGACAGCGACGTCGCCGAACCGTCTATGACCACGCACTTGCCAAAGCCCGGTGACAGCGGCCGTGGAAAGCCCGAGCATGCCAAGATCAGCACGGAGCCGAGTGACGACGATTGCTCTGATGGTGAATCCAGTATGGAACACCTGAAGATGAAAATGAAGCTCTCTTGGCTTGAACGCGAGAACGTGGATCTGTGGGTCGAGAAAGAAAGGCTTTCCAAGGAGAATCGTCTGCTCAAAGCTGAGCGAGATAGCCTTCAGGCCGCTGGCCAGAGCTCAATTCTCAAGTTCAACAAGCTCAATGACAAATTGGCCGCTATTACCGACAAGATTAACCATAAGGAGCTTGAGTTGGCTATGAGCAATATGTCTTTCAAGGAAGCCGAAGAGGCTGAGCGCATCAAGCATGATCAAGCGGCGGAAATTCGAGATGCCCGAGCTGAGAACGCTCAACTCAAGACGAAGGCCCGGAAGCTTGAAGACGCACTTGGCGCCCTTAGGATGGAACGTGACGCTATTAAAGCTCAGAATTCCGGCCATCGTGATCAGTTAACGACGAAGGACGAGCGCATGCAGCCGGACAATGCTGACCTCAAGGCATCTAATGACAGCCTCCAAGTCAAGATCGGCAGTCTTCAGCTGCGACTAGATGTTCTAGCGAGGGACAAGAGAGAATGCCAGCAGACCATCGCCGGTCTGAAGGCGACCAACAATAGCCTCGAATCGACCATCAAGGTCCTCAGCTCCCAGATCCCCGGACTAGCCGCCAAGGGGTCCGCCGATGTGAAGGCCTACAAGAACAAGATGGAGAATCTAGAACTCGATCTGAAGAATGCTAAAGGAGAGCTGGCAAGTGCCATTGCTAACCGTGACCGGCACAAGCAGGAACATATCCAGATGTTGACCGAACGGAACGCTAGGAACGCCGAACGTGCTCAAGATGGAACCGTTGCCGCCCGTGTGGAGAAAGATAACAAGAAGCTTCGTAAAGAAATCGAGAGGTTGAAGTGGGACATTGGGTTCTACATCACGGACCTCGATCTGGCCGAGGCCGGCTTACGCGTCTTCGATTGCCGACACAACAGGTTCCAAGATATCCCCGATGGCACGAACTCCACGCGTGAGAAGACTGCTGGGCTAATTGCATCCGAGTTCTTTAGTAATTGGAGTAACGACAAGGAATTTATCCAGGAGTACATAGACGCGCGACTCACCATCCTCAATCATCATCGCGCGCATGAGCGGGCCAAACAAGGTCGCGGTGTTCATTCTTCCGTCATCTATAAGGAGTGTAAGTGTAACGGTCTGTTTGATACTCGGAAAGCTAATGACTGCAGTACGAAACATCGACGCCCGGCGCAACGTCACTACGACGGACCACTGATGAAGGCGTCTTAACACGTCGACGAGCCATCTGTTTTATGTCGGCGATGATCAGAACGGGATACGTGATGGGGCCATCATCTCAAGGGGTGATGTTTTGCGGTCGTGCTCAACGACTGCCGATGGTGGGGAGAAAACATGAGGTAGAAGATACGTTCAGTTTAATCCCGACGGTATGGTCAGACTATACAGCTTTCGGTCAGCTCGAGGGCCTCGAGGTTGTAGCATAGCTCAATCGATCGCCAATGTCTCCTCATCCTAAGAATACCTTTCAACATGATGTCCAACTATATACACTACAAATACTCTAATCATAAACACTGCACAGAATAAAGACCAAAACCTACTCTGAGACTCATGATGAGCACTCAGATACGGATGACAGTTGCACTACAACCGAAATAACATACGGGCGTGAACGTGGAAGAGAACATAGGGCAGGCCTAAAGGGAAAAGACCACGTCGTATTACACTAAGAAGAGAACGCCGACCCAGATACCATATTGCATACGCCAAAAAAAAAAAAAAAAAAAAAAAGGAGAGAGGGAGGAGAGACAGAAAGAAACAAAAACGCATATAACTCCGTCTACTAGTTAATGGTGTAAAACTCCTCCTCACTGTCGCTACAGCCCTCCGCTCTAGCCTTGACCCGTTCCTGTCGGAGATTCTCGAGGTCTTCATATGGTCCGCTAAGATCATGAAGGTCGAGCTCGACTTCTCGACTTAGGTCGTTGGACATCTCCCAGTAACGAAGGTTAGACAATGCTTTGTGATACTTGACACTCCGTTTCAATCTTGCAATTGTTCTATCGGCCGTTGCCACGGAGTTGTCGAGTGCCTGCTGCAGCCGCTCGCCAGTATCTGTCTCGCGAGGTGTCGGCAGGTGAGGGATCCGGACGGTGTTGACGAGCGGCGAAAGGTCGAGATGGTATGGCAGAGAGAGGTGAGAGAGAGGATGTAGAGTATGAGAAAGAAAAGACTTAGTGAACGGCTATTCGCTCAGTATTAAGGGGGAAAAGATTAGAAAGGGAAGTTGAAGAGAAAAGAAAAGTTCGAGAGGCGAGGCGCCGTTTTATGTGTGCTTGTTAGCGGGATCAGTTGGGAAGGGGCGGCGGCTGCGACTTTCTCAACCACGAGAAGCTCACTAGAGGCGAAGAACACCATCATTGAGACCCCTTACAGTCGACATATTGAGAATCAATCTATGGATGCAAAAGACCACTGCAGCGAACGGATCTGCATGTTTGAGACTCAAAGTGTCTTGGTAGGTGAAGCCAAAGGCTCGCAGCCTACTTTGCCACCGTAGTTCCTGCGGCTTGGTACGCAGAAATCGTACTGAGTGGTGTATACACCGTTCTGGGCTGTAGGTATAGTGCTGATTGGAGACAAGTTGGCACGTCGACTAGCTACAGGCTAGAGAATACACTACCAAGTGTGGATGGTTCTTAGAGCTCAGAGCAACGTGTTCTCTCCAGTTCGAAGCACGTAAAACAACAGAGTTGGTTGATTGAGTCCGCAGAGCTACGCTTGAGCATCAATGCCACAGCGATTTTTACACCTACAAACATAGAACAGATGTTTACACGATACGAGAACAAATTTATATAATAGAACAGAGAAAAGACACCAAACATCTGACGAAACCCAAACTACTAAAAACCTAAACCGAAACCTGAACCAGAATCGAAATTACTTTAGGCGAGAAGACTATAATCTCATTGCCAGGAAGGTGCGAAGGCAAACTAGAGGGCTAGGAGTGCTCTGGCGTACGCTTCTCCCACTCGAACTCGTCTGTATATTGCTTATTGGGAAATTTCGGCTTGCTCAACACAGCACTTCTCGTCTACTTCGCAATCTTCAAACATAATCTCCAACACAGCCTCCATGAGTTTCGAGATGTAGTTGGAGCTCTCGTGCGCTGCATGGGAGTCAAGGCGCGTGATGCAGCGAATGGAATAACCGAGGGGAAGTCGAGCGGCTCGTTCCACTTCTTTTGAGGAATCTTCTCTACTCGCCGTTCTAATGTTCACAGAAAGCGAGCGTCTCCTTGATATGTGGCTCAAGAATTTCACTGACGCGGCCATTCGAGGGAGCGGCCGGTTTCTTTGCCTGCTTCTTTTATTCCCACCCCTTCTTCTTCTTGCCTGCGTCCTTATCCTCTGTCTTTTCGGTCCAGAGAATTTGCGGAACGGCATCGCGGGGTCGGTCATTAGGATGATGTGCCGCGTGTTATCTATCCTGTCTGCCATAACATTGTCCAATCGGCCTCGAAATCTTCGGTTAGTTCGTGCTCGACGGCACAGCGGACTCGTTCGAGGGCCGCGAGAACCGCAGCATAATTCTCCACTTGGCTGCTGTCCTCGCACCCGTCCTTATACCAGATACGGGTCGTGTATCCCCCACAATGGCACTGACGACTACAACCCCACCCCACTCCTGCGTACGGCGCGCTCAATTCAGAGTAAAATTGTCGATTATTGCCTAAGACGATATCCTGGTATGCTTCACGCCTGCGTGCGGCACAGTCAAGTCAGAGTGACATCGTCGACTACTACCTAATATGATACGGGAAATCCCTCTTCGAATTCTGGAGCTTCTATTAAACATGAACTTGCATGTGGGAGGAACAGGGAAGTCATGATGATGAATGTCTATACCACTTGCCTATCATGAAAGCGACCCTCATATTTTTCGAAAAATTCACGGCACGTAAACCTCTAAAAAAAGTGGCTTACATGAACACAACCTTAATATTTTCTGCTACCGGCTGTGTCTCGGTCAAATCCAAGTACGACAAACAAAAATGAAAGCAGAGCTTCTTTGTGCGGCTGCCTCGCAGTGCATCACATGCGGGAGATAGAAATTTAACGGGTGTGCAGATTGCGCTGGGTGGCCGAGTGGACCCTAGTTCAGAACTCACTGAAACTTATAGATTTTCTTGTGGGCGCTCTGCGGTGACCTCCTTACAGATCCGTAGGATACTGTCGATCTCTTCAGGCGGAGTCCGGCCTAGGCCGCATTCCGTTGCCACGCCGAAGGGGAATGGGACATTAGCCTGTGCAGTCTCGATGCGTTTCTGTGTCCCAGCCTCGTCGTTTGCGTGCACTAGACCGAGATATACATGAGGCGGTTTTGAGCCAGAGCTGTTGAAGTTTAGACCAGCCAGAGGTGAGAAGTATTCAGAGTCTATTCGCTCTTTTGGTACTGGTAGGTGAATCCACTCAGTTCGCGAGCTGATGCTCTCGTGGACGAGCAGGGCGTTGGCGAGCTCGACGAGGAGCGATGTATCCTGGGGTTCGATGAAATGCTTGTGTCGGAGATCGCCGTAGCAGAGGTGGAAAGCGAGCTTTACCTCTTTAGGGATCCGCTGGCATAGCCGTACCACGCGGTCCACGAGACCCTGTAGCACAGGTGATGAAAAGTAGGGCTGATGCCAGGTATCGGTAAGCCGTCCTCGCTCGAATTCAAGTGCCGTCATCTCGAAGCACAGGTCCCACTGGATTACCAAATCATTGTGAGGAATGTTCGCAACGATACGATCGATCGTCTCCGCAAAGCGCTGCTCATACAGCGGCTCAATCGCATTCACCAGCTCCGGCTTTACATGGCCAATCAGCACATTGTACGGTGAAGGCAGGCTGACCTGGAAGCGGACATTCGGCGGGATAATATTTTGCTGGCGAAGTCGCGTGAACTCAGCGTAAGACGACAGTGCCACCTCATCGTAGGCTGTCCGTTCGATGTCTGCTAGCGTAAAGGTCGGCAGTCCGGATTCAGGCAACGGTGTACCTCCTAGTTCATTTCGCCGGGCTACGCGAGGAAAGCGCTGCAGTTGCCATCCAATGTAATTCCAACGCTCTCCGGTCTCACCATCCGGTACAGCTTGCAAGCGGTCAGGAAGCGCGGTAGACAAGCGCGTGAAGACCTCCTGCGGCGAGGCTCCAGGAACGCTGCCGACCATGAGCACTCCGGTAGGCTTCATCGTGACTTCGAAGTTGATGTAGTATTATACAAAGGTGAGGGGTAGAAGGCAGAGGTCGCCTCTGTATCTTAAGTATGAATGACGGGAAAGAATCCGGCTTCTCTAACTACCGTTAAATTCGCGAGGCGAGGCGGGATGACAAATGTGAAAGGCTTACGGCACAGCAGGGTGCAACGAACCCCTCCCTCGGCACGTGCTCGAAGATGATCTTGCAGCCCCACATTGCGTTATTATGGACGGGGCGGGCCCGTACTACATACCTACTGTGGGGATTGTCCTTGCGTCTGTAGGGCTGAAGTCCAGGAGAAGGAGGAGGAGTAGGGCATTTGCCATTCCAGAGACCAGAAGAGGGGAAGGAACAACACCGAAGAGGAGGAGTAAAGTGTTCGCCAATTCGAGAGCCTGTAGTTTCCCGGAGTAGGTTATCCGGCATTTCGAAAGCCTACTGCGTTGGAGCAAGTCTCCACCATCCCAAGAGCCTCTAACCGGAGAGTACTCTAGGCAGAGAGTTGAGACGTATCGGAGAGGGAAGAGCAGGTATTTCAGGATAGATAGTGGTGGTGGTTTCCTTGCCTCCCAATCCAGCAGACGGCTCATGCCGGTGCCTTGTATATTGGTATAAATCCAATATTAGTATCTGTCGCGGTGTCGAAATAATGATAGTGCCTTTACATGAGAATTCTTGTAGCAGCAGACACAGCGTTCATGACATATATATGAAATCTATCTACTTACTGTACACTCCTTCTACACCTAATCGTGACACCTTCACGTAGCAATACAGTTTCTATTAGAGAATGCGAGAGATAGTGCGACGAGATTCAAGGTCACGCTTCTTCGATACAGGGGGCTAAGAACGGACTGAAGTCGGAGTCGCACACGGTATCTGGCGGGGGAAGCTCGCCGGTCTCTAGATACTTTTGCACGTGTCTGGAAATACAATCGGACGTTTCGGCAGGAAGATCATGCTGCACACTCTGGTAAGCCAACGGCTGATTGGGAAGAAGTGGGTTGATGCCTACTCCGACAGCTTCCTGCTTCAGGATAACGGAGCCTTCAAACAAAGCGGCCATCTTGTCGTAACTTGATGTGAACGGATCAATACTATTGCTTGTGAAGAAAACGAGCGCGCTTGTATTTACTTTTTCGACTTCTGGACAATGTTAGCATTTAATTGGCCTGGCGAGATCAAAGCAGCTTACTGTTGAGGACCTGGTGCGCCGGAGGGGCAAAGTCCAGGCTGCGACATACAGGCATAGTACTAACCGGCCATACATCCCCAGTATAGAAGCCCGTCGTACGTTGCTCGTCGATCAGCTTTGTAACGCTCTCTTCAGTGACTTTAAAGCGCTTATTATTATTGTTACAGGCGATGAGCCACTTCGCCTAGGAGAGGGAAAATTCGTCCGAGGGACCATCGCATTCCGCCAGTGGCACCTTCCCCTTACTCACAGCTTTAGCGAGTAATGCTCTATTACGCTCCTCAAGAAGTGCAACTATATATAGGATTGTACAAGCTATTCAGTATCCGACCGCGGAGATCCATATATATTAGGATAGCAGGAAAATCGACGACTTTTAGGTCGGTGACTACCAGAGGTGAATCGTCTAAGTCGTACAAGACTACATCGGCTCGCTACTTAATACCTTCTATGGTCGTACCATTCCAATAAAGAGCGTAGTTCGGACAGACTTTAACGTAGTAGCGAAAGAAAGCGTCGACGGCTTCGTCGGCTTATAGCATGTTTTATAACCAGCTGCCAAAATAGTAGTCTTCCATATCCTATACTACATCTATAATAAAGCGTCCGACGCGGCTAGGGAATAGTTGCACGAAGGTGATCCTAAGATCGCTTCCGTATAAGGCACCATAAAAGTTGACCACTACCTCGTCGCGTAATTCGCGTCGGCTCTCGGCGAGATTCTCAGCGTGTTAGAGTATATTCCGAGCGGTAGCCGGCATATTAGCGTAATTAGCGGTCTCCTTAAGTATCTACGAGCACCATATCCCCCCACGTACCAGAAGCCTCGAAGTATTTACTAGTTGTTACTAAGCTCCACGGGTCTAATTTATCTAGTTTAGGCAGTAGCCACGAAACACGGGGTGTCCATCGAAACAATCCGAGTTTACCCCACTATTATTCACCATACGTGGGTCTATTCCAACGATATTGTAGACGTCACCTAGGAGCTCTATTAGTAGCTCGAATCCGTCCAGAAGATAAGGCATGGGAGAGAGGCCGGGCCCTCATAGGTTAAAGATCAAGTCTCCTTTCGCCGGCTAGGTGGGCGATTAGTTAATAAATGCTATTTTGGTAGTCTCTACATCGGAATCCTCGTAATCGAGCGGTACCAGAATGTTTACGTGGGTGAAGTTGTCGAAGCATAGTATATAGTTCAGGCCGGACAAGATAGGTACATCTTTGAACATATGTCCTATTATCCTCTTACTATTACGCTTGGGAGCCAAGGGTGTTATGGATGTAGTAGCCAGGAGCCCAGCCAAAGTAGTATAGTAATAACGCATGTGGATAGATTAGTGGAAACTAATCAAGAAGTAGCTTAAATAAGGTTAAGCTGACAAAAATACTTGTTTTGTAAGGCAGTTCTACGCTCTTATAAGAAATCTTTATAACCCGACTCCACAACAACCATCTCCTTCGATGAGCAAGGCAGCGTATTGTACAGGACAAGTATACAGCCATTATTGCTCTCTCGCAACATCCCGCCTTCTTCGATTGTGAAGTCTAGAGATAAATAGTTCGCTAAGTAAGTAAATGAGGCCGAAGTTGGCAGTATTCTGCATCGAGAGGCGAAAACTTAGGTGTTTACTGCATGGGAGAGTGGCAGAGGGAACACGAAGTGCTTGGCTACGGGCTACTCTCATTCGGGATTAGCGGGGAGCGTCGAATCTTCCGAGCTGTAGTACATCGACGTCATAAGGCTACCCTTCATCTCTAACGAACCCCTTGCCTACAATGTCGTCCAGAGCGCATCGCACTCATCCTGAGTCCTCTGCCGTAGTGTATGGTCAATTCCTTGCCGGAAATTTTGTGCAGGGCGGAGGTGTCGCTATTTTCCATCTCGCATCCAGACGAGTCGTAATATGTAGCGCTGTAGATCGTCATGCGAGGACGTACTACTTCTTGCCCAAGGGGAGACGGAATGCTGGTGAGGACGCTGCAACGGGTGCGGAGAGGGAAGGCTACGAGGAGGTACTTAGCTGCTGCTTGCATATGCGTAATCAGGGTTATACTAATGGCCTTTCTACAGTCCGGCTACCGTAACCGCCTCCTTCCACTACCCATCGAGCATTGCCAACCAGAAGCGCAGCCCCCCGTCTTAGGCACTGTTCTCACCGCCGAGCCCATCTGGATCCAAATGGCGCCCGTCAGGCCGACAGTACAATACTTGCTCTACTGGTACATCGCCGAGACAATACCACCTCAGCTCGAGAAAGAGTTGGAGACAGAGGCCGGCGCATCGTACAAACCACCGCCCCCATACCCAAATGACTTGACACTCCGAGACAGGGTGCAGATGGAGCCGGAAGGATATGAACCAATACGTCATGAGGGCACAGGAGTGGATGAGGAGGAGCAGGCGTATCAGAGCTTTTTGGTGCCAATAGAAGAAGCGGTGCAGAAGTTAGGCAGGACTGGAGTCATGGCTGATGTGGTTTTGAGAGGGTGGCAGGCTATAGAAGATCGGTATACGCTAGAAGCGGATGCCACTCCGGAGAGTACGGTGCAGATAGGATGAAGTGCAGCAGGAATAACCGGACCCGACGTAACTAGCTGGCTGCTACTCAAGATATGGGTCGGTACGGAACGAAGTTGCGACATGAGGTCAATTCCATGCTGGAGGCAGAGGAAAGTCCCGGCGACGCAGTCCATGGGGATAATGGTTCTCGATGCTAGAGACGGGGAGTAGCAACCTTCAATAGGGCATCGGTAATCTCACTAAGAGAGCAGCAGTCGCTGAATTATTTTCTTTCCTTGGATTTGTATGAGAGTTTTTTTGTAAGGTCTGCAAAGCACAGTAGCAGTTTGTACACATCAGAGGTACTATACCTACACCTTCTACACGATAATAGAGTTGTAGAGCTTTACGTAGTCCTGTCGATCACGAGGGATATTCACGACCGGCAAGGTGATGTTTCGAATACTAACAGGCGACGAGTAATGATAGCGAGGATGTAGTACTACTGATGTATTACGCATACTTCCGCCTATAGAATGAAAATCTATTTCTTCTTAACTTCTACCATCTACCTATCATTTACTATACCTATCCCGTATCTCAAACATACTTCTCCGCGACTCACTCCAACTCTTAACATGGCGAACCCCCTCCCGCCGATTGTGGCCCCGATTATGGGTGTTTGAAATACTCAACCGGTAATGTGGACCTCCTAGGGATAGTGGCCTTGGGTATTGGTTAGGCCTAGTCAGTAGAAATCGCGAAGGATGTCGCTTACCCCCGTCACAGTGACATTTCGCCGACTTATCGCGGCAGTGGTATGCATGTTGATTGTTGCGGAAGTTGCGGAAGTTGCAGCCAGCTCAGCAATATCTTCAGCAACGGTGAGCCGGCGTCAATATCAACTCACCTCGGCCGCACCAACCCGCATCAATCATTCAGATCGCTGTGCGAAAACACGAGATTGTAGCAAGGTCGATCCTGGCACTATCGTCGATTTCCCAGAGCAGCGATCGGCACCAACCCGTTCCTTGTTTCTGCACCGCAATCTGCACTAGCTGCATGAGTACTTCTCGCTTACCGCACGCACTTCACCACATGCCCTCGTCCATCTATTTCCCCACAAGCCTTTCATATCGCCAAATGAACCCCACAAACTCCCGCAAGCACGTTGCCTTCGTTACCAATTTTCGTGCGCCGTCTGTACCAGGCTCCACCACCGTAGCCACCAAGTACCGACATTGCTAAAGTATATGCATACACCCATGTCCAGTGCCCGACCACTTGTAGCTTAGGATAGCGCAGTGTTCTAGCCTTTGCGGCAGAACTGGATAAAGGCGCGCCCTCCCCCTGTGACGGTTCGAGGCGAGAATTTTCTTGACAAATACTTGAATATTGTCCGACGACAAGGCTCGGGAGCATGTGAAGAGTTGGGTGTCCTGGTCAATTTACCTACCATTATTGACGGGGTTAGGCGAACGATGCGGTCTGTGCGAGATACTTGCTTGGATGTATCGACCTGACAAAGTGGTAAACGGGCCGTTCTCGCGTGTGAGTGTGCCATGGTGCACCATGGTGCAAGAGAATGACGGTGTGATGGGTACACATACCACTGCGGCCAAGGAGGGATTATTGCCACACCATCTCGACGACGTTTGGAGATTCAGCGTTGGCTTGCAAGTTCTCGACTCGCCAATCAGACCCGGGCACATCTCTACCTGGGGGTTCACATACTCGAAGAAGACAGCGAAGCATTCTAAACCAGTCGGTCGCCACATCCGCCCGGTAGCAATCCAAGGCCGGAGGGAGGAGATGACCATGCATATCGAGCTCGAATGAAAGCCGCCGGTGCTACCAGCGCGTGGAAGGTTCGAGCATGAATGCCCAGGACGTCTTTGAGATGCTTCGCGGGAGATCACCTACGAGGATACCCGACTATAGATCCAGAGCTATGCGTGGCCAAGCGCTGGGGTCAGGATGGCTGGACCGGCGGTAGAATTGTGCCGCGCGCAATCCATCGGACGTCTAGACGCATAGGTAAGCGTTCGACAGCTGCTATTACCCGCAGTGTCGTGAGTGGCGAGACTCCAAGTGAGCCGCGAGAGCCTTTTTGACGAAGCGTTGGTAGATGGCTGCTGTCGGACAGCTATTTGCCTCCAGATTAGGAAGACTTCCTATCAAAGCTCTGGCCAAAACACCGTTCATAGTTGGCAGCTAAGCTTGAAGAAGGGAACTCCCGGGTCATAATACGAGATACGATGAAACTCGTGTAGCCTTATGCTCTCGGGGCCCCGCCTCAGTTGGGTTCAAGCTTCACAGTTAGGGACGCTGTTCCGTAGGCGGAGAACTAGCACCAATCATGTTCTCCTTTTGTGAGCATCAACGCCTACGGCCTTCCCAAACAACCGAACCATGATGCTACCTCTAGCAAGGCCACCACTCTCACCACCAAATCAAAGCCTTGAAACACGCACGCCACTCCCAATCCCCTCCATATCCCAACCAATGCGTGAACAAGCTTTACGCCTCCAGCAGCCACCCAAAGTCCGAACGGCATCGGATCTCCTCAGAATCCTCCGACATCTCATCTCAAACAACCTTCCATCCACCATACCATCCGGCCCCGTACTCGTGAAACGAAACATGCTGACGGATGGTGCGTCCACGTCCGATTCGCTTATATTTTGCCCCTGCCCTATGCGCCCCAAACCTAGCTCCATATCCTGGGCAGAGCAGGACAAGCCAGCGAACCTGAGGCATGGAAGGATAATGCGCATATGGTGGTGTAGTGCAAGCAGTCCACTTTTGCACGCATTTGCGGGAGTGGCGGGTTGGGTGAGCATGCAAGGCATTGGCTACACTATGACCTACCTGCGACTGTGCTGAAACTCTGCATTGCGTACGCTATTAAGCGCTGTGGGGATCCACGGGGTACGTCATTGTGGGTGTAATCGAACTTGATGGTGTTAGACGATGACGACGTGTGCGAGGCGGTGTTGGATGGCGGTGCAAGAGGGCTCGGAGTCGGGGCCCTACCAACGGAACGTGCGGTGCTGATGCTGATTCGGACATTGCCGAGCCATGCTGCGGTAATGAAGATCCGCAGTGCTCAAGATCAACAAACGAATAGCATGATTTTCACAACACATTGTCATTAATTGCTTGATTGGATGAGTCGCTTTCTAATTGGCTGCTTTTTCGTCCCCTTGTTTCGCTCATTAGAGTCTTCGTCACGTCCACGACGCGGGACCCCAAATCGTAATGTCCACGCCGCTGGCGGACAAGAAAGAATGCATAGAAGATTTGTACAAGAAATGCGAGAATGAATTGAGAGACGCAGGGTCCGCATTAAAGCCTTACAACATGTTTGAGATGAGAATGTTGTACTAATTGATGTCAACGTGGAAGCTGGATGTAAAGCCGTTTGAGAATATATGGCATCTCTGTATGCGGTGGCTGCAGAAAAGACAGAACGACGAATGTCTACCATGAGAAACACTCTTCGCGAAAGTCGACATTCCAGCTCGTCTCGCGTTGGCGCACCGCCCGTCGAAGGTCGTCCGCGAGCGCTCCTGTTCCGCACGTCGACACACATGCAGCGCCGATACCCTCTTGCATCTCCTGGTCGATGAGTGCCTGGACGTTTGGCCGGCCCGGGAACATCTGCACGCTGG
The DNA here is from genome assembly GCA_030770425.1 of Darksidea phi. Classification (NCBI taxonomy): domain Eukaryota; kingdom Fungi; phylum Ascomycota; class Dothideomycetes; order Pleosporales; family Lentitheciaceae; genus Darksidea; species Darksidea phi. The sequence continues at coordinate 225,086 of JASJFT010000032.1, read as the reverse complement.
ACGACGGCGAGTGGATCTCCTTGGTGCTCCTGGGTCTTGTCACGAAGAGCAGGATCTTGAGGATTTCGCGACGGCGTGGCATGGAGAGGATGTGTGTCATCCATGTCCGGATCCATTCGAGGTGCTCCGGCGATTGGATAATCCAGACCAGAGTAAGCCGGCGGGTGGCGACGGTGCCGTTGGCGTAACCGGCGACGAGCTCGCGCACGTGAGGAACTTGATGCGTGATACCGATGCCCGCAGCCCAGAGCATGACGGTTCCATACGAGCTGAGGTCCTCGCCACCTGCGATATGACGTTAGCATGGGATGCTGTTGTTTATAGTGCTAATATGGAATAGATTGAAAGTCTGGGGAAGCAGGCATCGGCACTCACCGTAAGGCCCCTCGACGAATGCATTGCATGTAAATCTGCCGGCAGCCGACAGGTCAGCCTTCTTGTAGAGTTTCTCAGTGAAACCTGTTCGGCGGCGGACAATAAACGACATGCTCGTCTTGCGATGCTCCAGAATGTCTTGGCGGTTCATAGGAAGGCCCTTCTCGTCAGCGACCATGCTGGAGATGTCGAGGTCCTCTTCTTCCTCGCTCCAAGCAAGCGAGAACGGGTGGTTGGTGTGGAGGCCGACGGATGGAATCGTGAGGTATGCATGCTGACCCGGGCGGAACGTCCAGGGGCGCGCCATCCGGACGGTAACGCGAAGGGCATCGCCGGGCAGTACTTCAACGTCAGCCTTGGTACCTCCGTTTCCGACGTTTCGCAAAAGGATGCGAAGAAGGCGGTATGATCGCTGTTTCTGTTAGCAGGTTCCGTCAACGAGGACGCATAGCACCTACCTCGAAAACCCATAGAGCGACAACACCGTACACCATCTTCTGCTGCTGTCGGTCGTTGAGATGGATCCATACACCAGCGACAGCGACAGCAGCGCCAATAATGTGGCCGGTCAAGAAAGTCTCATAATAGGCGTGGCGGATAGCGCCCGGCGACTGGATAAGCAGGAAAGTGAAGGCAACAACGCCCATGAAGCCGGTCCAGATGAAGTCGCTCTGCTTGCTAGTAATGGAAGCCTGTACAGCGGCCCATCCCTCTGTGATCAGCCGTGTTAGCGAACGTTAGGTCGGGATGCAGTGCAGAGAACTTACTTGTGTGAACCTTGCTTGCCATCCAAGCAGCAGTATGCGTGATAGCCTCAAGGACGACAGTCCGTCCAAACCAGCGATGAATCAAGTTCATGGTGTCGAACGAGATGCCGGTGAGCTTGATGATGGGGTTGTTGCGGCCAGCCAGGAGAAACAGAGGAATCATGTTGATGACGGCCATGACGCCGGTACGATTGCGAATTTCCTGAGCAACCACGGAGTACTCCTTGCCGAAATCGACCTTCCACACGGCGAGACCAACATTGGTGGCGAAGTACCCTACCAGCAAGAACGTCTGCAGGCGGCTGGGTAGCGTGCCAATGTTGATAGCAGACGAGAGCTTGAATTCGCGGTGGTGGCGGGTCGAGAAGAGGGGTGCGTCCAGACAGTGCTTCCTAAAGTTGGCGAACAGGGCGTGTGGGGTTGAGAAATATCTTTGGGTCTCGTTGTTGAGGCATACCACGGTGCGGATGTAACGGACGAGATGAAAGACGGTTTGGTAGAGAGCGAAGACTCCCACAAACGCGACCCAGATATAGCCAAGGTAGTGTTGCACATCGACGTTCTCGACGTCGGCGGTGGGGTCCGCTGGTGCATGGCCACCACCAGCTCTTTTCAGAAGACTTCCAAAAGACATGGCAGAAGCAGGTGGACGAAGGAGAGGTGGTTGTAGCGAGCGGGGCGTAGGCTGCTTGGACCCAGCGATGAAGCGCTGCCTCCACCCTTTAGGAGTCGAAGGGAAGGGATTGACCAATATGTATAGCGAAGGATATCTGCCTTGACCAGCAAACAGACAGCTGTGGGAACGGGATGCTTCCAAACAGGCTAGGGCGAATCAAAGGTCGGTTGAGTAGGGGAGGGGTCGTGACCTGCTTGCACTTTGGCAAATCGGGACCTTGGGACAGCAAGGATCCAGGTAGGGGACACAAGGGCAGCAACCGGCAGCTGCAGAGGCGTAACCGAAGTATTGACAGCGTGCTTCTTGACGGCCAGAATGGGCGGCTTAATCTGGAGGGACGCAAGGGGAAGGCCGGTCGGCGCAGGTGACCTGGGATGGCAAGAGGCAGATAGAGGGCGACAGTGATAGGCTCAGCTCGAGAGAATCCTCCACCAGGGTAGTGATTGAAGAGCCGGCGGGAAAGAGGTGGCACCGCAGCGCGGACACGAAGAGAATAGAGTAGGCGGCAAAAGAGCGACTTGGGCGAGGAGCGCAATGCGAGTATGGAGGAGCGAGAGGAAGCCTCTGGGGGGGGAGAGGAAGGGTATACATGGCCCAAACCAAGGCGCCGCCGCCGTGGAGTTTGATTGTGTGCCAGTTCGTCAGCGCATAACGACGTGCGACTGGCGGGAATCCCATGGCGGCGCGCCGGGGGGCAGGGGGTGGGAGCCTGAGGAGGCTGCGGATGCGGCCTGCCATTCGTAGCTAAGCGGCCGATGAAACGGGACGGCGGCGCGCCACTGCCCAGACGTCGAGCGGACGGCTTGTTTCGTGCGCCCCGAAGAACATCCTGCGAATCTCCTGACTGCCACCGACGGCCTCGACGAAGATGACGAGTCCCAGCGCCCGTGTGCGCTGCGGTGGGCCTCTCTTCAAACAACCGTCCGCGTGTTGTTGCGTCGCACATCGTTTGCGCCGCTCGGAGCACGCCGTAGCACACCGAGTCCCGCCAGTCTGCGCGTTACTGCCAACCACCTCGACGTCCTGGTATCGCGCGAGTCCGCTCGAGTTCGAGTCCTGCTAACTGCCGAAGCGCTGGGCTCTGTCGAGACTGCGACGACACCTGAGCGTTGAGCATGGACTCGAAACGGGCAGAGACACGGATGCCTGTGCGCATAACGCTTTGGAGTCCTCCACGTGCAGCAAGCTTAGAAGACTTTCGTCTTCTATGCGGAAAAACTCGCTCGTCTATCTGTCTCCCGTCTACCCCATGAACCCAGTTTCTGGATGCCGGTGGAGCCCTGTCGTTCATGCTTCGTTCTGTCACCCCGGTTCATTCCATAACCTGGCTATGTGGGGATACGTCAATAGATAGCTGTCAGGCGGTCCTCTACCCATAATGGGCGCTATCTCTGTGCTACAAACTCTATTCACGCAGCTGACTGGGAACTGTCGTGTCGATTCCTTTGAGCAACTCCGTTTCTGTTGGGCAGAATGCATGTCCCGATCCGGGAGTCGTGATACTCGGCCCGTACGACGTCGGTACAGAGCAGGTTGGAATGCTCCCTTCGATAAGCAGGTCACGCAAGGATTCTCAGGTGTTGTTCCAGACCAGTGATGCCATGGGCGCAGAAGCATACCGCTGTGTGGCTGGCCGAAGCGGAGGCTGCGACGCAAAGTAATAACAGCCCGTAATAAGGAAACACGCCGTCCTATCTACATCACGCAGTTTCAATCGCCGTCCAGCTCCAATCACTCCGCAAATTTGATCTTCCGGACTGGCTTCCGGGGTGTCACCATCTCAAGCACATGTGGAGTTATCAAATCTCCACACACGCACGTTTATCCAGGGACGTGTAATTATCCCGAACCCGCACGCTGAAGGTTTTCAGATTAGCCTGCATGCACCACATCCCAATGACGCCGCACAGCATCGTCATCTGAGCTTGGGATGCTTAAATGACTGGTGAGTCTGGCTCCTTGTGGCGGCTCGGTTGCAGTCGCTTTACGCCTCCAGACAACACCCGATCGTATTTTTTCGTGAAGGCGTTGGCCGCATGACAGGGCGACCCAGGCTACGACTCCTCCTTCACAACGGCTCAGGCTGCCTAAACGCGAATATGACCGTCTACTTTGTGCGTCATGGGCAGCGGACGGTTGTTTCAACCAAACAAAGTCATCAATGCTGAGCCCCACAGCCATGAGAAAATTAAAATGACGCACTTGCTTCTAGGCATGGACAATGAACAGACTCAGACGCGGACAAATATAAGCGAAACCCAGCGCCTCTGCCGTCTCCGTTGCGGAAGCCATGTCGGGGTTAGTATCGATAACGCAAGGCAGCGTGAAATCGATACGGAGCAGGCCGGAGGTTTGAATGGGTTCCTCAGCCAACCTGTGCTTTCAAGGTAGCGGACCGATACCACCAATTTCCTTGATCGCTGAAATGTGCAACCATACTTCTCTCGACATTTTGATACCTCATTTCCCCTAGGCGACTCAGATCCTGATGGATTGTGGCGCCCGCTGCCTGCCGTCGATCATGTAAGCGAAAGGATGGAAATAACCAACACGAGCCGTGACGATGGGCGTAGCCAGCATTCAGAGGTCCGTTCATGCTTACGTTTCATGTGGTCTCTGTCGCTGGTTGTCTAATGAGCAGTACAAGTGTCATCTATGAACATACATAAAATCGGGAATCGGAGGTCGCACCGTCAATCACATTCCATAACGTACGTGTAAATTTTTGCTACGAAAGCTTGTTGTCCTCATTCTTACTTTCACCGGGAATTTTGACATTCTTCAACGCGCAGCTTAACATGTTCGGGAATGGTAGCCACTCAAGGTTGGGAGGCTCTGCGATGGCAAACTGACAGACCATTAGATCAATCGAGTAAGTATTGCTACAGGTAGGCCAGTCATCAAGTTGAACAGCTTTCAATTGTGTCCGACGCGCTACTCCTATATAGGCTAGCTCATTCAGCTTCCGGGGTTACAGACGCCGACCGCCGATGTTTGTCAACACCATGCTTTGTTCCTTTGCCATGTCGACATTCGCACAGCTTTAACATCTTTTCTACCTGCGGTTAGCGTCGCATTCATACTCTGTATGGTTTGAACAGTATATCTACGCCACAATGGCCGTGAACGATGACCTCCCGTGGAACCCAACGCGCTGCAACCGCCTCCTCCGTCCACTTTCGTCAAAACTCGCAAAGCTTCGGAAAGAGCTTGCCAGACAGCGGAGTGCAGGCGGGGAGCGCCGGAGCTCTTCCAATGCATTCCCGCTCAAAGCTTCGCCGCGCAAACGTGCCAACTTCTCGCAGCCGGCGCGTAAGCCTCGGGGGCTCGAGAAGAAAGCAGATCCGGATTGGATGCCTGATGCTGGGCCACATGGTGCGAGCAGAAAGACATACAGTGGGCGTGGAGCGAAGAAATCGGCCGGCATACAACGAGTCGGAGTAAGCAATGGCAGTGCTGCGCGCCCCGGGGAGATCGCATTCACACCACTCCTTGTGCGCACAGGAGGACGCTTCCAAGACAGCCCTCGGCTTCAGGGCTCTCCGCTGAAGAAGTACTCGAAGAATAGAGGCCCGCTGATTGCAAGGGTGGATCAAATCCAAGAGCTCAAGAAGCAGATGCCAACGGAGATTGGCAACTTGGTGAAGGGCTTGTCGGAGGCATACGCGAACCTGCTCCAGGCTACAACAACAGGCGAACAGAAGAGGTGGAAAGGAACGCGATCGCTCCTGAGTGCTTGCTTGAGGAAGATGCCAGATTACATTGAACTGGAAGAGTACTTCGCCGAGCTGGACAAGGAAGAGGAGGACGATGATGAGGACCGAGACATTTCTCAGGATATCTACAGTTATCTCGAGACCCAGTTCGAGACCACGCGAGGGCAAGGCTGGCGGCCGTTCAGGCAGATAGTGAGAGCTCATGGCACGTCGCTGCTATGCGATGCGTTCGCGGACCAGACTCTAGGGCTGGAAACCTTGCACCTCCTAGTATCCCACTGTCTAAACGCTTCGGCATGGGATGAGGCCGAGAAGTTCCTTTGGTCCTTTCTTCCGAGCTTGAAACCACTTCTTATACCGAACAGTCTACTAGCCAACCTTTTCGACGAGCAGCGGTCGCTCTACATGTGGATGGTCAAGGACTTTGTCAACCGCACCGGACGGCATCGCTTTCTCTACGACCAGCTGGAGTATATGGTATCCCAGGAGCTTCTGCCTTTGGAGTGGCTTGCGACCGAATGTGTACGACCTGTCTGGGATCGCTTAGTTCGCAGCCTATCGGATGGAGACTACCGCACGCAAGAAAACGGTTTTCGGTTTCTCGAGACCGCCATCTGTGCCGGCATAGGTCTTCCGGACGAGGGTCCGTTTGAAGACGGCGAGGTGGATATGGTTGCGAGACAGTTCAAGCCTTCTTCGCGGCCGGAATTCCGCAATGCATTGGGCACCACATTCTCCAGCCTTCTCACCGTGCTTTGCAGCATAGCTCTGGTCAACCGCAACCGCGAACATTCTCCCGCCGAACATACTGTGAAACGCATCACCTGGGTTCTCGATTCGATAGCCGTTGGTTTGTTGAAGCGCAAAGACATGCGAATCGATCTGGAGCTTCTCGAGCCTATTTCAGAGAATATGCAGACATTTGCCCAGCGAGCTGTGTGGACCATCTTTGCTTCTTTCCTAGTTCATCTCGAGGGGTGCCATCTAGACACGGCCAGGATATCGCTCGACGTACCCACCATAGCAGGCGCCGTTACTTGGATAGCGTCACAGTATCCCTCAAATCACGTCGACGTCTCGTCCATTCTTGCTACTCTCCCCGAGTTCACCTCTTCCGTTGCACGTGGCACCGGTAGGATATGGAAGGACGATGGCTTCGACCAGATCCAGCGTCTTGTTCAAGGTATGCTTTCACTCTCGGGTGTTCGTCTTCCGCACAAGCTCTGGACAATGAAGCGGCTAGCGCTGGAATCGGCCATGGAGTTCGCCCACAGCACAAGCGATGCGCATCACATGGCTTACGCAAAAGATATTGAGAAGACGATGCGCACCAAGGGTCATGTGGTTATTGCCCACTCGCCTCAGAAAAACGAATCGCCGTCTGCCGGTGGCGGATTCAGGTGGGAGGAGGGTATTGGGGAGTGGGTGGCTTGTACGCCGTTTGCAAAGCAGGATGTCAAGCGCGTAGCGAAGCAACCAGTACGTGCGCTTACTCTGTTGCCAACTCCGGAGCCTTCTTCCCAAGGCGATACTTCAGACACTGAGGAGCTGCCGGCTCAAACTCCCCACATGTCCATGTGGGAGACCCTCGATCATGATGACGAGGAGAACGACGCCTTTCCGCAATCATCACCAGTCAAGAAAGCTCCCCGGATCCCCAACTCAACGCTCGGGAAGAGGAGTCGTGCATCCTTGTCTATGGTCCTCATTCCTACCAAGCGGACGCGTATTTCGCCGCCGGACACTCCAGTCATCTTCTATCCTGAGCTACCGCAGGAGCCGGAGGAGCGTCGAAGGAGATCGCGTCGACCACGGAAAGATACCAGTGTGCTGACCTCTGGTCTTCGAATTCAGCGTTCGCGATCAGCACTGAACAACGGCCTGCGTAATTTGCAGCGGAAGACGTACGAGGAAGTTGAAAGCATCGAGATGGACATCGAAAGCAGTGGCAGTGGTAGTGACAGTGACGGCTCGGACCTTGATACTTCGTTCTCGTCATTGTCATCAGTCGATGACAGACTACGGATGGCGCCCATCACGCGAACTCAATCTTCGTTAGGCAAAAGATCGAGAAGACACGCTGTTGCTGATGTCGCCGACAGAGACGAGCTGACTAAGACACGTGGTGTGAAGCAGAGGACGAGTGGTAGACAAGTCCAGGGACGGAGGGAGTGGTGGAAAGTAGATGGCAGCATGGTCGAAGATGCCGAGAGCGAAGATGAGTTGAGCTTTCAGTAGTGCTGATTGCTGTTGGGCTCCGATCCATAGCAGCTGGTGGTTGTTCCTTTTGGGAGGCTTGTTAGTCGTGGATGATACCCATATTCGTTGCTTGCGCGCATTTGATAGCATAGAGATAATGCGATGGACCTATCACTTGTAAATTACAAATGATCTAGTCAAAGCTCAAGATGGCAGGACTGTACTTTTGTAAGGTGACAAGTCTTGTCTTTTGGCTAGCATGCGAATCGTGCTCGTATGCGTGTACGGCCCTGAGAAGGTGGTAAAGCTGATCCGGGGGGCTTCGGCACCTATTACCTTATACTAAAGCTACTGCCATCTTGTACCGCAACTTAGCTGCCGGGGCGCACTAGTTCGGAATGTGTGTTCCGAATTCCGACGGTTGAGGCTGAACGGGAGGGTCTGTGCGAGATTAGCGGACCTCCGAGAGCTTGATGCCACCTTTAACTTTGCGATGTCACCGGAGGTGATATAAGCTTGCATTCCACCACGGTCCCTTTCAGAAAAGCCCCCTTTACAGTCCATGGATACTTGAGGCTACATCGCCACATCTGGCTAACTGCTTCCCGCGAGTCGTTCTCCGCGCGAGTCCCTTGAGCTCCCCACCGCTGTGCTCGCTTTCTTACATTCTCGATTTCGCAATTCCTAGAGGATAGTCGTTGCAATGGCGCGCTCGAAACCTAGTACCCCGCTCCGCCGTACGCCCTCGGAAACTCATGCCCAGAATGGTAGCAATGGCACGCCCCGCCGCCGTCGCCAGAGCGTCTCGGAGAGGATAGAAAGGAAAATGGAGGAAGTGGCTGAAGCGGCGGCGCGCGATCCGCAGGAGCAGAAGCAAGCCGGACTTTTGGCGCTGGCGATTTGCGTAGGCGGGATATACGGCGCTTTGTAAGTAGCCCCTCCTACCACCCACCACGGTAGAAAGACAGGGGACGTGGACAGCACGGCGGAATGCTAACAGGGAGGTGTTGCAGTCTGAGCTGGGGCTACTTCCAAGAAAAAATCACAACGACGACGTACGGCGCGAAGAATGTCCGCTTCACATACTCCGTCTTCCTCAACACCGTTCAGTCCGCCTTCGCCGCCTGCACAGGCGCCATCTACCTGTACGCGACGGCGCCGCGCGATCCCAAAACAGGCGCCCGCAGCGTCCCCGCCGTCTTCCCCTCGGCTCAGATCCTGCTCCCGCTGCTCACCATCGCCATCACATCGTCCCTCGCCTCGCCGTTCGGCTACGCCAGCTTAAAACACATCGACTATGTCACGTTTATCCTGGCCAAGAGCTGCAAGCTGCTGCCGGTCATGTTCCTCCACGTCACTATCTTCCAGAAGAAATACCCCGTGTACAAATACCTCGTCGTCCTCATCGTCACGCTAGGCGTCTCCGTCTTCACCGTGTACAATCCCTCGACCGCGAAGAAGACCGCCAAACACGCTTCCGCCAACGCTGCGGATGCGAACAAACTCTTCGGTCTGGCGCTGCTGGGCATCAATCTCCTCTTCGATGGCCTCACAAATACCATCCAAGACCAGATCTTTACCAAGTTCAGAGGCTTCACCGGCCCGCAGATGATGTGTGCGCAGAACATCATGTGCACCCTCCTCACAACAACATACCTCCTGCTATCGCCGCACCTCGCCCGCACACCCCTCGCATCCTCCATCGGCCTCAGCCCCACCTCATCCGGCGAACTCAGCGAAGCCCTCTCCTTCGTAAAAACGTACCCCACCGTCGGCATAGACGTGCTCTCCTTCGCAGCATGCGGCGCTATCGGGCAAGTTTTCATTTTCCACACGCTGGCGCATTTTTCGTCCTTGTTGCTCGTTACGGTGACGGTGACGAGGAAGATGTTGACTATGCTGATGAGCGTTGTTGTTTATGGACACAAGGTTACGCAGATGCAATGGTTGGGTGTGGGGTTGGTGTTTGGCGGGATTGGCGCCGAGGCGTGGTATCAGCGCGTGGAGAAGAAGGCGAAGATGGAGGCGAAGAAGAGGGAGGCTGCGGGGTTGAAGAAGCAGTAGACGAGCACACGCCATGCTCAAAAACGGGTTTGGTAGGTAGACGGCGTTTAGAAGGTAGATTTTACCCTTTGGAGAAAAGCGATATGGATAGAAGAGCAATGTATACCCACATGTCAATTGAATCTTCTCATCACACATCACAAGTCATCACATGCGCCAGCGTATCGGAGTACTGCTCTCAATTGCTACTCTACACAGAAGGTGATGAAAACAAGTTTTGTCCTGCCAACTGCAGCCGTAGTCTCAAGAGGTATCGGAGGAGTAGGTGATGTTGATGTGAAGCAGGGTCGGAGAGTAGGGAGGGTCGATAAGGAAGAGAGTAAAGGTGCGGATGCAAGAGGGGTCAAGGGAGAGTATGGTAAGAAAGGTGTCGTTTCGGAGAGCAAGAGAGAGCGTAGCAGAAGAGGGTGGTCGGTTTGATGAGGAAAGGGAGGTGTCGGATGCAGAGAGGTAGACGGCCGCCGCTCTCGCGAGGACTCGGCCGCCGTTCTTCAACCCGGTCTTATCGTAAAGGAAATCTGCTCCGGCACACGCGCCGTAAGCAGATAGGTATCCATAAGTCATGACATCGTGACTGACCCGCTCAAGTTGCACTCAAGTCTCGAATTAGAAAGAAAGCGCAAAGAAAATAATGCCCCGGCCGTGGTATCCATCTGATAGGTAATAGAACAAGGGGGGGCAGTCGAAGAGAAGTAAGCAAGCCTTGCTTTTGGGATCCGTGACGGAGTGGATGTCACGCCAGAAGGTGCCGGCCAGAAGACGATGAATACAAAGGCCCAATCTCTCAGGAAGCGATCAACGCGCCTACACTTTCTATCTGGCCTGTCAAGGTCCGATCGGAGCACAATCAACGACATTCGATGCGCCCTCTACTCGGCCTGGCTGCGTCGCATCTTTTCTGCCTCCAGGTTCTCGTACAAGAGGTACAAGGCTTTCTCGTTGGCGCCTGCGCTGCCGGTAATGGTGAACATGCGCTCGCCCGTGTCATCATGCGGCGCCTTCGCAATGGAAATGCGTGCGCCGGAGCTCTTGCGGATCTCGCTGATCTTGCTGCCGCCGCGACCGATGATACAGCCAACCATATCGGAGGGGATGCTGATGTTCTGCGTCTGCATTTCCTCCCCATCTTCGGTGTGCGTCGGGGGCGGTGGACGGCTAGCCGCATCAGATCCAGATCGCCGGTTAAAAGTCTGAGGCGCGTCGCTAAAGTCGGCGCCGTGGCCGGTACGGTTGTACGAACGGCCGCCTCCGGTGCTGCCGCCGTTACCGCCACCGTTCGCAACAGGACCGACGCCGGGCTGGACTCTCACGGCGGGGTTGTAGAGCACGGTGCCGTAGCCGCGCTCGTGGTCATCGATCAAGCACTTGCCAATCTCCCAGACGGCCTTCTCGATACCCTGCGGTGATCCCTGGACCTCGACGATGCGCTCGGTGGACTGCGGGAGCATCTCTTTTTGAGCAACCATACGGACGCCGGAGGAGTCTTGGATCTGCTTGATCTTCAGCCCTTGGCGGCCAATGATGGTGCCCATCTGGTTGTGGGAGATGAGCAGGCGGATGGCTGTGCGCGTTAGCTGCTGTTCACCTCCCCAGTATTTCAGCGGCGGAGTGACACGTACGATGGGTCCCGTCGCTGCGGATCAGCCCGCCCATGCCCATCTGGGGGGCGCCTTCCAGCAGACCCTTGGCGACCAGGCCGTACGCCTTGGAGATGCCAGACAGCGGGCCGGTGACGGAGAGCACGCGGTCATGGACGCCTTGGACGACCTTGCTGACGCCGGCGCGCACGCCTGTCTCGTCGCGCAGGTCGGCCACGTTCTTGCCCGCTTTCCCTATGATAACGCCGGCCTCCTTGGACGAGACAATGGCACGCAGGGTGAGCTGCGAGTCAGCGTACTCTTGCTCGGTGCGGGGGGCAACGTCGCCGTCGTCGTTCACGGTCAGGCGCTGCATAGACTCGGCGACGGGGCTGGCATCCTGGACCGTCTGTTGGGCTTCCTCTGCCGACATGTTGTATGAATGGCCTAGGGAGATGGTGCTATGCAGCTATCAGTGACGTATGGACGCGCCGGGCTAGCGCAGACCTACCGGAGTGTGAGTCGCGGCGATGGGGAGAGGGAGAGAGACGCGTAGAGGAGCGCTCTGGGGCTATATCGCGTGCTGTGTTAGAGGGACGTTGACGTGCAGTAAGGAAGCATGGGTTCCGAGCTACTCACAGGTGTTGCGAAAGTGGCGGGGGGGAAGGTGGTGCGTGCGGATCGGCAGCAGGTAGAGGACGCGGACAGGAAGCGGAGCGGAGGGGAGGAGAGGGGAGAGGGAGGGAGGGAGGGAGTGCGGTAGAGAGAAGAGAAGAGAAGAGAAGAGGTGAGGTGAGGGTCAAGCACGGGGAGCTGCAGACGCGGAGATTCGGTAAGGTGACGGAGGTGCAGCAGACAAAGAGAAATATTTGGGCGTCGTCGTATAGAGTTAGCTTTTAGCGAGGCGGGCCTTGCCGTATTGATGGAGGAATGCAGCGGCGGGCCAGCGCGGCGAGCAGTAGCAGTCGCAGTCGCAGCAGCAATCGCAATAGCAATTGGACTCGGACATTGCGTGGCGGGCAGGCGGCGTGAGTCTCTGCTTGCGCAGGTGAATGGCGCGCTGTCCGCCTCAGCACGCTCGACGCGTTGCCCTCTTCCACTTGCCCGCCAGCACCCCGCGTCGGGGCGCACGGGCCAGCTTAACGGTGAAGCTCTGCACAACATTCACAAAAAGTCTCCAATCGGGACCCCCACTGCGCGGCGATCGGCCGTGCATTTATGTGATTGGTCCAGCCTCGCCATTTTGAGTTGCCCCTAGTCTAATTACTTGTGAGCCTCAAAGACCACCTTCTGCACCTTCATCTTGTCGAACAAATCATACCCCTCCACCGCCCGGCTCAGCGGCATGACCTTGTCCGCCATGAACCTGTGAACCGTCAGCCAGGCATTCCGCGCTCAGGAGTCATATCGGGAGAAGACTCACCCAAGCTTGTCCTGGTGCTCCCGGAGCTTCTCGAGTGCCTGCGGGAAGACGCTGCGCACCGGACACCTGCCCATCTGGATCCTCAGGTTCTTCCCGTACGCCTGGTTGCCCGTCCAGGGGATCTCCCCATTGTGGACACCGACGCTGGAAATAACGCCCCAAGGCCGGAGCAGCTCAAACCCCATCTTCAGCGCCGCTGACAGTCCGACGACTTCGACCACAACATCTGCACCCCTGCCATCGGTAAGCTCCTTGACCCTCTTGTCCAAGCCCTCCCTGTCCTCCATGAAATTCCACGGCTCAGCTCCCAAACTCCTAGCCAGTTCCAACCGACTCGGGATGGAATCCACCGCCAGAATGTGCTTTGGCCTGTAATCGACGAGGTTGACAAGAGCGCAGAGAGCGACGGGACCACAGCCCACCAAGACGACTGTACTCTCACTAATGTCCTCTTTGCTCAGCTCTTTGAACGCATTGTTGACTGCAAACCACCCGGTAGGAAAGATGTCTGCCATAAGCACCAATACATCATCTTTCACACCTTCAGGGGCCTTCACCACGCTCGTATCCGCTAGCGGCACTCTCACATACTCTGCCTGTCCCCCGTCCAACGCCGTTGAGCCGAAGAGTTGCGATTTAGCGCAGCGCGAGCTAAAGCCGTGCGTACAGTAGAAGCATTCCCCGCAGGAGACCGTAAAGGGGGTCACGACGCGGTCCCCGACCTGAAAGTTCTTGATCGATGAGCCGACTTCGGTAATGTGGCCGGTGAACTCATGGCCCATGATGAAGTCGGTGCCGGAGGGTTGGTGGCCGCGGTAGACGTGTAGTTCGCTTTATTGATCAACGACAATTCCGACCAGCCATGTGCGGATGATGGTACCTGCCGCATAGTGCCGTCTACGTGATAGTTAGGCCTGGGTTCGGGGCGCAGGTGTAGCAACGCACCTTATCCACCTTGACAATAATGTCTGTAGGATCTTGTATCGTGGGGATTGGTCGATCTTCAATCTCGACCTTGTGGAGCCCTTTGAAGACAACGGCTTTCATCATATCTTTGGTCATGCCGGGCAACTTCCTCCAAGATGCTGAGTGTCGGACAAACAAGAGTCAAGACGGGAAAGGCACTAGAGGGGTTCAGTAGAGCGAAAAGAGAGATGAGCAGGAGAATAAATCTAGGGGCGGAACAGAGCAATCAATCGTCCAAAGTACAGGCGCTGTGGACATTGGCGTTGCGTATTCGCATGTCTTCTCATTGCCTAGCTGAAGCTGCACCGACCCCGCGGCCGAGGCAACTGCGGGGTAGTCGCGCGACCAAGGAACGTGCAGCTGAAACGTGTAATCTCATCACATTGCCTGCTATGTGAGCCGCTCAATAGCGCAGATATTGGATGAGACTGAGTTGTCATTGGGGAAGGTAGAGTCAGATGCAAGAGTGAGCATACACCCATATACTAAAACAATCGTGCAATGCCTTGCCGTACTGCGCCAGAAGCTCAAACATGAAACATGCCCAAACCATACACCCTACGCCGTGATCCCTATCATAAACTCCAGTGAAATGCATGATCGGAGAACCATCTACCACACGTTGACATCCAAATCCGTCACTACCCGCTTATGACACCGTGCACAGTAGCTCTGCCTCCAGAATGAACTTGCCCTCTTTGTATTTCTCGCTCTGCTCATACGCCCTGTCGTATTTCCAGCCGACCGTCTCTTTGCACTGCCGGCAATGTATGTCGCGCACGACGTGGCGGCCGGTCGTCATGTTGCGCTCGTTGGGTTCCGATTCGGTGATGTTGACGACCTGGTCGAAGAGGTAGGCTTTGCCGTGCTGGCCGCGGAAGTTCTAGGGCATCATGTCAACGACATAGCACATTAAGGATACTAGGAAAGTAGGCATACCCTGCTGAGGATGTCATCGTGGTTGGAGAGGTGCGTCTTGCACGTCTTGCAGCCGTAGATGCGGCCTCCGCTAAGGTATACGTTGTATGTTAGACCCATAGCGGGGACCGCGGAGAAGATAGCTTGGAGGGTGGAGGTGTCTCGCAGCCTGTAACGAGGCTTAGAGGGGTGGAGGTTCCGAGTCGCCCGCCGCGGGACCAGGTCAGGAAATGCGAGCCGACAGGACGAGGATTGTTAGAGATTGCAGTGAGGAGATTGCCACGAGGTTTGCCGAGTAGCTGAGTGAGACAGTGACTGCTAGAACCTGGAAGCGCCCGTGACTTGTTGAAGCGCCGTTCGTCCTTGTGACACTGGAGGGAAAAGCCGAGACGTCCCCGTTCAACGGCTCGTGCGCCCTGTTGCGAGTATGCAACTCGTCGCGCACGCGTTGCCGGCCGTAGGAGGATCCTGTGCCGAGTTGAAGTTGGGTGGCACCTTGTAGTACGAGCTCCGCCTGAGGTCCGGGAGCTAAGCTTTGGCACGTGGCGATAAGATAACCTTTGGATGGGCGATGACGGAATTGGCCACGGCGGGCACTTTGGTCGACCATATGAAGAGAATCATGTTTCAGACGGAAACGATGAGATTACGAGGCTTCTGGCGCTGTCAATTGTTAGTTTGACGCAAACGAGGTGCTCTATCTGCGGCGATGCGCAAGAGATCTATAGCCCAATGCGGAAAGAATCCCGCGGTATCCGTATCTATTCGGGGAGTGGAATGAGGCATGGATGCAAGTCGGAGTAGACAGCAACTGGTTCAGGTGTATTAGTATGAAGGGACGACACTCCTCACCCAGCCTAGCTCATTGATAGGGAGAACATTGGCAGGTATGAAAGGTTAGGCTCGATCGTCTTGTTAGCAAGACACGTCTATCTACTGCAATACGAAGGCTTGAAGTTTAAGATGGTGTATTCTTTTACGCCCGACTCCCCTCTTAACTGGAGAATAATTACACAATGTTCTACTCCGATGTAGTTTCAACCTACTCCCCTCGCACAGATCGCTTGTCTGGGTCGGAAGCCCAACCTGACGCGTAAGGAGTTTTTTAAGCATCACTTCCCGCGTCTATCGGTCCATTTCCAACAGCCCTCAGACCGCATAAACCTCCTACCATTCGCCATTCATTGCCTCGGGTTCTTCCTGTTGGGGGA
This sequence comes from Darksidea phi, assembly GCA_030770425.1. Taxonomy (NCBI): domain Eukaryota; kingdom Fungi; phylum Ascomycota; class Dothideomycetes; order Pleosporales; family Lentitheciaceae; genus Darksidea; species Darksidea phi. The sequence goes on along the minus strand of JASJFT010000032.1, from coordinate 209,194 downwards.
AAACACACTGCGAACTCAAGCGAGAGGCTGGGGACGCCGGATCGACTAATACGGCGGGCGACATTTTAGGCACAGAAGATAATCATGGAGCAGGTAGCTGCGAAGTCAGATACTCAGACGATTGTGAACGATGAGCATCACGGGTGCATCATGCAATGACGCTAGTACAAAACGGGCTAACGTATATACAGCTACAATAATGGTTGAATTCTAGCCCAACGACTCACAATCGAGAATAGTCTTCATGGAAGTATTGCAATCTCATTTCCCAATGGTCGTGCTTTAGCAGAATCAGAGAATGCAGGACGGTAGTGATACTGGACTGTGTTGGTATACAAGCCGAGACTGAACAAGCGTCACTGCAGTCACTGCGGAATCTACAGCGTTATAATTCGTAAACCACATCAACGAACATTCGGCAAGCTAGTTCCGATGGCGAAATACCGGGCACAGTAAGATACCCACCAGCTCTACGGGAGCACGGCTGGCCGTGGTAGGATAGTCTGGCAAGCGACACACGAGCAATGCCACTCATCCCCAACGTCTCCAGGCCGACTGCTTTTTAGCTTTCTGCAGGCTCACGTACGGATGCCGCCTGGGTGCGGGCGCATCAAAACAATGCTGCAGCTCCGCAAGCCGCCCGCATTGGCACACTATTCGGCAGGCAGGTTGCTACAGAACAACTCAGCATTGCCAAGGGGGAGGGTCAAGAGCCTCGATTGGAGCCTGTAGCCGTTGCTATGCACGGGTCGTTGGCGATGTTTTGCTTCTGCGAGGACCAACCACCTGGATGCGGATTGGAGGAGCGAGAGATGATCCACCTCGCGTTTGGCGAGATTTGCGGGGAGGAGGCGAAGCCATGGGGGGAGAGTGTGCTCGGTCGTGAATAGGGGTGTATGATGAGGAAGCCTGTGTGATGTCGGGATAGCATGGGCAGTGTCTGAGGGCTCAGATATGCAGTCTGTGGTGCTCACTGAACTCGACTCGACTCGACTCGACTCGCCTCGCCTCGCTGCTGAGCATGGCCGTCTGGGACATCTCAGCCTGCACCCAGCACCAGCCTCTTTACGCACGCGCCGTGGGGCTGCAACAGCAGCTGTTAGCGAACATCGCAGTAGAAAGTGCTAGAAGGCCGCCCCGTACCGTTTTTTCTCGGACCGCGCTCTCAACCAAACTTCTGCCGCCGACTAGAATCCCAGTTACACCAAGCGTGCTATCCTTCCCGCAGTTCGCCTCTCATGGTTCTTCCCTCCCTCTTCCACAAAACCTCCAAAAAGTCAAAGCACCCCGACCCCCCCAGGCTTGACCCCAGCGCCCAAGCCCAGAAGAGTAGTCCAGGCACCCCTCCCTCGTCGCCCGACAAGAAATCTCCGGACAAAAAGTCGCACGCCCGCGTCAAGGATCGCGACCGCGACCGCCGCTCCGCTCCGCACCCGTCGAAGCGCTCGTCCAAGTACGACCGCGACTCGCACCCGCTCAACCTCCCGCCCGACGAGCTGCGACGGCTCTCTTCGTCAGCCATGTCTGCCATGGCCGACCAGCCGACGCCGCAGCCCATGGACATTGACAGGGAAGTCACCGCCTCGCCGCCGCCCTCGAGCCCGGCAGCCCACACTCCCAAGCCAAACGGCGTCAACGGCGACGAGGCACGACCAGCGCCTCCGCCGCATCGATACACCACCAGCCCGCCGCCGCAGTCGGCAAACTACGCTGCCACGCCAGAGGACGCATCGCCGCCCGCACAGCCCCCCACCATAGATGCCGAGGAATACAAGGCCGCCGGGAACAAGTTCTTCAAGATCAAAGACTACCCCGCCGCGATCAAGGAGTACTCGAAAGGTGGGTGCCTCTGTACACTCGAGTCGTGTGCTGCCTGGCACAATGTAACATCCGGCTAATCATGTGCAGCGATCGAGGCTGACCCCAGCAATGCCACCTACTACTCGAACCGCGCCGCCGCCCTCATGTCCGCGAACCGCTTCATCGAGGCACTGGAGGACTGCAAGATGGCCGACGAGCGGGACCCGGGCAATATGAAGATCGTAATGCGCATGGCGAGACTGTACACCAGCCTTGGACGTCCAGACGAGGCCCTCGCAGCGTACAGGTCCATCAATGCTTCCGCCAAAGACATGCAGCCCGCGCTTAACATGCAGCGGCACCTGCGACAGGCCGAGGAAACGCTGCAGAGCGGCGGATCTGGGTCTATGATCATCTACGCACTGAACGAGGCAGAGCGGAACCTGGGCGTGGGCGCCGAGAAGCCGCGTAAATGGACGCTGATGCGGGGAGAAGCACACTTACGGATGGGCAACCCCAATGCAATTGGCGAGGCGCAGAACGTTGCGATGAGCCTGCTGCGTAACAACAATCAGGACCCAGATGCATTGGTTTTGCGGGGCCGTGCGCTGTATGCCCAGGGCGAGAATGAAAAGGCCATCACACACTTCAGGCAGGCGGTCACCTGCGATCCAGACTTCAGGGAGGCCATCGAGTACATGAGGATGGTGCGGAACCTCGACCGGTTGAAAAATGAGGGCAATGCGGCGTTCAAGTCTGGGCGCTTCCAGGAGGCCATCAAAACTTATACGCAAGCGCTAGAAGTGGATGCAGCCAACAAGAGCACAAACTCGAAGATTCTACAGAACCGCGCCCTCTGCTACACCCGGATAAAGAAGTGGACAGAAGCGATCGCCGACTGCGACAAGGCGCTTGAGCTGGACCCCGGGTACACCAAAGCTAGAAAGACGCGAGCAAAGGCCTTGGGCGAAGGGGGCAACTGGGAGGAAGCGGTAAGAGAATACAAAGCGATCCAGGAAGCCAACCCCGCAGAGCCAGGCATTGCCAAGGACATCCGCAACGCCGAGCTGGAGCTGAAGAAGAGTAAGCGGAAGGACTACTACAACATCCTCGGCATCGAGAAGGATGCCTCGGAGGCAGAGATCAAGAAGGCGTACCGCAAGCTCGCCATTGTACATCACCCTGACAAGAACCCCGGAGACGACGCCGCTGCCGAGAGATTCAAGGAGATCCAGGAGGCTCATGAGACACTGAGCGATTCCCAGAAGCGCAGTCGGTACGATTCCGGGGAAGATCTCATTGACCCCTCTGAGATGTTTGGAGGAGGTGGCGGTGGCTTCCCGGGTGGCATGGGCGGCGCGGCTGGCATCGATCCTGAGATTCGTAAGTCATCTCCCAGCTTTAGAGTATGTGCTATGCTGACATCTTCGCAGTCTTCAGTATGTTTGGCGGTGGAGGTGGCATGGGTGGAATGGGCGGCGGCAGTCGTGGAGGCGGATTCAGCTTCCAGACTGGTGGCGGGAGCCCTTTCGGCGGTATGGGAGGCATGCACGGAGGCGGCGGTCGACGAGGGCAACAATACCCAGGAGGCTTCCCCTTCTGAGCGACATGCAATGTTTGCTCGAAAGTACTTCTCCCGGCCCACCCTTACCAAGAACGCCCTGGGATCTCGACTTACCTCCTTCGTGTCTCCGCTCCGCTTTTGAAAGCCTGTCTTTATGATGTACGGCGTTGGGTACAGGGATTATTGCGCGAGCGCATATGGAGCTCGCAGGAAGACATGTAGACTGCCTTGGGTTTGAGCGACACACTGCATTCATGGCTTGGGCATGACATCGACTTTGTTGATCTTGATCATCATCATTGCGGGCGTCCATTTCTCTTATCATTTGCTTGGACTATATGTAGACTCTGGTTGAGGGACGTACCCTTTGGACGGGCGTAATACATGACCTTTGGCTTTTCTTGAGAATTTTTGTACTGCGTTGGGCTTTTGCTCTTGTGGCGATTTGAGTGTTTGCGCTTGAGGCTTAGATGGTCTTCTGTGTGTTGGGATTGCTGTTTTGTGCGGACTGAAAGTCATCAATTTTCGTAGAGTGGGTTGGGTCCAGCGGGAGCGTTATGAGTTGTGTTTGACGAGCTCACCCTTCCACGCAACGATGATAGATTCCTCCCTTCCTATGATCTGCTCGACCTAAAATGCCACCTTCTCCCAAAGACGACCAACGTCCAACTCCCACTCCCATCGATCCCGTCCAAAACCCGCACGATCAAGCCTTCTTATCCCCCACCTCATGCACCTCTGCAATCGTGGGATCACCCAAAATCTTCTGCGCAGAAGCCGCGAGTTGCTGCTGCTTCTCCTGCTCGTCCTCGAACACTAAGTCTAGTTAGAATACCATATTCGACGGGGAGAGTGGAAGGGGCAAGGGGGTGCGTACGGAAGGCGAGTTCTTCCAGCGTCTTGCCGAACGTTTCGGGGAAGAAGAAGTAGATGAACACGACCTGATTATAGGGTTAGTTGAGCTGTGAGCAATGAGGGAGGGAGAGGGAAGTTTACTTCGAAGACCAGCCAACAGACGTAGACGAGTAAGTACTTCCAATCTGCATTCTCCAGGCCGATTGGATTGACGAAACTGCCTGCATCTGGTCAGCTATACCAGTCCAACATGTCCATATTCAAAACCCACCAAACATAACCGCGCCCCTCCCAAAAAGCTGGAACCAGCTCAACCCCTTGGTCCGCACATAGTACGGGAAAATCTCCACCATGTACACGTACGTAAGCGCGTTATACGCAATGCAATACGCAGGACTGTATAAGAAGATGAACACCAACACGGCATAGCCAGATTCCTTGGATCCTGTGATGCGATTCCGCGCTTGGGCTATCGTCCACGCCGTGTAGATGCAAACAAGACAAGTAGCGCAAAGGAGGTACATGCGCCGGCGCGGAAATCGAGGTGTAACGGACGCCATGACCAGACTGATGAGGAAGCCCCACGCCTCCCTGCCGACGTTATATCGGACCTGCATGCGCGAGTCCGTCAGTCCGATCTTAGTCAGGATGGGAACGAGGTACTGGCTGATCAGATTGTTCCCCGAGAACTGGACGAAGAGGCCTAAGGCGGCTGCGACGAGTGAGCGTCGTCGCATGCCTTGTGTTTGGAACAACTCGACCCATCCGCGTCTTCGCGACTCATTTTCTATCTCGAGCGCTTTCTGGATTTCCGCGAGCTCGACGTGCGGTAGTTCCTGTGAGGCGTCGCCTTCGGCGTGATACTTGACTAGTATGGCGAGGGCTTCTTCCGAGCGGTCTTTTGACACGAGCCAGCGCGGGCTTTCGGGGACGGTGAAGGCGAAGGTGACTTGGATGAGGGAGGGGAGGGCTTGCAACATGCTGGGAAGGCGCCAGGACCAGTCGTTAGGGATGGTGATGGTGCGGACGACGATTCCAGCGCCGAGGACGGCACCGACGCCGAAGAAAGCATTGAACATGGAACCGAGGAAGGCGCGTTCCTTTGGGTGACCGAGTTCGCCGAGGAGAGCGGCGCCGGCGATGATGGCGTAGACGATGCCGTGGCCGAGGAAGATGCGCGCGAAGACGAACATGGCCACTGCATTTCGTGTCCATCCTCAGTTATCCTAGTCTCGCTCGGTCCTTGACGGAGAGCACTTACAGTTCTGAGACAACCCCTGCATAATCGAGCCGATTATCATAATTGTAGAGCCAAAGATTATGCTCCATCTCCTGCCCACATGATCCGATACAATCGACACAAACGGAATCGACGTGATAGCCCCGAGGTTATAGCACGCGACGAGCAAGCCCAACTGTCCTCCTTTGGGGTAGCCAAAGTACTCTTTCCAGTACTTCAGCGCTTGCATACCGTTCATCATAGACGAGTCAAAGCCAGATGTCGACTCGATGAAGAGGCAAAAGGGGACGAGAAAGAGATAGAGACTGCGTAGATTGGGTTTGTTCCACCATTTGACATGATCATTTTTAATCAGCTGCTGCACGATGCCTTCCAGTTCTTCACCTGCTGGGGCCATGATGCGGATCGAGGGTTGTGTATCGCCCGTTCGTTAACGTCGCGTAGAAGGCGGGCCCCGAGGTTCTTCCACCGGCAGACCAGAGCACATAGAGCCAACGACGTCTTACATATGTACCTAAAAACTGGAACAGCTCGTAGCGAGCCATCCCGCGAGCCGTCTTTCAAGCCTGCCTTGACGCCTGCCAGGGCTTGGCGGGAGCGGTTTGAAGGGTGCGTCGGCGTCGCTCGTGTGGTTGATGAGAGTTTTTCCACAAATGCTGCATGCGCTGACCGGGATTCTACCGTCTGGGCATCGTATAGGATGCACCCACAGAGTATGCTGAGAAGCCCGGTAGAAATTCTGTGTAGGTAGTAACAGGGTAACGTCTGTCGCAGTCCCTCAAGATTCCCATCTCTTCTCTCCCATTTTCAGTACGCTCAAGCCGGTCTCCTTAAAAGTCATGCAAAACACCGAAAGATCTTCTCCGGGACCCCACTTTCAAGACGTATGTCCCGCATTCATGTCTTGATTGTAGGCGGATTTCTCCGGTGGTCCAAACTACAAAGGCGGCGCTAGCCTCTTTCGCCACGGACCGTGTCCAAAGCGGAAAGAGCAACACCTGGGGTAACAACGCTTGCTCAGATCATGCGTCCCACTGATTCGAGTTCTGCGGAGGATGCGGTCCGTTTGCGAAAGCCGACGAGTTGGGAGCGATATGCTTTTGCGAAAGCAAGTGATAATTGCCGTCGGAAGGCCTGCAAGTATGTGAAGCAAAGCGGCATGATCTGATATGGGTTGGAAGGTGGAATATCAGCATGCAAGACTAGCTTAAGGATTGAAGAGCAAATCACTTAAGCTTAAAAATCTGAGCATAGCTAGTATTAGGCCCCACTGGCACGCTACAGTTTCTAGAAGATATGAGTGCCTCACGGGCGATGTGTGTGTGATCATCGCCCGTGAGGCACTCATATCTTCTAGAAACTGTAGCGTGCCAGTGGGACCTATGCACCATATGTATACACACCATTGTAGCATACAGAGCCATCCACCATTCCATAACTTAGCATATCGATCCCAAACATGACTAACTGAATACATATATCAAACGCGGGCCCCCAATTAGCCTTCCACACCCTCGTTCCTGATGACCCCAAACATTGGGACGGCACTATCGCCCATACCCTGCCCTCTCCCCGTCCACCCGTTATTCAGGCCACCATCTCCTTGCATCCTTGGGGACCCGAGCGCAGGGGTGTTGCTTGGCCACGCCCACAGCGCATCGAAGTCGATCTGCTCATCAGCAACGCTCTCTTCAGAGTACAGGCTTGGCACCCGCGTTGCGTCGAGGCCCGATAGATCGAGCACATTGCATAAGCTAGGGGGCTTAGAGGAAGCTTCCATAGAATATGGAGCTGTACTAGACACCGTCGTTTGGGGGTTATGGATTGGCGTGAGGTGCACGGACAGATCTTGGGGAGCGGGGGTGTGAGGTTGGGTCGGCGGCTGGAACGAGGATGCGGGCTCATTGAGAGGAGCCGTTTGCATCCCAGGATATATGTGAACCGGGACCTGATGGAGACGTGGCGCCAAGTTGCTGGGGTCGGATCCCGGCATTGCGCTCATGTTTCCTCCTGGCGCTCCATATAGCTGGGAGCATATGCTCGGAAGCTTGAGATTGTCCGACGGATTCTGTTTGATTCGAATCCTCTGCTGCGCGACGACGTCTCGGAAAGAACTCAGGATATATACTAGACGACTGGCTTGTTGATCGCTTTCTGCGCAGTAGCTCATAATGCTGATGGAGTTGGCAATGCATGTATCGGGCGCGTCGATTCTGTACAGGCTTGCAAACTCGTTTGCCAGAACGACGAGAGCTGCGGCAAAGAGAAAGTATATGACTGCTGGATTCCGACGCGAGAGGTATCCAGCATCAAAGGTATTCTGCACAAGGAGAATTGTGTGTGTCGAAGCAATAACGCAAGCCTCACTGAACTTCTCCATCCGCAGATACGGCCTAGGCGCTCGGCTTCCGCTTGACGCTTGACTGGCCTGGCGTTGAGTCTCCATGTTGAGGATATATAAGAAGAAAGGCCGCGTGAGTAGGATGATGGAGTGGCAGTAGAAGAGGTTAACATGGAGTATGGCGACGCCCTGGCTAGCCGTAGCGGTCGAGGCCTGGCGCCAGTGGAGAAAACTTGGTAGGGCACGCGGCCAAGATTTACTGGTATCTGCAACCTCTTGGGCAAGCCGAGTGCTGACTTTTCGTTGCTGATAGATTTTTTGGAGGATTTGACCGATAACAGAGCAGCTCCTCACAGCTGCTTCGAGAGCACAAGCACCGGTCTCATTGAAATTGGGACTCGTATTGCCATTCTGGGCGAAGCCCGAATCAGATGACGGTTCCGCGGGATGAAGGGTGTCCCCAGAGCAGTCAGAGTCGGAGATGGCAGTGGGCCGGCCTAGGGAACATGAAAGAAGACGATCGATGACGAATAGTGAGCGCCATAGGTTCTTACGCGCCTGCTGCTCTTCTGGGTCGAACATAACCATGGTCTCCTCCCTATGAAGACCTAGAGCCTGCGCAGAGCGAGCCGCCATGCCGACAAGGGCAAAGGCGGTGTTGCGCTTCGACTTGGCCAACATGTAGACGGACATGAGAAGCAGTGCTTGCACAGACCAAAAGTCTTGGTCTTCCAAACCGTGCATAGGGTCATTGAGGTGTTTGGCGTTGAGGTAGAAGACCTCAGCTCGATCAAGATGTTCGCTTCTAAGCTTGTTAATTATGAGCGCCTCTGCACTTCCGGAGGGTGGAGTAGCCATGGTCAAACCGATCGCGAAGACTAAATTCAGTAAACACAGCCACGAGGGATCCGTGGACAAAGGATCTGCATAACATGTTTCCAACTCGTATACGAACTTGTGACATTCGAAGATGTGCAAAAGACCGTGCGTATTGATGAAGAACGCGTCCACAAGAACGCGAGCCGTTCTTTGATCTGGTAGCACGTGCGTGTGCCGGGCACCAGGCGGGAGCGACAGTTGGCCTTCGACAATCTTATGTCGCCGGGGATCGGTGGTAAAGGGTGACGAACCAGCAGCGTTCTCTACCATCAATCGAAGAAGCTGGAGGAAGGATAGCGTCGCCGAATCACCAACATAAACTGCGATTGGTCAGCGGGAGCATTGGGAAATAGCGTGAGATAGACCAACGTAGCCTGCCAGTGGGATCCTGCAACATTCTGCTCTGTGGGTAAACAACCGCTTCTTCGTCCGGACCGCTCACAACAGTCGAACTGCGTGAGATGAGCGACGGCGGCTCATCAACAGGTTGACCGGTTGCGAGTCGTTGGAGCGAGCCGGCAGCTTCAATAGTGGGCCTTCCATCGGGGACTTTGAAAGGAGGGTCTTTATGCTTCATATCCATCGGATTGGACGTTGGCTCCTGCAGGCCATGGCACGGGCGCTTCTGTGCACGCGGTGCATCAGGAGGTTGAGCCAGCGGCGAGTGAGTTTGAAGGTCGTTCGTCGGAGTGCCCGATGCTGAGTTGTCTTGCTTCTTGATCGGTCTGCTAGCATCGGGGGGGGAATCGAGACCGCGCTCGGAATAGATGCACGTAAATTTGCGCTAATCCAGGTCAACGAGGACGAGGTACATGGAGGAAAGATGGCTACCTTTTCGCATGTGTTGCACGGGCACAATCCATTGCACTTGTTGGCTGTCAGTTCGCTTGCTCAACACGCACGCCAAGGGCTCGATGAAGCAAACTGAGTGCTGTATCAGACCCACAGACACGGGCGCGTGCTTGGCGAGAGCAGCGTGTGCCAGTGGCTAATCCCGAATTGATGAAGTAATATGGAAGATGGACACTCGCCTTCTGCTTCCGTCGCTTGCAGGACTCGCACGCTCGCGCCGTACGTTGGCGTTGGTCTGGGTAGCCGACACAGCGTTAGATGTTTTGCGCAACACGCAGGATCTGCGGCAGGCGGAGCGACTACCTGGCGGCACCTTGGGCCTCATGCCGCCTCTCGCAGTTGGCGACACAAAGCTAGGCGAGCGTGGTGTGGTGCTCAAAGGGCTGGAAATTGCACTTCCGAGCGCGTCGGATCCGGATGGAGACGGCCAGGGTGGGTGTCGGATGAGGGATAAGCTCGCGGGCAGGGAGGCGCCATCAATGCATGCGGGGGCCCATGACCGTATCCTGACGACGCTGGCGATGGGCGGGGGAATAGCAAATAGCAGAGTAGCAGATTAGCAGCGTCTCAGGTCACCGTGATGACTCCAAAGCATGGTGGTTGGTCTTCCCCTCGAATCGGTGACGCGTGAGGAGGCCGTTCAGCACACCTGCGGGCATGCACGTGCACACAGCGGCGGCTTCGGCGATCGGAAGGCGACCCCTCATCGCCCCGGTTCGCTCTGTAACCCCCATCCCACCTCTTCACCCACCATGGCCAGCCTTGCTCTGTTTGCGTCCGTTTGGTTGCATCCGTGCTGCAGGGCAGGCATTAAACATGGCCTACTATAGCCTCGACCAGACAGACCCCACGTTGAAGATGCGGCTTAGGCGGGTTAAGCGGCACGCTCTCAACGGCTGTCCGCACTTCTATATGCCTCCGCGGCCCTCGTGCCCAGGTACTATGCCTTTAATCTCGTCTTCATCTGTATCTGCTTCTGATCCAAGCGGACACTCCCCACAATGACACCTTTTCTGGGAGCCGGTGACGGCGATTCAAATGAAACGACGTCTCCCAAGTACACACTGCTCGGTGGCACTCGAGCGGCTTTGGAGCATCTCCTGGAGCGGGCTGGAGCTCAGCTTCCCAAAGAGTGTCTGTCACACATCGACCGCGTCGACTTCTCGACTGCCAATACCGGAAGCCCGTACTTTCCCAGCCCACTGAAGCAGACGGAAGCCATATCCGCTCTCAAGGCCGTCGAGGCCGGAGTGGCAGCCTCCATAGCAGACCTGGTGGACGAATCTCGGGTACGAAAGATCAATGTCGATCTCGAGCGGGCTTCGGCGTTTCTCTTCTCGACGTACCTTGCCACGGTCGGCGGAATGAACAAGGCGCATCCGAAGGTGAAGAAGCTACTGAAAGGTGGTCCACTCCGATCATGTCTAAGCAAGCCACTGACTGCAACCCAGATACCGATTTGTTGCAGGCACAGTCTATTCTATACCGCAGATTATCCGCGAATTTGTACCAGACAAAGAACCATGAAGAGTACTTCCACTTGCACGGCTCGCTAGAAGCCACCAAAGCGCTGAACATGGTTGGGCTTGAAGGACATCGACCGGATCTCACCGACTATCATGAGTGCATCAAAGTCATTGAAGACCATGTCAAACAATACACTGCCGATCAGCTCGAAGAGATGAACTGGAAGATTAAGCAAGCTGGTGTCATCTGCCTGAAGTGGGAAGACTTCCAAAACACGCAGCACGGGCAAGAGTTGATCCAACAACCACCTTGGAAAGTCGAAACTTTAGAGACGGAGACGCCGCCGATCCCGTTTCCGTCCAAACCATCACGCGCACCGAAACCTCAGATCCTGTCGGGAATCCGTGTCCTCGAGCTATGCAGAGTAATTGCAGGCCCTGCAATTGGACGTGGCTTGGCCGAATACGGCGCAGACGTCATCAAGGTTACATCCCCAAACCTATCCGATGTGCCCTTTTTCCAAGTTGATGGAAACTTGGGCAAGCATGCCACCGACCTGGACCTCCGCAACGCAAACGATCGAAAGACTTTTGAAGAGCTGTTGCACTCGACAGATGTCGTTCTCGACGGCTACCGACCTGGAAGTTTGACCCGGCTCGGATACGGGCCTCGCCAAATCCTCCAACTTACTAAGCATCGCCAACGTGGCATGGTATATATCGCTGAGAACTGTTTTGGTCATGTGGGGCCCTGGTCTTGTCGGCCAGGTTGGCAGCAGATTGCAGATTGTGCGACTGGTGTCGCCTGGGCACAGGGTCTTTCTATGGGTCTTGAGGAGCCTGTCGTGCCGCCCTTTCCTATGAGCGACTATGGAACTGGTTGCATGGGGACGATTGCAGCATTGACTGGTTTATACAAGAGAGCAAAACATGGAGGAAGCTACCTTGGAACGACATCGCTCTGCCAATACGACATCTATCTGCTTCAGCTCGGACTGTACGATAGCACGATGATGGCCCGACTAAGACGGCAGCACGACAACGACTTCTTTGAGCTGAGGCATAACGACTCGGTCGACGAAGTTGGACAGCGCGCGTTGAAAACGATGCGAAGAGTCCATCCTGAATTGTTTGACGAGCGCCACATGCAGGAGTGCTTCAGCCGAGGCTTCAACGCTAGTATCCGAACAATAAAGCCAGTCGTGAGTGTAGAAGGCACCTGGAATGGTTTCCTGAGAAGCTCAAGACCGAATGGATTCGACAAACCAACGTGGCAGGATTGGGAAGTGGACGACGACATGCTAAAGGCTTGATCACCCGCCAACGGCCTTTCTTTCCCGCTTTCCTATTATAGTACTTTGGTCACATACACATAATGCATAGCGTGTTCCTTAGTAGTCCTTCATCAATCTAATACCATTACCACCTCATCGCGTCTAACGCCATACCAAGCGTCCCCTCCTGCGATCTCTTTCCGTTTCCGTCTCTTGCTTTAGCCCCACCACTCCCCCACTCCACACCTCATTGCACCACAGATCCCAAGCTTATCGATCGTACGATTCCAGTGCACCTTCCGACGGCTTATTCATACCCGGCTCTTCTACGCAGAGCCGAGTTACTCGATGCCGACGCATATTGCCAATCAAAAGCCGAGGATAATGACTACGCTGGCATTCCCCGGCTCGTCAGGTGCGAATGCCATGCGGCTAGCCGCGACCGGATTATTTTCCGAGATTACGTCTACGAGCAATATGTGCCAAGTCAAATGTGTGGGGGGACTGTGCCTTGTGATATGCTCTGCGCTGTAGTGGGGTTCGAGTCGGAGGAGGGACGGTGTGGACTCGGGGCCGAAGGGGAGGGAGGAGAGGTGATGGCTCGCAGTAGGGTGATGGAAATCGGGCCACCATCTCCTACTTCTGGAGTGAGGTAGGGCTTGACTGAGACTGATCGGCGGTGCGACACATGTATGCCGAGTACCGGCCTCAACGCTCACTTGCTGAAGATGCATACTTGCCTGCCCGCCACAGTGCTTGCCCCGTTCCCCAGGGTTTTCTGTGCCTCTCGCTGCATATGTTTGCCGCCCCGATCTTGATTCAATCTTACGTGAAGAGATGTATTGTCCGTTTACGTGCGCGGTCCGCTTACTGCTCGTCGTGGATATTGTAAGTGTTGCAGAGGCCGTGTCACCTAGGGCGAAGGCTTTCCCTTACCATCATGGATGTGGTTCATAGTATTTCGGCGGCTGAGTCGCTAGAGTTAGGTTTTGGAAAGTTAGAAGCAGGTGGTGGCCGCGTCCTTTGACATGAAGAGGGTCCGGAGTCGCTGGAATAAGAATGAGGGTACAACCACCTGCTGACGTTCGCCCCAACCCGCTCTCAAGGTCCAGCATGTCTCCAGCGCTGTTGAGTGTCAACTGATGCCCTCAATGGCGGAAGGCTCGAACTGAGGGAAGATCGCGATATATACTAGCGATATTGTGAGAGCCCTCGCGGCCGTCAGGTCAGCCTCAACCTTGGACAAGTGGTCACCATCAGAGGATGCCCGCCGCTCTCGCGAAGCAACGTCTGGAGGCTCGATGGTGTTGGCTAGAGATGGTGTTACAGACTTCACGAGGCGTTCATCGTACTGCTAGCTGTCGCTCGGGCTTTGGCATGTCGAGCCGTCATCGAGCCGTCACCCCATCTTCGCCCACCACCCATACCCTTCGGCCCTCCCAGACCCCCAAACCATCCCATCTACGCCAAATTCTCCTTTACTCCGACTTGGACACCCACGCTAGAGGGTATTTACCTAAGCAGCTCACGTGGCGCCGCCGGCCCTTCCCAGCCAATCAGTTGCCTCAATCTCCTTTACTTCGACCTGACAACGGCCCTCCTGATCACGCGACCATTAGGTTAGCCCTCACCTAGACTGCCACACTTGATCCGGTCTGTTCAGAATACAGTCGCTTGCAAAGCCGGCTTCCCCTCCTGGCGTGCAGCGAGATTTCCCCCGCGCCACTCTTGGTTGGCATCAGCCTTGCCAAACTAAGCTAAGTATTAATTAAATAACGATGGTACTTGTGGCTTTATCGAGTGGCGATCTCATGAGCTGCGCCATATGTAGCTCTACTCTCCCATAATCTATGCAATTCAAAACATACACGTGCGTGCGCGTGGATTATTATGGCCATGCACCCTAGGGGTATGGGCCGTTACGATGTGCCAGCTAATTACACCCTACTTCGCTACACTATCTCCACTTCGGAATCCAACTGTGAGACCTGCTCATCCCTTGCCTAACCCCATGCTCAACAAAGGAAATAACGGAATATGATAAGTTACCGTATTATGAACAGATTTGAGGTGTAGACAGGCTAGGTATCATTTCGAAGGCCTCGCATCCGCAGGGCAATTCCGGCGCAGTGCGCTTAATTGGCAGCACACTGGCCGAGGCAGTACATGTGGCTCGCATATGTTCACCTAGGAGGCAGGAGAAGGTATCCTCAACTGTCTCCGCTCGTCTTCTTGTTCTTCTTCTACTATACCAATGGTAGCGCATGCCGCGAAGATAGACAACGTCGGTCTATTACAATCGCGCAAGAGGCCCACCACGGACGACGTCCGTCTATTACAATCCCCCAAGTTGGCATCAACCTTGCCGGAATCGAGCAGCACACTAACGACGGCCTCGTGCCCGTTCGCGGCGGCCCACGAGAGCGGCGTCCGTCCATCCCTGTCCTTTGAGTCGGCATCGACCTTGTCGGAATCGAGAAGTAAATTAACAACGGCTTCGTGCCCGTACCGAGAGGCCCACCACAACGGCGTCCGTTCACCCCTGTCCTTTGAGTCGGCATCGACCTTGCCGGAATCGAGCAACACACTAATAACGGCCTCGTGCCCGCTCTCGGCGGCCCACGAGAGCGGCGTCCGACCGTCATTATCTCTCGTGTCGACATCAGCCTTGCCCGTGTCGACAAGCAGCTTGACCACGGCATCATGGCCCTTCTTCGCAGCGGAGAACAGTAGCTCCTTACTAATATCATCCCCTAAATCAACCTGGGTACCTCTCTTGAGCAGTAGCTCAACCCCCTCCTTATTTCCGCTAAGAAAGGCATAAGATAATGGAGTTCCTCCAATTTCATCCTTTGAGTCCGCCCGCGCCCCCGCCTTAATTAGCAGCTTGATGACGGCCATGTTCCCATTCCAAACGGCATATGATAATGGTGTTCGACCATATCTATCCACTGAGTCGACTTCGGCTCTCTTCCTAAACGGTGGCTTGAGGCTCTTCAGACTGAGATACAGGTGTAAATACGACGGATGTTCAGCGGCATTCCGCACCACTTACTTGGTAAAGGCGCACATATTGTACAATCATCTAAAGATTGGAATCGAATGCGACATTGATGGCTGTGGTGTCAAGTTCAAAGAAGAGAGTGGATGGAGATTACACTTACGGCTGAACCACTCAGGAGTCGAGATTGAAGAGCATGTCCTCGCGTTGCGAAGTGCGTCGGCAGTGAAGAAGCTCTTGACCCAGAGGGAAAAGTTAAAAAAGGGCCTATGCACCGTACTTATGAGCTGTAAGAATGGAGCTATCGCCGATGAGAGAGGATTGATTCCAGCGTGTGATAAACACCTAAGACGCCATTATGAGCTCAAAGCAAGACAGGCACGGCACAGCGCATTTAAAATCAAGAGGATTGGTTTCGGGTCCCTTGTGCAGACTCCAGATGAAATGGCAGCTTGTCTATCAGCAGTTACTGTACCGCGTTGTGTGAGAAGATTGGCACGCCAAATTGAACGCCTGGATAGGGTAGGGCGAGTGTTTTGCGTGGATACGGAATTCGCAAGAATCCCTGGAAAGGATGGGCGAATGTCGAAGCTTATTCCAGTCGAAATTGCGGTTTACGGCCTCGACGGAAAAGTTGTGATTGATACTCTTATCAAATACGATGAGCCAATCGAGGAGCTTTTAGGTGATACTCCTCGCTGTGGACAACACGCAAGATTCAATTGGGGTGTGTTCCGGAGGATTTATGGCCAAAGGCGCGAAACATCTGGGATGACCATACGGGAGATTCGAGATGTGCTCCTCAACGCAGACATGAATTCACGGTCAACACTAGCTGAATGGTCAATAAGCGCAATTGATCGACAAATATTAGGAATGATACTTGAGGAGCAAACCCCGGAGAGGTCGATTCTAGTACCAAGACACTGGAGGAAGGTTCTGCCGGGATTTTTGACCATGTCATTATCTTATTTTCACCATTTCCTCTATCCCGCCTCCATGCTTTACCAACAGGCCCATCGAGCTGGTCCGGATACCCTCATGCTAATCGATATGATGAGAGCTCTCATCAATCTCTCTCGCCGATGCAAAGGATTGCAAGAATGTATTCACGACTTCTAGCGGAGACAGTTCAAGTTATATTCCAATCATCGAATCATGCACATCAAAGTCCTAGGCGTTCCTCAATTATAGCGACAATTGACTGCCACTCACACATCGCACCATTGCCCGTATCGCCACACATCAGCAGACGCTCTTGAGGCCGTAACACTTCAAACCAGCCGTTTTCTTCCTCACCCTTCTGGACACCCCAATCATCCTCGAGCATTCGGATTTGCTTCGTCGTAATAGGATGGTGCCACATCGCAGTATTCATCGCAGGAGCCACGATGATAGATTTCCTTTTCCCATCAACGGTCCCATCTGTATCCCAGGCCCGAACCACGCTGGTCAATAGATTATCGCAAATGCCATTCACAATTTTTGCTAATGTGTTGGCATCCAAAGGACAAATAACGAGCAAGTCAGACCATTTCCGCGCTTCTATATGAAGGATTGGGGCTCCTCGCCGCCATGGCTCTGGGCCCCATTCGGAAGCGTCGTCATATACAGCTTCGACACATGGAATATTCATCAGCGAGGATACAGAAGGCTGTTCCTCGGATTGGCCGGCCAGGAAGTTCTTGGCCGATTGGGTTAGGATAATCCTAATAGATAACTTGTCTTTATGACGTGAAAGGGAATTTGCGATTTCCGGGATTTTGATGGTGGCAACGGATCCGCTCGCAGCAAGGAGAAGGTGCGCTCTGCCATCCTCGCGGAACGTAGGTAACGTAGCTGCGGAGTTTGCGGCATTGCAGAGCGAGTCGTTGGTATCTGTAACAGCTAGGTCCATTTTGCTGGTTCAATTTGATGAGGCGTGTGGCATGGATTTTAAGTAAAGAGAGCCTGGTAGTTTGGCAGTTGTTGATGAAGTTGGGAGAATTGTCCCACCCCCCACCCCCCACTTTTCTGGTGATGCAAATAACTTGCCTCCCGCCAAGTGCTCGTCTAAAATTAGCCAATCAGAGCAGCGCCAAAGAGAGCCACCATTTCTCAAGGCGGAAATGCCATCTAATTATTTACCAAAGTATGCCGTTGGGACTGCAAGAACGCCAGCCTAGTCAAAGCAGAACCATTCAACACTTTATTGCCATCTTCAAGTCCCTTGATACAACGTTCAGGTCGGAAATTAAACCTGGTTTTCCATGGACCAATGACTTCCAAGGAAAAGGCAATCCAGGATGACAGAGTTCCGAGGACGACAAATTTTCCAAGGATTGGGGAATCCGGTGATGACAGAGTTCCAAGGACGATACCATTGTAGATTTACATGAGAGATCCAATGACTCATGAGCTTGGGCATGAGATCATGAGCAAACCCGGGCAAAGCCTGAGGAGGCTTGATTTAGACTGAGCCAAGGCTGCGCCGGGATTGAGCCGCGTGAAAGTTTGCTGATGTATTGCGCCAAAATTGGCTAACTACTGTAGAGTAGGTGTATCATTGACAGGGGCCCGAAAGTGGGACCAGTCAGTCTATGACACCTCACATGTCTACGAGCTGATTGGGGCCCAATTTCAGATCCTCTTAATGCTGCTCAAGGCGGTGATCTGACGACTGGATTTTGGACCTCCTCGGCGCCCGGGACTGCACCTGCGCCTCCAAATTAGGAAGGATGAAATCAGGCACAATCAAGAGGAGCTCAGGCTTGAATCAAGCAGATCACGCCGGCTCACGTTGGCTCAGGGCGAGCTCATGAGCCTGTTGGATTTACTCAGGGTGGGGCTCAATCTGGCTCAGCCACTGCATGAGGGCGGCCTGATTCAGGGGCCTCGTTGCATGAGCTCAAGGACTCTCAGATAAAAAGGCAGACAGTAAGGAAATATTGATACGTTTGTATTAAAAAGCTATATACGTTCTGCCGCTATTTTTGGCGGCATATGCCACCCTTTTCGTAGGGCGTTGTCGTCGGTGGTGAGTCTATATAGTGCAGCAAGTGTCAACCCAGAAGTATTGGAGACCGTCCTTCGCGGCTTGATTTCCGCAGAAGCGGATTTTGCTATAGCCAGCCTTGCTCTTGCCTGCATCATCCGCTAAATCTTTAATAGTGACCTCCTCGCTATCCACTCCCCAAGTATGTGAAAGAATAGCATAGCGCGGAATGTTCTTGCCAACAAATTCGACTAGGCTGAATTCACCGTCATCTTCAAGCCGCAAAAGACGCATTAGGAGAGGATCAGAGGAAAGCTCTAGCTAAAGGAATCATTCGAGTAAATATAGGCAAGATGTGCACGGCTCGAGCAGTCAAAGAACTGCGACTGTGCAGGCTGGTAGATTCATGGAAGAACTCTGAGGAACGAGATGAAGATAGTGGGGCATGAGGCAGTGCAGAGTGGCTGGACTCTCACGATTCGATGCCACGTGGCTGAGTGAGCGTGTTCATAAGTGACATCACACAGTAATGAAGATGATTTAGCCCTTGATGTTGCCACCAGTAGCAGAGAGGATGGCCGATCCACTCTGGCCACACCCTTGTGGATGTTTCGAATTGCATAGATTATGGAAGAGTAGAGCTACATATGGCGCAGCTCATGAGATCGCCACTCGATAAAGCCACAAGTACCATCGTTATTTAATTAATACTTAGCTTAGTTTGGCAAGGCTGATGCCAACCAAGAGTGGCGCGGGGGAAATCTCGCTGCGCGCCAGGAGGTTTTGCAAGCGACTGTACTATTTTAAGCAGCGCCGCCCGCCCTCTTTGGGACTTTCTCTCCCAACTCTCACACCCAGCTTCAACTTCAACTTTGAGCTTCGAGCTTCGCTCTTTTCGAATCATGTCTTCCGCCTTCGGACATCTGAGCTCGTCCTTCATTTGAGCTCCACCTCTGTCAGATGATCTCGACATCCACCTCCACCTCAACCTCATCCCACATCGACGCCCAACCTTCCTTCAACTTTGGCGTCATCTCACCTCACCCCATGGACACTACGCCGTGAGCATGTCAACGCCTCGACATCACGGCCTCGAGTTCGACTTCTACCTCTGATGCCGGCCTCCATGTCAAGCCGCATCGCCATCCACTCCGTCGTCAGCACCTTTCACCAGTGTCTCCATCTCGACCTTCGCCTTTGACTATCGCCATGACTCACCTCCGACACTCCAAGACAGCAACATGTATGTCGCGCCACCATCGGTAGACATCTCGTTAGGGTATGACATCCCCTTCCTCCGCAGAACACCAATGTTGCTATTCTGAGGAAGGAACCTACTAACTGAATAATATAGCTAGGAGGTGCATCTCCTTTGGATTTGCATGCCGCGAGTCCTAACCACTTGCCGCGCTCACCTAAAGTGGGCCAAGTAAGTCCCTCATACCTCTCTTCTGACCTCATCCCACTGACATCTCCTACAGTTCAAAGTCTTTGTTGGTCTGGCTTGGGTTTTGGTCAAGTCTTCCAGTCTTTGGTGGTTATATGTAGGCTTTAGGTTCAATGCAATTAGCCATTCTCACATCATGCCTTTCTTCTTGTCTTCCTGCTTGCTTGGCTGTGATATCACATCTTCCTTGCTTGTGCACCGTGACATCTCTCGTCAACCTTTCTTTACCTTTGTCGACTTGAGCGGCATTATGCCTCGACAACGTTCCACTCGACTTCGCGCCGGAGAATTAGAGCATGGTATAAGCTAACCTTGCCATGTGGAAGTATGGCACATCGGTCAAAGTCCAAACAAAGCAAAGTCAGGAAGAAAGGAGTTTCATCATCAGCATACGTCAGCGATAGTGCCTACAAAGGTGGTATCATACAAGTAGAGTTCATCTGGCCAATCCAAAAAAAGTCAAAATCTACATTCTCCCGGTGACGCTCCAATACCCTGCAATCTCCGATACCAGCCCTACTTCTCCACCAACATCTTCGCACGCTCCAAACCCTCAATACTCTTCCTCAGCGGCGCACCCTCATCCCCCAGCGCCCACTCAACCATCTTCTCCAGCACACGACTTCCAAACTCTTCGACAGGCAGCCAATGTCCTCCGTCGAGCAGGACCACCTGACTCCCCCTACCTAGATAATCGCCAATACCCTCCAGCGCCAATCTCTTGTCAAAGCCCAGATCCCACTTGCCATACACGATGGTAGCAGGCGCCTTGAGTGAACCGGATGGTCCCTCATCGAACAACCCTGCGCCTGAAGATCCTGAGCCGTGGCGCGCGGCCGAAGCTGGGACCTCGGAGAGCGCAACGACGGTTTCGAGGGATTTCTCCCATGTGCCCAGCAAAAGACCTTCGCGATAGAGTCCTAAAGGCGGAAGTATGAAGTCAGCAAGGCTCTCCAGAGGGGTGTGGGTACGTGTTGTTTCGGATAGCAGTGGCGTATTCTGCGAGGTACAACGCAATCAAGGACGCCGAGTTTGTATCAGGGCTACATACGGATCTTTTCGGACATGCCATAGTCGTCTATGCGTTTATTGACAGCTTCCGGGTATTCGAGTTCGCCGTCCGCGAGCTGCGCAATGCTGGGACCGGTAGAGGAAGCCAAAACGTCCATTGCTTCCTTCTCGTTCAGCTTGCGTATCCACTTGCCATCGGGCTTTAGAAGGCCAGCGGCGACGTTGTGCATGGTCTTCAGAAGCCAGTAATTGCCAAAAGTCGCGAAGACGGTACAGAGCGGGTACGGTAGTTGGAAGACAACTGCAAGAAAAGACAAGTCAACACAGTCTCTGAAGGAAAGGATTTGTCAAGGCCCAACTCTTTGTCAAACACCCGCTGGTTTTTAGAAAGCCACTTGGTGATGCCTCGGCACGCGGAAGCTTTCGCAATAAGAACAACGTAGGATAAGGGCGAACGTACAGACGTAAAACGACCTTCCTAATTGCGAGAAGACCGGATCGAGCGTGGAGAGAGCGTTCTTGAGGAGAGAGAAGCTGAGCGGGCGTCGGAGGTAGGTGTGTAGCATTTGCTTTGCGGAGCCGGTCTTGGTGAAGGCATTGGAGGCCCAATGTTGAGGCTACTATGGATTAGCGATTTCTCACCAACCGGACTCCAGAAGAGGCCCGATGCCTTCTTGGACGGTGGACATACGATGACGGCGCTCGCAATGACGAATCGATCAGCCAACTGATTGGCCTCCGAAGCAAGCCTTGCGGCTATAATACCTCCCCAATCATGGCTCACAACCACTAGCTTCGCCTCCTCCTCCAAGTACATCTCCCTCATGCCTAGTATGAACTCGGTCATGGTCTCCAGCACCTCATTTGCGCCATATTTCTGTAGATTGTCGCTGCCGCCGTAGCCGGGAAGGTCGACGGCAATGAGGATGTGCGATTCGAGGATCGATGCGGCAAGGAGGTTGCGCCAGAGGAGGAACGAGTCGGGAAAGCCTTGCGTAATACCATTAGTTCGTGTAAAGGAAAACAGAATGGGACGGCTCACCATGCAGGAAGATGGCTACATTCTTCGTAGCAGAAGAGTCGGAGCCTGGCTTGACGACGTAATGAAGCTTCAAGCCATTCCGCAGCGTAAAGAATTGGTGTGTAAAGCCCGGCAGCGGCTGCCCCGCAAGACTCCAGTACCGCTTCTGAGCTACGAATCCATTAGTCTTGCTCACGCCCGCGATATGCCGGGGCTTAGGCAGAGCAGAAACATACCAATATCCAACTCCTTCTTCCCACTCTCGCTTGTCCGCTTCGTGAACGCTCCATCGCGGATCGCCGCAATGCCCAGCATTAACACTAGATTGAGAAGTCCATATCCAAAGCTGAAGCCTCGCCATGCAAGTCGGCCCAACATGATGGCTTCAGATCGTATTCAGCGCTGTGGGAGCGTGATCGAAAGCCGCTATTGTGTGGAGAAGAAACTCAAGACCCTGGAACTGGGCCTGGCGAATTCCAGAGCTCATCCGCAGAGCCCTGCAAGTCAAATACGTGGGAGATGTGCACTGAGGTGTGCAGAGGATGCGAAGAGACAAGGTAGCGGAGAAGCACGTAAATGGGGAAGTTGCTGCGTGTTTGAAGGGAGTCGCGCGAGTCTTTAAACATTCGATCTCCGATGCGCTAAAGCGGCAGGTAGTGGTATGCAGGGTTCACGCGCGTCTGAGCGGGGCAACGACGATGACGACGGTTGGCCAGGGCTTTAGCTGGTCTTTGCTTAATCTGTACTAAGTCGGGATAAGCTGTGGATCGACAGCATCTAACGTATGTTTTTGCCTCAATTGCGGGTATGTTTTGAGAAGAGAAGCTTGTGTAGCGTAGATTGAGAATGACAACTATGCATTGCGACGCTCTTCATGCTACTTGGTTCTGATCAGATATGTTTTGCAAAGCGACGTCATTCGTTCCACCGATCTCAAAATCTCGAGTATTTAGTGCATGCACCGATACCCTCAGCTCCAGACTCCGCTTAAGAAGACCTCAACCGTGGATGAAGCGGTCAGGATTGCGACTTGCTGTACCTCGCTGGGCAAGCAGTCGAAAGTATGCTTGGACAACCCGGTTGTCATTAAACGTCGGCGGAATTGAATCAAAGCCGATGTACTCTTCGTGGAGAGACGCCCATAGAGATGTCGGAATCTCAGACACACGATTGTCGCGTACTGCTCAGGTCGTCTCAAAGGCCGAACGGCGGAACCGCCAAGCCCCGATCAACTTATACTTTATGACATGGAATCTCTTATTTCTTTCCAATCCATGTGAGACGGCGTGAAGGCTCATCGAGTCGATTGCCCATGTCTGAGCTGCTCCCGATACTCCTGGGCTGTGAAAGCGAGACGCTGGCATGACCATGGTCAAACTTCATCGGAATATGCCGTCCACATCTGCCTTCTCCCCCTCTTTTACACAAAACTTCATAAATGCCCAGCCCCACGACGTATTATCACCAAAGTTTTCCCCACCACCTCACCTTTTCCTCCCCCCCTTAATCTTCTCTGCAACACTCAACTCCGCCGCCCTCTGCATCTGTAACTCCTCCAACTCCCTCTCAACATGCCGATTCCGATTGACAGCCTCTTCCCGCTCCCTCATCCTCTCCCTAACAACCTCCAGCTTCTCTCGTATCTTCTCCTCCACCACGCGTTCCAACTGCCCCGCATCCTCAATCCCATGCTCGTCGATGAATTTCTTCGCAAACAGCGCGACCGTGTCCGGCGTTGGTCCAGGGCCTCCCGTATGATAGCCGTTCGCGTGTGTGAGTAGGACGCCGGGAATGGGCGAGGCATGTGTGCGAAGGTGGGAGGAGAGTGGGACGGGGAGCGTAGTAGGGTTTATTATGGGGATAGTGCTCGGGGGTGTGCGGGGTGGGAGGTTGCCGGAGTTGTATAGAATGGCGTTCATGAGGTCGTTTTCGAAGGCTTCGTTGTACGAGACAGTTGCGGGCGAGTAGTCGACTACGGGGGAGGTGGGTTCCGGGTCTGCGTCTACGTCTGCGTCTTCGCCGGGGGTGGGCGGCGCGTTGCTCATTACCGCGTCTTCTTGAGCCATATTGAACTAATAAACGCTGGAATGAGATGCGGTGCGAAAGGGAAGCTTTGTGCGATTGCTGTGGGATGAAGTGCAGTTTCGAGGTGTAGGCCTGATGCGGAGTATCTTCAAAGCTTAGTCATCAAATTTCGATCTTTAAGCTTCACCTTGCCCCCCAGACACTCACACAACCCACTACCAAAAGCACTTAAACCGACCCACTCGACCGCTTCCACTTTCTCACCAAATCGCTTCCTCGCCAACCCGCCAAAATGGCCGACAAACTCCGCGCCCAGCAACAGCTCGAAGCCCTCCAAGCGCGCTACATCGGCATCGGCAGCAGCGACACCACCAAGCACGAGTGGACTTCCAACATTGCGCGCGATTCGCTCAGCAGCTACATCGGCCACCCGCCGCTCCTCCAATACATGAGCATCGGGCTCGGCCAGTCGAGGGAGCAGACGCGGATCCAGTTGCTGGAGAGGATGATCCAGCCAGTGGGTCCGCCCCCGAAGGTACGTACACCATAGGGGGGTGTGCCATGTAGGAATTGCGCTAACATCGTGGACAGCAAGAGGATTAATGGCTGGTTGAGCGCTTTGATGCGGACAAGCACTAGGAACTTGGACAAGGCGGCGACGAGCGTAGACCGGCGCATCTCTTGCGCGCAATGCGATATGGGGTAACCTACGGCGTTTGGAGAACAATACTGGGTTTCATGAGCATATTGGCTTGGTTTAGGTGATTCCCGCTCTCGGACAAGTATTGTGGTTTGGATACTGACTTCTCTATTCAAGCTGAGGCCTCCAAGCAGGAGCACACTACGTATATGGCAGTCTCACGGGAATGGTATCCCGACAGGTAGCCAGAATGAAGACTCAAGTGAACTAAATGCTTTCTCTCCCATTGTGCGACGTCTGTGACTGAACGTCCCGGCGCATACTCCAATGCGACCCAAAATGCCATCTCCTGTTGCCATATGCATACCATGTCTCTAATCGCTATCACTCGCGCTCCCTGTGGGTCCATCATCCTCCTCCACAACATCCCCACCCGCCGTCATCGCATACTCGCCCTTCTGCAGCATACTCCTCAACGCAGTATTCCTCGGGTCCGCCAACTCGACAGGCTTCAACTTCGCTTTATTCCGTATCCTAGGGTCGCAGCCAGCGTCGAGCAGGATGTCGACGATGGGGTGGCCCGCGGCTTCCCAGTCAGCTTTGTTAAGCGAGTTTACGTAGCGCACAGCTTTGTGGAGCGGGGTATCGCGTTCTAGACGGTCGATTTCGTCGATTTCGACGCCTTCTTGGTCGAGCAAGAGGTCGAGGACTTCGTCTGCGAGGTGTTAGCCCGCATAGAAGGTGTATGACATAGACGCGTAGACTTACAGCTTCCATATGTAGCCGCGACATGTAAACAGCCATTCCCCACCCCATCAACCGCCGTGTTCAACGCCTCCGCAACATATTCAGTCGGTTTCTTGCCAGCCTTCTCTGCTGCTGCGGCGAGCTCCGCTAGCGTTTCCTCAAGGAGTGAGGTGTTGTTGCGACGGCATGCTTCGAGTATCAGCTCGCGAGGGGAAGCACCCTGGTATACTGTTAGACGCAGGTATCTGCCAGAAGTCTTACGGGGAACATACCTCCTCGTCAGCCATATTTAGCACCGTTATAAGCACGTGTTTGCTCTATAAACGACCGTGGGAGGTTCGTAGGCGCTTAGGACAAGCCGAGATCTGTGAAGCGGGGTGACGGGAGAGCGAAAGTCGCGAACGCGGCGCGCAAGTTACTTCTAAGACGATCGGAAGAGCGAGGAAAGCGCAGACAGAGAAGAGCAGCTTGTACACGTCGAGCGCAGTCAGCGAGGAATGCAGCGTCAATGTGAGACAGCCGGACCCCAAGCGTGCACGTCTCTCCCGTCTGCGGTGATTTCAAGCCCGTAATGAGCTGTGGCTGAGGCTCAGACCGGCAACTGCAGGGCGCTAGGCCCCGCACTTGCCCCCATCCAGTCCTAGCACCATAAACATTTTAAGCCTCATCCTCATCGTCCGACCCAGGCGCATACAACCCCACACCTTCCGCCATGCTCCTCTGTAAGTCCCGCATCCTCTAATCTCACTACCAATCTAACAAAAAAACCAGTCTGCCCCACATGCAGCAACATGCTCCGCGTCTCCAAAGTCCCCGCCGACGACCCCTCAACGGCGCAATACTCGGGGCAAAACCGCTTCGAATGCCTGACCTGCCCGTACCAGTTCGTCATCAACAAGCGCTACTTCGAGCGCAAGCCATTGCGACAAAAAGACGCCGATGATGTTATTGGCGGCGCCGGGGCGTGGGAGAATGTGGATAAGACGTCTGGTATGTTATACCCCACCGCCTACCTCGAAGCAGTAGAGACAAGGAAGGTATGGTTCGAGAACGACACGTTAATTTGTGGTCAGTGCAATGTCCGAATGAAAAGTGTCGAAACGATCAGGCGTATTGGTATGCGCTGCAGATTCGCAGTGCTGATGAGCCTATGACGAATTTCTACAAGGTGCGTTGGGCTCTAGAGAAGAATGTGGGGAGTATACTGATATAAGCTTTAGTGCACGAAGTGCAGCAAAGAGTGGCGGGACTAGTTCTACAGCCTCATGTGCATTTTGGAGTTTGGGAGCATAGATTCTGCGTTACCATATACCCGGTCTCTTTTTCTAAGAATGCATATTTTCTCTATACTCAACCCTTCGTTCATACATGTACCTCTGTAGTTGCATTTATGAGAACTTAATTGAATCAGCCACATATCGTCTGGATGAAGTACCGGAGCGGGCTCATATTCTATCTTTGAATTTTATATGCTGTGGACCTGCCACAACAGCGTGTCTAGGTACGGAGAAAAGAGACGGCGAGGAATATGAATGCGATGACTATAAACGTCTCGGAATCCTGCTCTACGATTGCACATTAGACATTATAGTACGTGGAAGCACACGCGCAAGCATCGAAAGAGAAAGGAGAGACGTGGCGACAGTAAAAAGTAAGAAAGAAGTGAGGTGATTAGATGAAAAATATGAGACGCGCTAAACGACACTGAAAGCACTTTTCCGCTTAGGAGAGTCCAGAGAATGAGAATAAGGAACGCATGATATAATAAAGAAATACGCTAAGATACAAGAGAGAGGAAAGGAGATAAGAAAGAAGCTGAACATAGAAAGACTAGGAAATATACCCATGCAACACGATACCTGGAAGCCCTCACGTGCTCAACAGTAGTCCAATAACGAAAACGTTATAGCCCCTATTCTAATAAACGCCATGGAGTGAAGGGAAACGTCACAATCACTGCTGCTGATGCTGGTTTTGATGCTGGTTCTGATATTGATTCTGATATTGATTCTGATGTTGATTCTGATGTTGATTCTGATGCTGCGGAGGAAGCTGACCCCAAGAACCCTGGTGGTAGTTCATTGGGTTACCATAAATATTCATACCGAGTGTACCATCGAATTGTTGTGGCAAGGAAGTTGTCGATGGATCGAACATGTTGGTGTCTGTCAGAGTGTATGGCATGCTCGGGTCCGTGGATGTCGGGAGATTCCATTCGAGGTAGTTACCGCAGTCGATCGAAAGTGGGCCGAGCAAGGGCAGGTCGGGAAGTACGGGAGGCTGCGAAAGTGTGATACCGAGGCCTAGGGAAGACGGTATCTGGTCCCATGTGTTGGCGAAGGACGGCTCTCTGGACTCGGGTTCGGTTTGCTGTTGAAACGGTTGCTGAGATTGAGAGGATCGGGTGGAGCGACGGGGGAATGCGTGACGACCGAGACGCGTGATACCAGCGAGAAGATCATTCTCCTTACCCGTATCTTTGGCCTTGCCCTTCCTATTTGGCTTTACGACATTTTCAGGGTAATCGTTCCAGGACGCCATGGTCATCCCGTCCTTGAAGTGATTGGCAATGTGGCTCTCCCTCTTATCCCAGGTATCTAGTCGATCGCCACAGAACCCACATGTCCAGCCCTCTGTAACGACCTCGGCGGCTTTCTTCCACCTTGCTTGGACAATATCGAATAGGCTTGCGTTATGGAAGTTCTTAACGTGCTGTCTTAGATGATCTGGACGGAAGTAGGTTCTGTCGATAATGTCCCTTTTGGCGCAGTCCTCGATACGATGGTGACTAAGGAAGTGCTCCTCTGAAGGGTTCTTCACCATGCAGAACGCGCAAACAGAGCTCGGATTTGAGCGAGCCGGGAAGCTAAGACGGGGGCCATAGAGCATGCAAGTCCACTGCGCCTTCGGTCGATGCTGGGTCTCCTCGTGTCGGCGCCAGGACTTTGGCACCAATGATTTGCGGCAAAAGGTGCATTGCCACATATCTGAGTCATTCTCGGGCA
Source organism: Darksidea phi (assembly GCA_030770425.1). Lineage (NCBI taxonomy): Eukaryota > Fungi > Ascomycota > Dothideomycetes > Pleosporales > Lentitheciaceae > Darksidea > Darksidea phi. Next base: position 181,052 of record JASJFT010000032.1, on the reverse strand, counting down.
ATTCCTCGAGCGGAGAAACGATTGAGTTTGGAGATACCAGTATAGGCGTCTGAGGCGTTTCTGGATTAGCGTTGCGACGGAAGTTCTTCTTTTTGCCCCGTCGAGATGACCGGACCTGAGTCTGGGGATTTGTGAAAATGCTCGCTTCGGAGATGGATGGTGCACGACGGTCGTGGCCATGTGGCCTGGCTTCGGAGACGTAGCTGAGACCCGCGGTGTAAATAGATGTCCCGGCAGCATCTTCGATATCGCTTTGCCCGGCGGCTTCTTCGTCACTGCTGCTGGAGAAGTGTGTGTCCAGTGGACTCAATTGCCTCGCTCTAGCGTTGGTGAACCACGTAGTGACTTGCTTCTCAGTAATCCCACACTCCCGAGCTAACAGTCGCTTAGTCTCGGCATCTGGGTATGGATCGTGGAGATTCGCGTCTAGCCAGGCTTGAAGGCGATTAAGGGCGCTGAGAGGCAGCTTAGAGTTCCGACCCGCTCGCGACCGCCTGACTTTAGGTGCTGGTGACTTTTCGGAGATGGGAGAAAGATAAGAAGGGTCATAGGAGCAAGTTTTGCAGAATCTAGGGCTAGATGGGTCGATAAGGGCAGCGAGCTCACAAGCCGAGCACCGAGAGGGTGTGCCAAGGTCAGGAGAGAAATGAGGTTCTGACGGCTTTCTCGATGAGCTTCCAAAGGTTGTTGCTTGAGCTGCTTGAATTTGGACTGGGATATCTAGTCGTGGAAGAACTCCTTTGCCCTTCGAGGTTCCGCCCAGGAACACAGACAAAGGCTCGATAATTTCCGGAATTCGACAATCTTGACACTTGATGTTCTCTTCTGGATTTGCGATCTTCCAGAATTCACATTCAAGGCAAGACTCCCCCTCGTGTGATATCTCGGGGAGAAGAAAATCGGTGTTGCTGGATGGACCTGCGTGCGGCTGGGACTGCAAGCCGTCAGCCAATGATAACGAAAGATGAGTGGGTAAAGCGTACTAGTTGTACGAACCCGCCTTCCTCTTCAAGTAAACTTGTAGAGCAATACCCAGAATCGAAGGACCAAATGCTGGGCGCCGTACCCTTTGGGTCGGAGTTGTCTGGAGACAGCATGGTGTCTCCGGATAGTCGTCAACTTGTTGAACGTTGCGGTCGTTATTGCGATCGTTTGTCGCTTTCGTCCTGATTTGTGTGCGAAGCTGTGAGCTAGTAGATATGTTCCTGAGAAAATGTGGCTACCAGCGCATATTTACAACCAAGACCCCGCAACACCAAAATGACCTCTCATGGGATGTTCAGGGCGGTCTGTGGCTGTCCCACTTCCTGCGCCATACAAGTGTGGCTCGCCGGTTAAAGGATTCGCCGCCAGCTATTTACAGCTGGACATGGGCGTCAAGGGCATTTGCAGGGGCGTGCACTGCTCCGCTCGTAGGCTAATTTGAGGCTGAGAGGTGCATTTGGGGTCCAACGCCTTTCCTCTTTCATCGTTTTGTCACGGTCGTCATCGGATATCCAATCGGAGCGACCTTGGGGCTTGTGGCGGTGCGTCCGGAAACGCCAGGCTGTGCGACGGCTCCGTCAGCAGTCTGTTGGCTGTGATGCCTTCGCTAAGCCGTCGTCTGAGAGGAATGTCGGCGCGCGCCGTGAGATGCTTGACGCAGCACGCGCCTCGTTCTCGCGGTTTGCCCTCGAATCAGCACTCTCTAACGGCCAAATATGACGTAGATCGACCCGTAGTGTAATGGATCGTCCTATCGATAAACTTCCGCCGCATCGTGAACGGCCAGGTAGTGCTGACGCTCGTGGTCTTCACAGAGCTGGAACACGAGCGGCTCCTGCAAGAGACCAATCGATGCAGAGACAAGCTCGGACACGGCACGATGGTGTGAACGTGTGAGCGCAAGTACTCTATGCAAGATAGCAATTGACCAGTAATGGAGTTTGAATTCGGCCCCATTGTGCAACGTGACGGAACCTTGCGCAGCGGTTAGCAAGAAGGCGAGCACGCTCAACAACAACGGCGATGCCGGAAGCTCACTTTCAGAAGAAAACCTGTTGACGGGCGAAATACCGACAGGCCGCTTTAGAATGGAGGTTCGAAGAAGAGGTGAGGCCGAGCCATTGAGGTGCGCAATGTCATATGGGAACGTCTGAACAGCGTATCATTGCTGACGAGGTAACGGTAGCGCGCAATCAATGCGCATTTGCCCTAAGAACGTAGGTAGCTGGGCGCAGAGGGTGGTCGGGGTGGTCGGGGGTTTCGTCGAGGTCGGTGCCAGCTCGCGGAGCTTTGTTGAGGTCTGTGGCATGGAGAGCAGCCGTGACCGCTCTACCCACCTGACTAACCCGCATCACTACGCCTACATACCAAAGACTATCGGGATAGATAGCCCACCACTCGGACGAGTCGCGATCCTCACCACCTCATCGCATTGAGAGAGTTCTCAAATCCGCTGAACGAAACTTATCGGGTATTCATTTTAGGAAGAATTAGCGCTCAGGTGGCACTGCCGTGTATCAACACCGCTCACCCCCAAAGCCAGCCGGCATATGCAAAAAGCCGTTTACTCGCCCCTTGCTCAAATGCTAAAGATCATCAACGTCATTGCCATCGTGCGCTCTACATGCTCTCCGCGTGCTCCTCTGTACAAATCCCAATCCCCTCATCGAAAAATGGATATCCCAACCGGCGTTCAATGTCGTTCTCCTCTGGCTCTAAATCTAGAATCTACAACTCCTTACTTCCGCGCTACGAAGGCGTCTCACCATCAATCATCTTGCACCAAGGGTGCTCCAAAACCTGAGATATCGTAATCCTTCTTTCGACATCGCGATCGAGCATCAACCTGATAAGATCGATGCTCTCTTCGCTCATAATATAAGGAACGCGCAGGTCATGGTCCATGATTTCGTCAATGCTGTAGAAAGGGTTCTCTTTATACACGATGGTGTAGAGCAAGATGCCAAGCGCCCAAACATCTTGCTCTTTGCCGCGGTACGACTTTCCGGCAAGAACTTCGGGAGCTGCGTAATCTGGTGCTGACGTTAGCAATGATCTTGACGAGGTTTGAGGCTGCGTACCGATTGTCCCAACGAACACATCAAAAGGCCCGCTCTTGATGTACGCTGCGCTCCCGAAGTCAATCAACTTGATGTTACCCTCGCCGTCTAGAATGACGTTCTCATCCTTGATATCACGGTGCACGACCTTGGCCTTGGTATGCAGATGGTGCACCGCTTCCGCAACCTGAACGAAGATTTTCCGGCACTCATTCTCTTCCATGTTGACGCGAAGCTCAATGTAGTCAAAGAGATCCATGCCCGGTAGGCCGTGCGGAATCATTTCAATATAGTAGTTGACGTCATCTTCGAAGAAGTCCGCCATTTCCACAATGTTGTCGTGCTTCCAGCCGTCTCGCCTTAGATAGTCGAGAACATGGATCTCCAACGGTACGGTGCCTAGCCGCCGATCACGCGTCCATGTGTCGACGAGAATGCGCCGCTTCGTGACGTACTTGATGACAACCTTTTTGCTGCTATTCTTCTTGTACCGGCACAGCTTGACCTGACCGTAGGCGCCTTGGCCCATATCTTCCAGGACCACGAAATCGGTGATTGACTTCTTCTTTGGCGGCTCGTCGTGCTCCGGTTGGAGGAGCGGTGCCTTTGCTCGTGGCTCTACGGGAGATGGAGGCTGTGCCGCTTCTTGGAGTTGCTGAGTAAGTAGCGAGACCGATTTCGGCGGCTCGGCTTCGTCCGTGTTGACGAGGGTGGACTGACCGGGCGAAGGCTGCCGGGGGGGTGTCCCAGGCCGCGATACAAGAGGTGTGACAGGGCCAATGCCGTGATTTGCTGCATGCAGCTGTCTCGAGTATGTGACCCACAGTGCGTAGACCAGCTTCGGAGCTTGCGGCTGGGTTGTGTTCGAGTCTTCCTCTACGATTACGTGCTCGTCAAACCGTGGCTTTTTCTCGCTCTTTACAACCCTCATTTGCACGTCGACCATGATATCACAGCCATCACGGTGCAGAGCCGGCAGTCCACTAGGTTTGAGGAAGATGGATGCCGCGTCGCCACTACCTTCTCGCATGGCCAGAAGCGCTCGAGCTCGACGGAAGCTGTGTTCTGGGATAACGATACCATCGACAAGCTCAATCTTGTCTTCATCTGTCATGACGCGCAGTATTTTATCGAAGCCAGGAATGAGGCTCCCGATGTGGAGACCGTCGGGATGCGCCTGGCCGAAGAGAGCGGACGAGAAGACGGAATTCGAGCTCGCAATGGTGAGGTCCGAAGCTGATAACACTATGATGCCAGCAATATGAGGGAAGCTCGATACCCGGAACGTAGGCTCGTCTGGCATCGCCTCCACCGTCACCGGAATATTTATGCTATTTGATGTCCGAGCGGTGAAGTTGCGCATTTCGGCGATTTTTGCATAGTCCAACGCGCCGGTATTGGTACCTTCGAGTCGGGGGATTGCGGGTATAAGACGCTTGATGTCCATGCCTCTTCGCAGACGGTCGCTCCCAAATACGGCTTCAATCGCACCATGTCCCTTTGCTACACAACCTACCTCATCGACGTTGATATAGACGACATCCTCGGCAATCTCTTCTAGCACCCAAATGAGACCCCCTCTTTTCTCCTTGACCCACAAGCTGGCGGCACCCGTTGCACCATTGCGTTTCTGGATTGGAACAACGTCACCGCAGAGCAAGACCCCCCTTGACCCCTTGCTTTCGTGATTCGAGCCTCCTTGACCCGATCTTTGCGCAGTCATTGAGGAACCGCTGCCGTCATCAGTTTTTGACCTCCGCTGAGCCACTTGTCGTGACGATGGCTTGCTGAGCAGCCTTGCTGTAACTCCGTTACCAACTTTCAAAGCTGTAGTTGGAGCAGGGCTGGTTCGCTGACTCTGGTTGTAAAGGTCTCGAGACGCTTTCGAGCCCAGTTCTGGGTCTCTCAATTTGTCTTCGAGCCACTTCCGACGTTCCTCTCGAACAACCTCTAATATCCCCAACTTCCGAACTTCTGCGCGCGTCACTCCGAACACTAAACAAGCCAAGTCGTTTGCAGCTGTGATGGTCCAGGGCGCTGTAGCCTCAGTGGTGAAGATGGCTTGATTAGCTGGAGCCCATCGACTACCATGCACATGAGGCCCACCTCCCGCAGCATGCGACCCTGGAAGGTTGGAGACTGGTGGTGGTAGAGTTGGAATGGTGGTAGGAGAGACAAGCTGACTGGCATGTCCTTCCCCAGCCAGGTAAGGCTGTGCAAGAGCATCGTGCAGCTGGTTTTGTATTGTAAGAGGTGCTACATCTGTCAGTGTTCGTTTTAGTGCAGCGCGTCCGGGTCGTATGGGGGGTGGTGGTGGTGGGGATGGTGATGTTGTCCCGGAGGTCTTTATGCTTGAGCCTTCTGAGGCGAGTTCGGATACCGGGGTGCTTCCCGCATCGATATTCTCGTTTGTAATGCTCCCAATATGTGTGTTTGACGGCAGGTTCTTCATGGTAGGGCTCTGCATGCTATCGGGGCTTGCTGACCGCTCGACCGGAAGGAAGCCCTTGTCAAAGAGGTTCTCCCCATCTACTTCGGCGGGGCCCGTCAGCGGGCCTAGTGCTCCCAAACCGTGGGCTCCTTGGGCCTCTTGCCCGATCAAATTGGCCCTCGTCAGCAGCTCCATCATGCTCTGTACCTCCTGGTCCCCACTTAGTTTTGCCTGGGCGTGAGCGATACCCGGATTGGTGGCAGCCCAGCCCAGCCTGTTCTGCATAAAGTCTATGGACCGCTTCAGCACGTTCTGGCGGTTGTGTATAAACTCATCCGACTGTGTTGCAAAGGAGAACGAGTGCAGGGATTCGGTGGGAAAGCGGGTGAGATCTTCGCCGAAGGCAAGAGCGGGCGAGGCCGGGGCTGAGGGCGCGGAACCGGAGGGGTGTCTCGAGATGGGCGGAGTAATGTGCAGCGACGCGGCTCGTTGGGAGGTCGGTAGCCTGGGGCCGGGTTGCTGGCGGATACGGCGGAGGCCAGAAGAGCCCATGCCATGTTCGTGCTCGGGGAGGATGGGCGACCTAGCAAAGGTGAGTGCTTATTCCCTAGAGCCGTCTCTCGCATGCGTGCCATGTTTGCCATGTATGCCGCGTGTCCCCTCACCTTGCCATTCTATCAAGCTGCCCCGCGTCGATGCTCATGCGCTTGGTACTGAGAGACAAGGACGGGGGCGCCACCTGTGAGAGCAGGTTGCTCGTGCTTTTGTTCTTGGGGAGCGAGACATGGTCGGAAGCGAATCGGAGGACGTGCTGCGGCGGTGGTCTCGAGTCTTCGTTAAGAGAGCCTGGCGGAGTGAGGGGGTCAGTAAAGAAGCCCATGTGCACGGTAGGTTGGCACGCTCGAAAGAGCACAGCAGGAAAGGGGCAACGGCGGGGACGCGTAGGGAGCCAGAGCTCGCGGACGGGTCTAAATAGCGGATTGGCGATTGACGTGGGCAGCAGCGGTGAAGCGCTGGGGTTCTACAGCGCGCCACGGCACGGCACGACACGACAGACGCAGGGCGGGGACGGTGGAGCGTGACAGAGATGCAGCTGAGGGTCAGAAGACGCTTACCATCTTCGTGTGGCCTGCTCATTCCCTCCCGTGCCTGTCCAGAGGCGGAGAAGACTGTCTCGGTTCGGTTAACGCAGCGCAGGCAGCGGGTCTACGGCGGCCAAGTCTATGCGTCCCTGCGACGAAATCAATGGCCGGTACGAAAAGGGTACGTCACGGTCGGTATCTGCGCCACTTTGGAGCACGATGGAGAGGTGTGGTTGCGCAGAGGGCGGGGAAGACAGCACCGAGGGTTGCGTTGGGGGGCGTAGCGGGCCAAACGGCGACGGGCGGCGACAGGTGAGGGAAAACACCAAAGCGGACCGCAAGAGGATCAGGGCAAGTACTTAACAGGAGAGATCGAACATGAACACCAAACTACGGACACTATGCGATGTAGCCCATCTCAGAAAGTTCGGTTGGGGTAGCCCTGCCATCTGCCCCGCCAGCCGGAGAACAAGGCTCAACTTCATTCACATGGGAGAATTGCTCGACCACGTGGTGCACACATTTCGCTTCCTCAACCGGGAAACCTGAATTACATGATCCTGTGGGGACTATCTGGCGCATCACACGCACCGCAGAGTCGCAGCCTCTCTCCAGCCCTCCGACACGATGACAGCGAGATCGGTGAGATCGTGTTCAGGGTCCAGCAAACCCTTCCATCGTTGCGTTGCTTGCTCCGCCAACAGCAAAGCGACAGACGCGGAACTCGTCCTTTTCTGCCCCGTGCCAGATAGTTGACTAGCGTAGGGCTGCAGGACCAATCGCGAGAATTGCCGGCCTAATTCACAGTGCGATAAATTAGCACCGTGCTAGGCCGTTCACCTCACAGTTGCGATGGCAGCCTCATCGCTGTCTGAGGGTATCTCTGTGTTCGTTCCAGAAATTGCGACATCCTACACACCTGCTGTGAGCTTCGTTCTCCGGTCTGAAAGAATGGTGGACGCGTACCTCGATGCATATTGACCTGCTCAACCCACCACTCCCCGAAGCTATCTTCGATATTTTGATCAACGGCTCCAACACGCTCGTCCCTTTTCAGCCCGCACAGCATACACGGTCGCGGCGCCGGGACACCCCCCTCTCCCTGCTTCAACACCTTGACTGCCATGGTCTCCTGGATGTCCGGTACCGCGCTCAACGTGCCGGCTTTGATTTGGTTCGCCGCTGAAACAACATGTCGTAGCCTTCCGAGCTGATCCTTCCATGCTCGCACCACGTCCGATGCCTCTCTCTCCTCCTTTATATTCTCGCTTTTGTCGATGGTCGACAGCTTCATGCCAGAAGTAGCGCGTGATGACGCCGGTCCTATTTTCATGCCTTGAGAAAGATGTTGGTCCCGCTTCCAACGCAGCTTGCGCCCGGCGATGATATGTGCCGCTACAGATGCTAGCATCAGGTAACCCTGGAGATAGGTGGTGGTAGCAGCTTCCGACAACAGCTTGTTACGCACCGGGAGAGTCTGTGCAGCCATCGGTTTGAACAGCTTGTTTTGGGCCTCAGTGAATAGTGGCGGAAACAGCGTGAGCAGGACAGCAGGCGGCGGTACATTTGTAGGAGGCAGCTCCCCCGGCCGCAGATCGTCAGAAGTTGGCGACAGAAGAGGCGGAGGGCAAGTTGCCGACTCTGAATCAACATGAACGTTTGATTCTTCTGGTTTTCTGGGAGCTGTTGTTGGGGCTTTTGAAGGGATAGACGCTTCCCAATCATCGAATGTATCCCATGGCTCGTCCTGTTTTGTAATTGTTGGTGGGGGGACGGCTGTTAATTGCTTGTCGCGTGACACAGAACCAAAGCCACTCGATGGACTTTTCTTTCCCGATGCTGGTGTTGGCGGATTCCGTCCGGAACTGATGGATCTCTTCGCACTAGTATTCGGAGGGGGTGGTTGTGGGGATAAGCTTAGGTCACCCAAAAGATCTGCTGCTCCACCCAGACTTGGTGGCGCTCCAGCAGCTGTGGACTGCGATGCTGTCCCCTCAAAGTCACCAAAACCGTCATCGTCGAAATCATCTTCCGCATCAAATAGTACGCTGGGATCCGCGGATCTTTTAGCTTTGATGATGGGAGCCGGTGTCCATGACTCCTGTGATGGCGGTGTTGGCTGGGCTGCAAATCCAAATGGGTCGTCTTGAGCAGACGCCGATGACCACGGATTCCGCAAAGGCCGTGACGTTTGAGGTGCCGAAAATGCGAATGGATCGCTCTGAATGGGGGTTGACGACCAAGTTAGTTGCGTAGGCTGCGACGTATGAGGTGCCGAGAATGCAAACGGATCTTGCTTCACGGGAGGAGCTGGCTCGAAAGACGATGGACCGCCTTCAAAGTCTCCCCAGTCATCGTTCTCATCGACTGTAGAAGTTTCGTTTCGTTCGAAGCTCCCATCTTGGAAGCCTGCTAGTGTTTGATGCGGTTGCTCTTGAGTGGCAGGGGCTGGTGGTGCTGGTGCTGCGGTGCTCAAATCATCGAAGAAGCTGAAAGACGGCGCAGGTTGAGCATTTATCCGTGCTGGCCTTGCAGTCTGCTGCTGCTGTTGATCCGTGGGAGGGGCAGAAAACTCCGCGAACAAATCCGCCGACATGACGTGCGGTCGGAGGAGAGCGGATACAGGTGCTTGGGAACGAAGTACCGAGCGCCGCTAAACCTGAAGTTGACGTGATGAGACTAGTGAACAGGCCCACGCCGCTGCTCGATACACCCTCAGGCCATCTCATCTCAAATGGCATTGCTCGGTCTCACTTCGTCTACTACAACACCGGAGCGAAGAATCCTCATCCATACCTAAGGCCCGTCCGCCGCGGGATGACCCGGATCTATGCTCACCCCACATCTCCGGGCCTCAAAGAGGTATAGCTCGGCAAGCCTGACCGCTGCGCCTTCCACACAGACCACAAAACACCATGGCAGCATATACGATGAAATAACTGGTGGCTTCCGCGCGTCGGGCCCGAAATACGACATCTACCTTACGAATCGTGTATATAGTTGCTTCCGCATCTGCCTCATTCTATCCTAACACAGACACAACCACCACTCTCTATTTCAAGTTATTTCAGCCATCATAGCTCAGTAACACGAACTGCTTCGCCAACGCGCAATAGTGCCACTTCTGATACAAGGTAATAGGTACTGAGCTCTGATACTCCTGTGGATCACCTGTACCAAACTCGTACCCCTACCTTTAGTCTTCAGTTTCGCGTACCATTATTTTTCAACTGCCAAAATGAGCACATACAGCCAACTCTTCCCACCCACCCCAACCTTCACAGAAAAGAACCTCGTCGACCTCTCGGGCAAGGTACTTCTCTTCTACCTAACCCGCATCCCTACTACCTACCACCTAACCACCCCAGATTTATATCATAACAGGCGCCACATCCGGCGTCGGGCTCGCCCTCGCCAAAATCCTCTACGCCCGCCATTCTACCGTCTACATTGGCGCCCGTTCTCACACCAGCTATACCACTGCCGCTCAAGCCATCTCGTCTGAATGTACGGGCTCAAAAGGCATGCTCAAACCCTTCATCGCCGACCTAGCTAGCCTCAAGTCGGTCAAGCCGGCTGTAGATGTCTTTCTACGCGACGAGTTTAAGCTTGATGTCTTGTTTCTGAATGCGGGCGTTATGACGCCGCCAGCAGGGAGCAAGACTGAAGATGTGAGTTCAGCTATTTTGAGATCGACCTTGTAGAACAAATTCAGGACTGACGGAATCAGGGCTTCGATCTCGAACTAGGCGTAAACTGCCTTGCACCCTTCCTCCTAACCAAACTCCTCCTCCCCCTCATGCAAAACGTATCCCAACACTTCTGCCACCCAAACAGTTCCATCCGAGTAGTCTGGGTCTCATCCATGCTCAACCTAGGCACCCCACACGGCGGCGTCCAACTACTCTCCTCCACACTAACCTCCGACCGTCCATCCTCCCCTTGCCTCACCTCATCAACTGCACAAAGCCCCACAATCACGACCGGCACGGCATCCTGGATTCCGCAGCAGCTGTCCGGGATGGAGCACTACATGCAAAGCAAAGCCGGCGTCTACCTCCTTGCGCAAGAATTCGCCCATCGCTCTCAACAACCAACAGCCACTTCATCTTCTCCTTCCTTGAGTCAAAATCCCCATGGCGTCCTCCACGTCTCCTTGAACCCCGGCTTTCTCAAAACAAATCTTCAACGCAACGCTCCATCTCCAATGCGCGGCATCATGGGTGCCATGTTCAAAGGGCCTAAACACGGCGCTTACACTGAACTGTACGCTGGCCTGGCCCCGGACGTTCAGCAAGGAGACTTTATTATACCGTGGGGTCGGAATGGTAGCGTCCCTGAGCATGTGAGCGCGAGTACGAAGGCTACCGAGGAAGGATTGAAGAGTGTGAGTGCTAGGTTCTATGACTGGTGTGAGGTGCAGGTTGAACCATACGTGTAAAAGTCAAGGGTAGAAGTGAAGAACGTAACTTCGACCACCAAGCGTTGCCTGTCATTTTACAACACTTGTATATATTACAATGTCGTGGAGATGAGCAAACATCACCGAACATGTGACCGATGATACACCAAGAAGCATCACGCACAAGCCATCAACTATTTGCCGACCATAAGATTCATTCAGATCATTGTGAAGTCTATGGAAGGACCACGCCATGACACCCACCCAACCGTAATGCATTACATGAACGATAACTCATCACGGCTTACCAAAGCCATTGCATCCCCAGAACTAAACTGCTAGAGATTTTTGGATAGAGAGGAACAAGCCACGAGAGGCGTGATAGCTTATTTCTTGGAAGCCTTCTGGGCGGCCTTGGTGACCTTGCCGGCACCCTTATCAGCCTTGACGACGGACTTGATGACACCGACGGCGACAGTTTGACGCTGAAAGTCATGTTAGCATATAGTTGGAAGTGAAGGTAATGATTGAGACTTACCATGTCACGGACGGCGAAACGACCAAGAGGGGGGTACTCGGTGAAAGCCTCCACGCACATGGGCTTGGAGGGAATCATCTTGACGATAGCGGCGTCACCAGACTTGATGAACTTGGGGCTGTTCTCAACCGACTTGCCGGTACGGCGGTCGATCTTCTCGAGGAGCTCGGAGAACTTGCAAGCAATGTGGGCAGTGTGGCAATCAAGGACGGGAGCGTAACCGGCACCAACCTGACCGGGGTGGTTGAGGACGATGACCTGGGCGTTGAAGGACTCAGCACCCTTGGGCGGGTCCTGCTTGGAGTCACCAGCGACGTTACCACGACGAATCTCCTTGACGGAGACGTTCTTGACGTTGAAGCCGACGTTGTCACCCGGAACACCCTCGGCAAGCTGCTCGTGGTGCATCTCGACGGACTTGACTTCAGTGGTCACACCAGCGGGGGCGAAGGTGACGACCATACCGGCCTTGATGATACCAGTCTCGACACGACCGACGGGAACCGTGCCAATACCGCCAATCTTGTACACATCCTGAAGGGGCAGGCGGAGGGGCTTGTCGGAAGGACGGGACGGAGGGTCGATGGCATCGATGGCCTCGAGGAGGGTTTTGCCGGTAGCCTTGGTCTTGGTCTCCTTCTCCCAGCCCTTGTACCAGGGGCAGTTGGAAGAGGCCTCAATCATGTTATCGCCGTTGAAGCCGGAGATCGGGACGAAGGGAACGTGCTTGGGGTTGTAGCCGACCTTCTTGATGAAGTTGGAGGTCTCCTTGATGATCTCCTGGAAACGGGTCTCGGACCACTTGGTGGTGTCCATCTTGTTGATGGCGACGATGAGCTGCTTCACACCTAGGGTGTAGGCGAGAAGAGCGTGCTCACGAGTCTGACCATCCTTGGAGATACCAGCCTCGAACTCACCAGTACCAGCGGCGATGATGAGGATGGCGCAATCAGCTTGGGAGGTACCAGTGATCATGTTCTTGATGAAGTCACGGTGGCCGGGGGCGTCTGGTGCACATTAGTGAAGGCTCTGGCTGCGGCATAGGGGCGCGACCTACCAATGACGGTGACATAGTACTTCGGAGTCTCGAACTTCCAGAGGGCAATGTCGATGGTGATACCACGTTCACGCTCGGCTTTGAGCTTGTCGAGCACCCATGCGTACTTGAAGGAACCCTTGCCAAGTTCGGCGGCTTCCTGGAACGAGCGTTAGCATCAGGAGGATTGAGAGAAGTAGCCATAGGGCTGCAGCGGGGCCAGCAAAACCCGGTGAGGAATTTTGCTGCTGCAAGAGGAATGTGCGTCATCGAGTTGGTGTTGGCGAACATCCGCTTCTAGACTAGCGCTAGCGCGTAAAAGTTCGCACAACCCCACTATGCAAATTGCCCCTCAGCGCGATAAGCCCAAAATCTGGCTCAGCGCGCAGAGGCAGCAGCCGCATGCCCGTAACGACGTGAAAGAGCGGGCGTGCTTACCTTCTCGAACTTCTCGATCGTACGCTTGTCAATACCACCGCACTTGTAGATCAAGTCTGCATCCCAATGTGAGCTGTTGTGACCCCGCTATCGATCGAACGAGGGAGGCTTACGGCCGGTGGTCGTGGACTTGCCGGAATCGACGTGGCCGATAACGACCACGTTGATGTGCATCTTTTCTTTACTGGAGAGGCCATTAGCAAGATGCACCGGACGTGGATGTGTGGATGGGGTGCTGCGCTTGACTGCTCGAGGCTGCAAAGTTTGACTCACCCCATGTTGGCGGTTGTGGAGGTTTTTTTCTTTGAAAGGCTGGAAGTTGGATTGAAGTAGAGTAGTCTGCACTGGTTAGCTGATGATTCCGAATGGAGGAGAGGGGATTGACTAACTCGCAGATAACAAGGCGTGCTGTTGGTATGCGAAGGACGATTTTGCACGAAGGGAGCGGGGGGGCGAGGGTTTTATAGAGAGTGGCTGCGCCTGCGGGGCAAGGAGAAGCACGGGCCCCGATGAGTCAGGCAGCCGCCTACTGTGGTACGCTCCCATGTGCAAATGTTGGGCTGCGTTCCAGCGGATTTTCATCCACACAGCTTGAAGTCACCACTGGAACATTCCTGGGCGGATCCAGGGAAACAAATCATGCTTTTCCACTCCTCTATGTCTGTACCAAAAAGGAACAATCAAGCCATCTCAATTCCTGGCATAGCTTGGTACATTTGTGCCCATATGCAAGCGATGGACAACGCAACACTACCTATACCTCATGCGTGGCCTGTCTTTTCGTCTTAACACATCCGCCACCTATCAATCGGCTTTCCAGCATGCAAAAGCCGCCACGGGCAGTACGATCCTTCAGGGCAAGCCTTTGACGGGGTGCTGGTGCGGTCATATCTGCCCCACCATGCAATTTCGTTCCCTTTGTTGTCACCACTGGACGCCTCATTGCAGTCACCTAAAGTCACGCCGGACACATGCGGCCAATCTGCAGCTCAGTTTTAGTGGTACTTGCGCCTGCGACTGGATCAATGGATGTCCCAGGCTTTGTCTGCTACTGAAGAAGGGCTGCTTCCGCCCTTCCACTGACTCATTCTAGGCTTACTATTCCTTCCAGTTTTCGAATCCGTGAAGTGAAGGTAGAGTCGCATCTATCCGCTCCTTTTCTTCTGTCGAAATTGTTGGTACTTGTTGCAAACGGTCGCAATGCTAATGAGAAATCCGAAAATAGCAATGCTAATGAGAAATCCGAAAATAGCAATGCTAATGAGAAATCCGAAAATAGCATTTCCAACTCAAAACGTGCTTTCTATTTGAAAAGATCTAGCATATCCAACTATCCGACAAATGCCAGTTGATCCCAGGATCGCCTTTCAATCTAATTTTTCAACAGCGAGAAGTCTCCCGATAAGGTTGTGGTCACTCCTAATGGCATGATGGACAATATGACTTTCCAGCATGCAGGTGAAGGGCAGCCTCGAACAACTCGGGTTTCTGGCTTCGAGCTATCAATACCGCGTTTAGTTGCAAAACCTTTGCCACAGCGGCAGCTAAATTCTGGGTCACGAACCAGAGCTGTCGCGTGGACACTGGCGCCCGTTCCTCCATAGAATGTATTAATTACAGGTTCCAGGCATCAGCAACCACTGCATCCAGAGGAAGGGTTACCAACAAAAAGGATCGCCCGTCTTGCGTCATGTCTTACCTCTCTGCTCCCACTTTGCAACCATGTAAGAGATCCCGGGACCTTCAGAGAGCTGTACACTATGTCACCAACTTGGAACACAGAGATCCTACCTTAGCTGACCCCTGTTCTCCATTCCCCTCCGTGCCGTCTGCGTGTGTTCTGTTATTTCTCTATCGTAGTATTCGTCATAATGTCTTTCTTCAAAGTGATAGAGTTCAATGTGCTTTCGGTCTCGAAGGAGCTAAGTGTTAGTTACTCGTCATTATTGCGTTTCGGCTTTTCTCCTCTTATAACATCTCTCTATAGTTGCGCTCTTTGAAGTACTGCATACAGTGAGCATATGTCGAGTATTAGTGGAGGGTGACTTCAATGTGTGACACGTTGTAATGGCTGTTTGCGATCACCTTACGAATTTCACCCTCGACCAAGGTCCTTGAAACAATCATAACGTGAGCCAAACAATGATTATCTCGAGAAACAGTATGAAGACTAGATTATAGTGCCCCCTGCGGCTCGTCTGGTTCGCACGCAATACCTATTCATTTGTAACTCGGATACTTCTCAAAGACATTATGTAACGAATGCGCCACAACAATACACAATACCACACTTCGGATAACGTCTCGACCGCTTCATTTCTTCAGCCTTCCACAGACTCACTCTACCATAACCCACAGAGAAACTATCGTAGTTCTCTAGAACAAGTCTCTACTCTCGTCTAGTCTACAATGGCCATGGAAGAGGATCACGCCGTGTTAGAAAGAATGGCGCGATCATGTACTAGCAAAGAATATATCGATAGATACTTCAGCATCCACCTCGAACGCTGGATGAAGCTCTTCAAGCTCAAACGCCCGCTTAATACTGTTGAGAAAGTTCGCGACGCCACCAAGCTCTCAAAGACTCCGCGGAAAATGGTGGACACAGTTTTGCGGAAGTGTGGCATCGGTGCCAAGAGTCGGTGCGATCGAAGTAGCCGAGAGAGCTTTCTCGGCCTCCCTTTTGACCAACAAGAAAGTGAATTAGGTGGGCTTAATTAACTCTTCAATGGTATCCCGCGTTGTTCTATTGATGACACCATATTTGTTACCCGAATCCGAGTCGACACCGTTCCGTTGCCGGCGCAAGACCAGTATCCAGTTCCGTACTTCTTCTATGGAACACTGACTAAGGCGTCGGTGCTCACGGAGCTGCTCGCTCTGAAGGAGGTACTAACTCTTAAGCCAGCTAAGACCTACCGTGGAAAGGTGAGCCTGTGGGGTGGGAAGTACCACACCATGATTGATGGGATGGAGGCGGAGCAGGTGGATGGGTGGATGTATGAGGTTAAGTACGAGGGACACCAGTATGAGCTGAGGCAATATGGAGGCCCCAATTATGAAGTTGTCAGGTGTGAGATTTTCGTTAGCGATGGAAGCGATGTTGTTAAGGCCTGACTTTTAGGTTTTGCGGCAAGAAGGAAATGTTGCATTGACTGAGGGGATCTTGTTTTTGATCCGATTATATTACGTGTTAGTTCCTATCGACAGCCCCTCCTGTCAGCTTATCAACTTGTTTCTTTAATTATCACCTTACCTCTAATGCCTCTCTCTGTGTGGTGAGACGCCCTCCGTGCTGAGGCATATGAGGGTACTTTCACTTCAAGCAACTCGAAATCTGTAGGCTTCTCGCTCTGAAGCTGTAATAAAGCTATAGCTTGCTAGTTAATTATCCCTTGAATAAATTATCCCAAGCTCCTCGAGTATCTTTGATTTGAGCTAACCACATTTAAGATCTAGAACCTTAATACATATAAAAATGGCTTTTATATCTGCTATCCTATTAAAATCCTAGTTTCTATACTTATCTTACTACAAGTGATATATAAAATAGCTAATGCGAAATATTAAAAAACTCTGGTGTTAAGAACAGTTATCAATAGATCGTACTGATGCCACCCTATATTAAATTGGAAATACTAAAAACCGCCCTCGGGCATTAATTGCAGCTGTCGCTACAATTGTCAGCCTTCTTGATGTGATATAAATCTTTAACGTCACCCTCGATCTCGATCAAAAGCTGACCTGCTTAACTTGTCACTTCCCAACACCATTGCCGGTAAGGGATACGCATACATAGGCCACGTATGCAAGGGCATCATCCACCCCGAAGGGCGCCTTTAGAATCTGGAGTGAGGTTCCACGTGCAACGATTGAAAGCGTGACCAAAAAGAGGAATGTGATGAGACATCCCTAAGCTGTAGCATCATACTTTGCGGCTCGTGAAGTATTTGAGCCCATGTTTGTGGCGCAAAAGACGGTTTAACACGAGTCATTCCCATGTTTTAAGCGAAAATCCCGGGTGGCAGTGGCTGCAGGGTCGAGTTGCCCGGTGGGACTGCAGTGGGAAAGGCTGCAGTATTCCTGAGTTCCGAGACGCTTACACTTTCAGCACAACCATGTTGGTGGGCTGCAGGTGACTGCTAAAATTGGGCAGAGAACATAACCGGTTTTGGTGCGTGTACTGTGAGCTCTTGACCCCCAACCTTCGCCGCACTGCAGCTGACTTCCTCTCCCTCACTTAACTATCTTCTTACTGACGACGAAACAAACTACTTGGTGCACAGTCGGCATTCAATACACGGACATGGCGTACATTAATATTCTCATAGGAAATAACACTTGGTCGCGGGTGGTTAGTTGACCTTGCTTGTCTATCTAGTAAGGTCCCATATCAGTACGCGAATCCCTACGTACTAACACAGTCACAGTTACCCGTCACTATCTAGATCTATAATCTCTTTTTCCACCCCTTACTAGATTTCCTGGGCCCCTTCTCTAGCGCGCCTCAAGACTTCCTTACATGCGGGCAGTTTGGGGCAGACATTTCCCGTACGAAATCCAGAAACTGCATACACAATACGGTAACCTCGTAAGAGTCGTACCTAATAAACTCTCTTTTACGAATCTAACTGCTTAGGATAATATCTACTCTAACCGGGATAGTAATCCTAAGGTATTCAGAAAGATATTCAGAAAGAGTGAGCTCTAGCACGGTAACCCCGAGGGCGGACCTACGTCTGTTTTTACTACGATTAATTTAAAAGAACATAAAAGAATCAGGCGATTCATAGATCCTACGTTCAACGACAGAGCTATTTATAGTAAGAGCCCATTCTTCAAGACTACGTTAGACTTTATATTAACAAACTCTATAAGCGATCTTCGCCTAAGGGTAATACTACTACTAATATCTTTAACTAGTCTAATTTTACTCTCTTTAATATCTTCGGCGATCTTTCCTTTGGCGAGTTATTTGGTTGCCTCGAAAAGTGCGAATATAAGGGTTAGATAGATTAAATAGCTACGTGTATCAAGCTTCATTATCTATCAACTTATAATACTATCCGATTATTAATACTTTATTAAAATCTCTAGTAGTATTCTCTTATTCTAAAGAAAATTATCAAGAAATATATAGACTACCGCCAACGCGCCGTAGTAAAACTAAAACGTCGGCTTTTACCCGGTACTATTATCGATCGACCAGATATTATATCACAGCTACTCCGGAGCGAGGATCGAGGAGAAGGCTTAACTCCAGAAGAGGTCATATTAAATTCTATACTATTTATTAACGCCGTAAGTAAAACTACGGCTATAGTACTTACGGGAGTCGTCAACAACCTCCTTCAGAATATAGAATCTCTATCAATATTGGAAACTAAGGTCCGAGAATTCTTATCACTATCTGAACTAAGATTACAAGCTCTAAAGCAACTTCCATACCTCAATATAGTCCTTAAAGAGGCCCTTAGAATATGTAATCCAAAGTAGGTCGGGTATGTATTTTTTAACGTCACAAACTTTAGCCCTATCGGACATATACGTATCACGCCTCCAAGCGGTAGTATAGTTACTGACCACTTTATGCCTGGTAATATAGGCCCCTCTACTATCTTGTCCGAATAACTTCTTACGACAAGCAGATAATAATAACTATTTAACCCCTAGCTTTATCCTATTCTTCGAAATACTTCTACGAGCTAGAAGTATGGCGCCCAAAGAGATAGCTTCGTCAGGCTAAGACCGATCCCGAGTTACTATACTACTACGATAATAGGAAGGGTATCCGAGTATTTGGCTGGAGACCTTATAGCTACGTCGGTGAACCTCTTAGGTACACATAGATACGCTTGATTATCACTAAGATTGTCTAGATATTAGACCTCAAGAAGTCTAATATACTAAATTCAAGTATTACTTAGGATACGCAAGACGTCTTCGGTATTGTAATTATATATTAGTTGGATATTTTCTTCGCAGAAAGAACCGCTTAACTCTATACCGGGGGCAAAACCCAGGGTCAGACGTCATAGATTAGAGACGCTCCAAACAAGACGTATCGGGACAAATGTATAGGTAAAGCGAATCAAATCTCTTGTGAGACATACAGATAGCAGGATGTTGCTTTTGCTTCCCGCAGAACCCCCCTCCCCTCCCCTCAGTTTTGGGCATGTTTCCAAGTCTATCCCTACTCGAAAGATATTCGAAGTGCTTGCCAAACTGCTTACTGGTGTTCTACCATCTGCCTCCAGCATAAATTGTAGGTTGCCTTCTTGCATGGGCGGGTCTAGGTGTTGGATGAGCAGGAGCAGGAATGAAGCGGCGAAGCCGTTATCGTGGGCCCGTAGGCTGTGCCGAAACGAGAAACGCCAGGCGCTAACCAATATCATTAAATTGGTCACCACATTGCATTGCATGGCTGATGCGGGGTTCTCGTGCCACCCTACAGTAGGACGGAGCGGACTGCGAAGGGGAGAGGCAGCATCACGGGTCCATACGCCGTGACGAAATGAGAAACGACAGGCGCTAATTAGTATCATTTAGTTGATCATCACATTGCATCGTATGGGTTGATGTTAGGATCGTCGCGCCCCCCTCTAGCAGGGCGGCGCAGACCGCGAATAGGAGAGGCTGCAGGCGGGAGGTATTCACGGGCACCCTAATAAGCAATAACGGACACTCCAATAAGAACGGTTTTGGCCTATATGCCTCGGGTATAAGCTTAGCCCTTACCTAATTCCTAATAGTGAGAGCGTCCGCCGCCATGAGGAGAGTATGAAGCGCGTCCGCCTTATCGATCGGGGCCTGTTCACCATTGCCGGCGGCTACGATATTAAAGGGATTAAAGGGGCAATCACTTAGCGCTGGGAGGCGGCCTCTAAGGTGCCCGATTCTATTGACTCGCACCTACGGACTGCCGCGGAGCATCTATTAGGCTACGCTACTGTTACACGGGGTGAGAGCAGCCCACGGACCTCATACTCCTTGAACTAGAGAATGAAGGGCCGAAGCCGGATGAATTGGCGCCATGTATGGTCACGTCAACGGGGTATGTTAAGGTTGAATATATGGGTTGTATGCGGAACTCCCATCCAATCCTCTGCCCTCTCTCCGCCTTGGCCTTTTCTTCTACCGCTTGGGTAGGGACGGCGCCGAGAAGTCCCCATCGTTTAGCTACTATACGCAGTTTGATTGGAACAGGAGGATGTTCCGGGCGGTAGGCATCCATTCGAAGGAGGAGACCCACAGCGCCCGCAAACAGAGCGTCCGGCACGCGGAGCTCAGCGGTGTCAAGAGACCCAAATCGGGTGGGCCGGACGCTGGAATACGGACGCGATGACGGGCGTCTACCTCAGCTACTTACCTCGCAGCTTCACGCGGTCGATCGCCGGCAACTGAAAGGAATGGAAGGCATGGAGGCCTACCACCATGACAGGGCCGATCACGGGGTTGTACGGCTCGACCTTGCGGAGGTCGGGTACGAAGCCTGTAAAGCTGGTCCAAAAGGGTGTCAATACCCTTTGCATTGTACCGACGCGCCGCTCTTTCGCAATCGCGATGCAGTTCGTAACCCAAAACATGCAGCAAAAAGCCCGAGCAGCCGATCACGGTGACGGGGTGACGCGCATCACCGAACGAGGGTGACAGGCGTGACGGACACTGCGATCGACGGAGAAAGAGCATGCCTAGTCGGGTAAGTTGCGGGGCTTCGTGATTGGTGCAACCCTTGGCCGTGGTACTTTTTGTCACGGGATATGCATGAGCGGGGGTGGTTGATATGGACACTTTTTTGGATTTAGAGCTGGCCGGCTCGGGATTCCTACGCTTCCTCCGCGCCTAGGGTGATTATGTTGGAGGATTCGGTAGTCCTCTAGAAGGAATTCCCCCTCCATCCCCTATGGAAAAACTCGCTCTTTGGCTGCTAGGAATACCGTATTCTCTGGCCGATGCGGCGATGCCGGATGAGTTGATAATGCAGGAATACCGGCCCATCCAAGAAGCCGTATCCAAGCTGGGGCATGAGGCCGCGATCTTAGAGATCAAAGGGGTCGAGTTGGGCGTACAGTCGACTTTTGGAACGCCTGGACGAGATGGAGGGGTCGTCAGCGTTGTTCACGCCTGTCTGGATCCAGCAGGGGAGGACGGGTATCTGGATAGGGCCCAAAAAAGTTGCGCACCTAGCCGTGCCGCCCGTAGACACATCAAATTCACCGCTCCATACTAGGTACACTGACCACCAGTCTTCATTGCCGCCGCTGCAGCCACCTCCGCAGATACCTCCGCAAGCACCTCCGCAAACTAGCAGAGGCTACCGCCCAGCCTCCACCGTTCATCCTCAACCCGCAGGCGCCGCTGAGGGCATATAAGATGCTTCGGGGCAGCAATTAGGCTGCGTCGCCATGCACACCTGTTGACAGTCAGATTAGGCAACTTTCAGAAGACAAGAGCGTACTAGGAAGATGCCCCGACGTAATCGCGTGCTCCTACTAGCAAGGGAGAAACTCGAAAGAATGGCAACGCTCAGACCTCTCACGGGTTGTGCTAAATGGCGCTCCTGGTCTTGGCTCGATGCTTATTACCACGTCCATTACATGATAGTGGAGCCGCTGAAACCTAGGCCCTACTTCAGAACGCTCGTTCAGCCTTCAACGCGAACCCTATCCGTCCTATCCCACGTCCCGCGAGCATATAACATGTTACGCTGTCCTCCTCACAATACTGTACCCTAGCGCCTGGCTGGGACGGGACATTAACGAGCAAACGCGTGCTCCGCTCCGGAAGCGGAGGCCGAAAAGGGTTGGGTCATCCGCTTGGCGAAACAAGCGATGCCGCTGTCTCCTGAAGCTTCGTTGCTCTTTTGAAGTCTCTTCTGCTTGCTACTGACCTTGTCGCCTTCGATGAAGCCGCCGGTGCCCTCTTATTGACTCCAGCTCCCGCCTCACTTTCCGCTCCGCCCCACCTCTCGACTGCTCCACAAATCGTCGCTATTCCCGCCCCCGGTGGCTTTTGAATCACATTCTCTTCCCCTTCGTGTCCCGAAATCTCTTCAAACGCCCGTTTCCACCCAGGCATCGCATGGCGTCCAACCTAGGACCATACATGTGCGCGCTATGAGACCCTTTCTCTCCCCCTTGTCACTGCTCGAGGCGCTTTCTACCCAATGCCTCAAAAAATTGCGATCTCCAAGCAAAACACGCAACAATATGATAGTACCAAATACGATACAATTCCTTGCCGCTGGGAAATCAGGGGTCGTATATGGTATTAATCCTGAAAGAGTCCTGAAAGAGTTTCACGATGGTGACGAGGGTGAAATTGAACGCCAGGTACGAATGGTTCAGCTATTGCCCATCGATGCCTCGGGTGAGTCAACGCACCGATATTTTTGCATTTGGCTGTGCAATCTACGAAGTTTTGACTGGAAGACCACCATACCTTGAGCTCGAAGTGTCGGATGACCCATATAAGCAAGTTGAAGAGCTATACGCAAACCAACACTTTCCTGATGTCACAAATCTTCCCCTTGGTCAACTAATACAGAGTTGCTGGTGTGGGGACGTCAGCTCTATGAGCGAGGTTATTCAAGAATTGGAAGCGTTTCGCACTAGCCCCTCAGGGGAAAGGTGTTGTAATGAGCTATAAGATGAACAGCAGTCTTGTTCCATAGCTACTAGAATTATACGAGCTTTTATTGTTACTGAGACCTCCTCCCTCGTCCAAGCCTCCCTCTCCGACTAAGCATCATTTAATCGTCATGCCATGATCGTCTTTCAGATGGTGCCTGACTTTCCGTCCTGCGAAACAGCCGTCCACTCAATCTTTCCATTGTATTGCCGTCTAGACAGTATCTACCTATCATTCATGAATATTAGCTAGCGTATATGGGAGTAGCGTATGGCTTGGCTTACCCATTTGACTTGGTAGACTTCTAGCGCTATGCCTGAATCACGGCAGGCTGGGCACCTCCCCCCTTTCCTTGAAGGAAGCCGATCTAGCGCTGTGTTATGCGTTGCATTATCACAAGGAGGGCCTGGCGTCGGTGACTGCGGACATCTCTTGCGTAGGCGTGTCTCTTTCTTATGCTGTGATTGCCTCCTGCAGCCGCCCTGAACAGCACGCGTTATGCCGTAAGTACACATATTAAAGAGGTACGCCTTGCCGCTATTTGTAAATTGGAACGATTGGTGAGTTAAACTGGTGGAGTGATATGAGGAAGCCTGAGTTGATCTGACGTGTTGTTCTTCGCCGCGCGCCGAGAACGATACTGCGCCACGTAATCACACCAAGTCATCATGCCAAGACACATCGCCCACTTTTTCACCCAGAGAAACTCGGAGTACCTAATTTCAATATCTTCAAAGCGCAGAGGAACTTTCTTTTATTGATAGAACTGTCGTCCTAACACGCCTAAATTTGAGTATGCGTAAATAGCTGCGGTGGAGCAGGGGTGCAAGGCTGACGTAGGTTTGGATGCTATGCGGAGCGACCGAGAGTATGACCAAATCTACCGTATTTTTCTCGCTGCGGACTGGGTTTCCAAGGACAGATATCCAAAGTATAGAAATATACATATAAGGTATTTAAAAGTCAATCTTTGTAATACCAGTATATATACTTCAGTTATTCTACTGTGTACAAACACAGTAGGAAAGAGACTCCCAATGCGCAAATCTAAGTAAAGAGTATCTAAAGGCACTGCTAGTAAACCTCGCTAGTGTACATTTAGTTTGTAGAACAGTACGTACCAACAAGTCCACCAATCGATCCCCTCCAACGCCTCAGCATCAATTTCCTCCCATGGATTCTCATCCTCCGCTTTCTCAATCGGCTATGCATACTTCCCTGGCCGCGACTTGATCGGCGTGGCATATGGCATGAGATTGCCAGTCGTGCCCGGCTCAAACTTGACTTCCAGTTCCACCGTTTACCGTTCTCAACGAGCTTTGTGATGTTGAACACGGCGAGTGACTGCGCAATCTCGATATCGCACTCATGAAAGACGTTGCATGAATATAGGAACATGAAAAATGTAAAACCCAACCAAACGAAGCGAAATGCTGTGGAACAATGAAATGTCTTGAGACAGGCTTCATTTCTGACAACACCGAGACGAGAGGAAGAATCTTGCTTATTTTCTGTATTCTCGTCCTGCTTGCGAGCTAATGCAGGGCGTCTTCAACTCCATTTACAAAGTACCCATATGATCGTGCTCAGCCGAATGCTCACTCATTTCCCGCAACAGTAGCCTCCCCGTTCGCTGCAATGTTGATCCCATTAGACCCACCGATACTTTTGCTTCCATCGCTCCCCTGTGTGATGCCCAAATTACCTCCCGCATTAACCGCATTCCCTGCTGCATCGAGCGTAATGCCAAATCCCTCCGCAAACTGCTCTGACTCTTCCACAGCCTTGTTGCCATTCTTCTCTCCCTCGGTGGTAGCAGCTTCTCCCTCAGCGGCAGGCGCTTCACCTTCAGTAGTACCACTACCTTCACCCGTAGCGGCGCCCGCCTCGGCCAATGCCTCTGCCTTTGCAGCCTCGCCTTCAGCGCGACCGGGCTGGTTTTCGGTTCCGGCACCGCCAGTGCTTTTGCTCGCTTTCTGAGCCTCCTCGGCCGCCGCTTGGGCCGCTTTTTGGCCTTCTTCCACGGGAGATTCTTCTACCTTCTGGCCCTCTGTTGCTGCGGCTTCTCCCTGTAGGCCTTCGGCGGCGTCCGCCTCGCCTTCCTTCTGACCTTCAGCTGCTTGGCCTGCCTGAGCTTGTTGCTGTTCTTGACCTTGCTGGTTTTCGCCACCACCGATATTGATTCCATTGCCCGAAATGCCACCGCCTGCACCCCCGAGAGTCAATCCTCCAATAGTCAGGCCGCCTCCATTGCCTTGGCGTCCTTCTGTGGCGCCAGCAGTGGAATTTACACCTTCAGCCGTAGTGCTGGCAATTTCGTTTCCATTGCCTCCGCCGAGTTTGAGGCCGCCAATCTCGATCTGCCGCTTAGAGAGAGATGCACGGGCGGAGAGTGAGCCCTAGATAATGAGTTAGTTTACACGGGCTATTAAGAACGAGAGAACGGCAGAGTGCAGGCTTTGTAGAAGGGTAGCAGTAAATACCCACTTACCGTCCATCTGCGAGCTGGCACCTCTGCGGCTGCAACCTTCGATATGGCCAAGAAGGCAAGAATGATATCGGAACCGCACTTCATGACTCAAAGAGGGAACTCAAGAGAAGAGAACTAGATATGGTATTGAAAGGGGATACGCTGCCCAGCAGACCAAGAGATTACAAGAGTCTGTCAAAAATTAGAGTTGGAGCTTCAAGCTTCACTAAGAAAAGACTAACAAGAAAAGCAATGGGCTTAGTATGGAAGAGTTCGATTCCGTGGGTTTTGAGTGCCATCTTTCTCAACAATACTAGTGACCCAATCCGGCGTTGCGCAACGAACATAGGACATCTTGGCTGCGGTGTCTGAAACTAGACGGGGATCAAACAACGGTGTGCGAATGGAAACAGTGTCTTTCGGCATGGTGGAGCCTTTGGTGTTACGGAAAAGTCGCAGGCATTGCTGCCGATCTTGGCGTTTGAACACGGTTCCGGGTAGAGAAAAACAGAGCTGGTGCGGCGGATGAAACTCAAAAGCGCGATTTTTATTGGCTAGAATATGTGCAACTTGGCCAAGGTCTTTTGCGAAGAGAGTTGTGACTGTCGTGGTCGCGGCTTGTCCATGGTATCTCGGCCTTTAGCGTTGATCGAGACAATCTATGTGATGTATCGTACGTTGAAGGCAGTTGAGATCAGATTTCACCAAGCTCAGTCTCAAATCGGACCATTTCGCGAGGTTGGGGTACAAGGTTGACAAAGCTCATCCGGAGGAGTGTCAGTACGTAATGTTTATACCAGAGCCTGCCGCTGTCTTGCAACCCGACGCAATGTTTACCTCAATGTTACGATTCAATTTGCCGTAGCCGTGTCTTCACTGTCCGCATTGCACTTATTCTTCTCCTCTTCCCACCTTCGCTCCCCATACTCTTTCAAATCCCTGCACCAGTCTTCAAACTTCGTTTCTAGCGTCTGTCCAAACATCCACTTAACTGCATGCGCTAGGACTTCCCCTATGCACTCCCAAGTCCTGACCTCGCACTGCTCTTCTCCTTTCACAATGACCTCATGGAAGCGTTCGTTGTTGGGTCCTATGGTGAGGAAGTCGCTTTTATCTGCCGCCCAAGCGACACGATACACACTTCCTAGATCCGCCGTGTAGGTTGGCTCCAAGGCAAGTGTGGTGGCAGGTATGTAATCTGAGGGGTGGTCCGGGGTGGAAATGTCGGTCAGAATGAGGTGGGTGGGAAACTGCATAAATGATCCCGTACCCATTTTGGCGTAGAAGGTGAATTTGGTACCGGGTTTGAGGATTGGGTCCTTGGATGTAGTACTGGGAGTCCCATCATCGTTGCAGGAGGGTTGTGAATCGACAGTCACCTTGGGAACGAAGGTACACCAGTCAGGATACGTTGATGTATCCAAAAGAATGTTGAAAATGAAAGATGCTGGGGCGCTGATCTTCGTCGTAGCATTCACCGCGAAGACTGTGTTTTTTAGAGCCACCGTAGGCGTCGTGACACCCTCCGGTGGTGGCCAAGTGGGCGATTGATATGGCATGTCGGTGATTAAATTGCTTGTCATGCTTCTCTTTTCCGACCGCCTGTTTTTGATTCATGCTTTCCTGACGACAATTCAAGGTGCGCGAGGCTCGACCTCATCGTTAGCGTAGTGGCTTATGTAACCCGCGCTAAGTGGGTTCGGTCCAGTCTTTCGTCTTTTGTCTGGTCGGACGAAATCGGGCAGGCCAATCCGAGAATACAATTGTACCAGAGGGCAAAGCAAGAAGGAAAAGAGGCTGCTGGGTAGGTACACCGTCCCTTTAACATGGCACCATGGGAAGGCCATGAGGGGAGATGGCAGTCTATCTCACAGAGCAGGGCGCGCTAACGTCTGGCCCGCACGATCACGGGATTTCGCGCATTCGTGCAATTTCTCTAAGCTAGCTTCCCTAAAAGACGAAAATATAGCGAAGAGGGCGGGGAGCGTAGACCCGAAACTAGGGTAGGAAAATCTACTTAAGTGAGACCATCTGCCGGCGAGGAGCCTGTAGATCACACTGCGCCCGTCCAGCAGACAGGCGCCATTACCGGCCCTATGATGGCAAACATGGGTGCCCCAAGGTTGGATATCGGATGGCTGCGTGAATATAGGGGAGAATCGTCGAAGGCAGTAACACCACAGTAGCCTACACAACCGAGGCCGGTGTCTGCTCGGGACGAAACTCATGCTCACTTTCCGACAGAGTCCATTGGCACTCCGAATAAACCGCAAGTCCTATGGAGCTTAGAAGATCAGACGAGGCCCGGAATGAGTGACCATGAACGAGGCGAAACGAATATAAGTCTTCTGGACGAATGGATTAAAACAAAAGAAACGCAGGGCTGTGTGCAACAAGTCAATCATGATTCAAACGCCGGTGGAGACAGTATCTCAAAACAAGAAGGAACAGGTAATTCTTCCGAGTAGCCACCAAAAGCAAAGAGAGAACGGTGGAGCGCAGATGCGAGTAGAAGTCTAAGTTGAAAAACAAGAAAACGGGCATCCTCTGCCGACAAACAATATCTATCTAATGTTCACTGAACACGCAACGCACCATCAAGGTCAGCACACGGCACAACGCCAGGGAGCGCAGGGACGGGAGCCATCAAACAAAGGGAAGGAGGGCAACTTACAATGCCAAGCTAGACTCTCAAAATGGGGGCATGCGACCTACAAATACCTCACCAAATAGAAGAAGCCACTTCTACTCCGACGGGGGTGGTGGGGGGTCTGTATGTGATGGTGGGGATCGGTGAGGATGGACCAGGGAAGAACGGAGCTTCCAAAGAGGAGAAACTTGGCCCACGACAAGAGCCTATCAATATGCATCAGCTTCACGAAAATGATCATTTGCATGCGAATACCGTACAAGATCAAGCGACAGTCACCGCCTACTGGACAGATACGCAGGCAATGTAGGCAAGCGATGCTGAGAATGCCCAACAGCCACCCGTTTTTCCACCGCCACGGCGAGTACAAACGTTTCCAGTTACGTCGAATCCGGCATACATTCGACGTCCACCGGAAACCCAACCACGAACCCCGAAGATCAGCAACCAGCTTCATGGCACATGCAAGTCAGGATACTTACTATCCAACGCCTTCCAGCCCACGGGCCTACTGCACCGGCATCAAACGCAAGTTATTGAGTATGTGACTTGACAAACAGCAAAGCTCCCCTCTGGATGTGCTTTACTAACTTTCTCCCTTTTCAAATACCGACCCGACAAACTCGTAATCGAACCACCACCCGAACCCCCATTCTATCAATTCCAGCCTCGTTCACCGCTTGCCCATCAGGCCGATCCGAATGGCCTCCCGAGTAGATCGCTCCAATCACTCTCCACCGGGCGGTTAAATGCGCCACAAAGAAACAAAGCCATCGGAAGCGCAAATAAGAAAGTTGACTGAGCGACGTAGGAAAAGTGAGAAGGCACTCACTGGGGGTGTAAACTTATTAAGTGACTTGCAAAGAGCGCAGCTAGAGAAGAAAGATGATAGCTAGCGAATAGAGACCAGTGTTTGGACATACACACGGGTATGTTTACGCCCCTGTCCGCCTTCCCGTTGGAGAAATCAGTTGTTCAAAGACTAGACGGAAATGAGAAGTATGCCGTGATTGACTAAGTTGAAGAGCCAAGAAGACGTGATGTGACTTTAGTAGCAAAAAGGAGCAGGGTGTTTCCCACGCTGGGTTAACTTGCACAGATTGAGGCGTAATAATACAAATCTCTCACAATGGGCCAAGTGAATCAGCTCACTGGACCATGCCCTCCACCGTACCCACAGGTCGTTCCACAATCCCTATACACCCATCTACAATGTTGTTCCTCGCGTCCTCGGAGCTCACATTCTGGCCACCAAGGTACAACAGCCAGACCAGCCGACTCACCCTTTCGTCTCTAACCTCACCTAGCTTTGCAAAATCGCCCATCTTCTCGCCCTTATTCGTCTTGACAATGGGCTGATACATAACACCCAAAGAACCCTCCTTGGTCCTAGTGAGAATAATTACACTGCCTTTCGGTGCCTTTCCTTTGCCTTGGAAAATGGCCTTGAAATCCTTCATTGCAAGGCCAAATGATTCATCAGAGAACTCGCCCTCTTCCACGGGCTTTGGTAGGGCAATCTGCTTCTGCTCGGCAGCTTGTTGTCTGACCAGGTCTGCTTGCTTCCGCCTAACCTCATCGGTGCGTGAAGCGATGCCTCGCATCCACCCGTCCTGTAGATGTTTGAAATCGGTGCCACGCACTGGGACAACACGGAACGCCATGTCGACTGAATCGGTGCCTGTTCTACTCAAAATAGATTCCCAAATTTGAGTGCTCTTCTCTGGATCTAGCAGTGCCTTGCGCAGCTCATCCTTCTCGCCGGGGATTAGAGCGGAGGCAGTGGGATTGACCGCATTGATGAGCTGGTTCTGAAGGCTGTGGAGTGACGACGTGCGCACATAGAGGCCCACAACGTAGACCTGGACGCGGAGGAAGGACACTTTCCGGATACCGAGGCCAAGCAATGTGTACTCGGCCTCGCTTTCTACCGCTTCGGGGCCGGTCGCTGTGGGGAGGCTGATCGTCTTTGGGAAGTATGGGACATAGGAAGTGCCCGTCGGGACAAGCTCGATAGTGTCAGGGTCGGTTGCAGTGGGGTTGTCTGATGATGCAGGGGCGGCGATGATCTTGTCCCCTGCCGCAACAACCACCTTCTTGCCTTGGAACTCGTCGATTGCAGCACGCGGAGAGTCGGTTTGTGTAGGTTTGGGATTGATCATGTCCAGTACACCCCGGCTTGTCGGCTGCTTTTTCTCTTCTAGTACCTTATCCTTCTCCTCGGGCGGCGGCAGTTCCCACATCCTCACCAGAATCATAGGCGCAATCATGGAGAGGGCTGCACCCAGCGCCAGCCAGTTCCGGCGCCGTATGAGTTTTGCTCGTCGCATTGCTTCGGCGCGGTGGATGGAGACATTGTTGAGATCTGCAGCTACCGGTAGCTCTCTGGCGCGGGTGTATTGAAGAGCTTGTGCTTCGAGTCGTGGTTTGGGGTGGTTTTCGCGAGTGAGGTGTCGCAGCTGTGGTCGAGGAACAGGCGGTGCGTGGAGGCAGCGGAAGACGGGCCGGCGGACAGCGAGGCGTGCGGGCGTCATGTTGTCGTTGATGCTTTAGTTGCTCGAGATAACCTAGGGTGTCTAGAGCTCGGCTCGCTTAGCCTGATGATGTCGTGCCAAGCCTTCAGAAGGCCGTCGCGCCGCGTCTCAGCCCTACCACAGAACAACCCCTCGCAAGAATCAGGGTCAAACAAACCATGCCGCCAACGTCGCGAAAAAGACGCGCGGTCGGTGACCTTTGTCCTTCACATGGGCATCACTAACAGCCACAGCCCACCGAGGACGACGCACCCACACCCACCCAAACGCAGGCGAGACGGAATCCGCGACAGGAGACTCCCGATGATGATGACGAGGTTGACGAAGAGCAAGAGTCCAGCAATGGCAGTGGCAGTATTGCACAATTGTCGAAGAATCTAGTCCGCTATGCACTCGCCTGCGAATACTCACGAATACCTATCAAACGACAGGATGTTAGCCAAAAAGGTACATCAGTGCCATTCACAACCATGATAGATCTGACACTTCCAGTCCTCGGTACACATGCGCGGATGTTCAAGCCCGTCTTTGAAGCCGCGAATGCACAGCTCATGGATGTCTTTGGCATGCAAATGGTAGAGCTTCCAAACAGAGAAAAGGTCACGGTTCGACAGAAGCGCGGTATGTCATTCTATATCCTCGCCCAATCGCTCTAACGTGCCAGCCGCCGCGGGGTCTGAGGCGCAATCCAAGAACAGCGGCATGTGGGTGCTGCAAAACATCCTCCCTGAGCAATATCGCATGGCGGATGTCGTGGGCCCTGGACCCGACCCGTCTGAGGATGTCCCCGACATCGACGGCGCTTATATCGGTCTATACACGATGACCATCTCGCTCATACTACTGTCCGGCGGCCAGTTGTCCGAGTCGAAGCTTGACCGCTACCTACGCCGCATGAATGCCGAAGAGTCTACACCGGTTGACACCAAGGACAAGCTGCTCTCGCGCATGATCAAAGACGGCTATATCGTAAGGGTAAAGGATACGTCCAGCGGCGAAGAGCTCATCGACTACATGGTAGGACCGCGCGGGAAGGTCGAGGTGGATAAGCAGAGCGTAGCTAGCTTCGTGAGGACAGTCTACGGCGAAGGCGTGGAAGACCTCGAGCAACGGATCACACGAAGTCTCGGGCTTGGACAAGAGGGCGAAGATGGGACGCTCAATGGCGACGCTGCGGCTGGAGGACAAGGCGCGGTGCGAGGGCCGGGGCGACCGCGGCGGCGGGGATCGGATGATGAATAAAGCAACCGAGACTCGACGAGATATAAGTGAATGTCTATGATATGTGTATCCAAGTGTACATCGACAGCATTTGTCAGTGGGGCAGCAGCTGCACCTTCTGTTGGCTGGGTTGGTGGTTAGTTGCAGGAAGGCGAAGGTGTGCCGTTCCGAGCGCTTGGCGGAGGTCTCAGCTCAAGACGACGGCGGCTCTATTTTCCATTACATAGAGCGCCGTCGACTTTTCCCGCTCCACCGTCATCATTCTTCGCGCCACTAGCCCGCGCCATGACTATCGCACACGCCCATTCTCTCTCGTAGACACATCGCGACCATGAGCAGCATCAACTCCCTCCTCAACCACGAGCCCTCCATGGGCCAACAGCCTCGTGCCGCCCAGGATTACGTAGCGCCGACCACCTACGAAGCTGCCGATGCCCTCACGACCCTCGCTACACTGGGCAGCAGCCAGCAGTATGCGCCGACGCGCGAGTTGCCTTCACCCACAGCCTTTGCGCACCCACACCGCCGCACCAGCAGCATTGGCTCGCATGGCGCGCCCGTAGAGCCGTCGCCGCCCCTCGAGCCTCAACCACAGTCCCCCACACTCGAGCGTTATCATCACGGCTCAAAGTCTCCCGAGGAGCAGCGACGGCAGTCATTGCTGCCCCGATCGTCTCCCGCGCCTGTTCTAGCACCCATCCAGAATTTGTCAAATAGCCTCCAAGACCAAATTCTCGAGTCCACCGCACACGGCACGGACGTGTCGCAGGTGCTGTCGCCGACATCGCGGTCCGTCGAGGACTCTGGCCGTGACGAGACACAGAATCGCGAGCCCGCGTTCATACGCGACGAGCCAACAACATCGCAGATCATCGCGCCCGAGCCCGCTGAACCACTTCCCAATTCTACGAGTTTGCCCTCGCCACTACCTGTCATTAAGAACGAGCCCATGGGTACACCGCGCGAGGCGACTCCCTCGACGGTCGCGGCGCAAACGTCGGAGCGACACCGCTCCATCACGGCAGACCATGTAGATGCTGAGACGCTCAAGGCAATTGAGATCGCAAAGCAGAGCGATCTGGGGCTGCGGGCTAAAAGAAACGCCAGCATTACCGAGAGCGTCACCTCCCCGTCTGATTCAAAACCCGCACCGTCGAAGAAACGCCCTGCGCCCTCGTCAGCGCCTGCGATCAAGAAGAAAGGCACTGCCACGGCCAAGAAGCCCGCCTCCAAGAAACGCAAGCTCGATAACGAAGGCGACGTGAACACCCGCTCCGTCACACCCACATCGCGCTCCGTGAAGACTGCTGCAAGTAAAGGTGGGAAGAAGGGCTCACAAGCTGGCACGCCAGTAGCAGGGTCGTCCCCTGCTCCCGATCATTCTTCACAAGTTCATCCGTCCGACGACGAAGCGGAGTCCTCCGACGACAATACCCTTTACTGCATTTGCCGGAAACCAGACAACCACAAATGGATGATTGGGTGTGATGGCGGGTGCGAGGACTGGTTCCACGGTAGCTGCGTTAACATGAACCAAGCCGACGAGGATCTAGTGGACAAATTCATATGTCCGAACTGCGAGGAGCACGGCCGGGGACAGACAACGTGGAAGCCCATGTGCAGGCGGATTGAGTGCAGGAAACCTGCTCGATTGGCAAAAGGCAATCAGAGCAAATACTGCTCCGACGATTGCGGCGTTTTATTCATGCAAGAGCAATTGCAACGGACGGCGGGCGCGCAAGGTGTGAACAAGAGGAAAAAGAAGAAGGGCAAAAACGGCGAGGAAGTCACATCGGACGACGAGGAACCCACGCCGCTAGGGGGTGTGCTACGCGCCAAGGATCTCAAAGCCCTCGTCGACCAGTCCAAGGATATACAGGCATTCAAGACCTTGGGCTCTGGTGTCCTCTCCCCACCGCAGACGGCTTCCCCTACCAAGGCATCCTTTGACGGAACACTGTCGAACGGGACGCGTCGCCCTTCGGATGACCTCACGCTCACCCCTGGCGAGACGGAACGCCTCAACGCGCTTCATAACGAGAAGTCGCAGCTAAAGGACCGACTCGAAGTGCTCAAGGACCGCGAAAAGTTTGTTAGCATGGTTAAAGAACAAGCGACACGAGTAGCCGACCGCGAGAAGATTAAAGTAAAGGAATTCTGCGGCTACGACTCCCGCCTCGCATGGTCAGATGCCGAGTTTCTACGCTGGCGCGGTTGTAAGCACGGACGCGCTGCTTTTAAATTTTCCACCCTCTCTCCCACGACGGAGCAGCTCAATTCTCTGCGTAACGTCAACGGTGAAGATACAACCATGGCTAACGGCGAAGATGAGAAGGAGACAATCTGCCTCAAGAAGCGTTGCCAGAAACATCCGCAGTGGCAGAAGCAGAACCTTCAAGATGCCCGCTTCGAGGAGCTGGAAATCGTAGAATCGATCAAGGAGTGTGAAAAGGATGAGCGTAGCGTGAGGGAGCGGGCGAGGAGGAGAGGCGCCAAGGATGCTATGGCGAGGGAATTAACGGGTGCAGTATCAGGGATTGAAGAGCGAAATCGCGAGGGCTGGGTTGAGGCGATCGGGTCGTAATGTCATGACAGGTGGTGGCTGGATGAGCAAATACCCAACCCTTTATGTTTTGATTGGTCCCGGTTACGTTGGCGTACTTTATGGGACTAAAAGCGTGGAACTTAGTATAACGACAGTGCCTCGGCATCGTTTTGGCATTGCATGGATGGAATCTCGCCTTGGCGAACATTGAAAGTATGATTTAATGCATCTTCAGGTTCAGAGTCGGAGCGTTCCGTCACAATCTCTGTACTTTTGACTGCGCGTCGTTGTATTACCGGCGGAGGTTTCTACACCTTAGTCATCTTCTTGAAGCAGGACTCTGCCTCACCAATTCTCACCCCTTTCCAACTGCAGTCTTTGCTTCCCCAAAGATCTTCTCTGTAACCTCACTTGAGAGAGCAAAAGCGTGCTTAGTCCCCTCAATCGCCTTCTCACTAGTCCTCTCCATCCCAAACTTGACATTTTCAAAGCCATCAGGCAGCTTCTCTGCAACCTTCGTCAGCGTCTCACGCACCTCATCGTACCCTTCAAACTCGGTCACCACTACTTCCCCACCCGTACTCTGCTGCGGACTCCACCCCCACCCCTCCCCCCTCATAGCACCCAACCGCCATATTGTCACCACAAGCCTGAGACTCTTCAAATCGGTCATCTCCCTGAGACCACGAAAATCGAAGTCGAAACGAGTTCTTTCAATGTCTTTTTCAGCCGCCATGTCAATGCACAGCTGCAGATGCTGTATCCGAGCAAGATCCCAGCCGTACGGCACAGCGTTCCTCGAATTGCGCAGGCGGAACTCGCGCTCGTCGAAGAAAGGGAACGACGGGTCCATGACGACGGTGAAGCTGTTTTCGCGGTATAGCGTGGCTAGCGCTCCATCGAACATCTCCCGACTCGCACGAAGTAGCCCCGGAGACGCCGGCACGTGGCCGGCTTGTTTGGAATCTGGCAGGTTGAACCAGCGATACTGGAACTGCGTTGTTTCCGAGTGGTAGATTGTGGTGCTGAAATCGGCTTTGGCGCCGACTATGTAGCTGTAGACTTGGTCTTTTAGTTCCTGGGGGAGGCCCATGAAGTTGAATGGCTTGGTTTCTTTTCTGCGTCTGGAATGTAACAGGGGATTAGGAGAATTGGTCTGGAGTTATGGCAGAGGAGCTGTACGGACCCAGATCCCGCTTTGACCATGTTACTATCTGTCTCTACCCTCTTTTCTGGTTTCTTTCTCACGGCGCCTGAATTAATCCTCTTGCGCGATGAGCGCCACTGTGGTCTACGGTATATCATTCTGCACATGATGGCGGACTGGGAGAGTTTTGGTACTGCGATGTTGGTGTAGGCGAGGAGGAAGCTTAAGTTGTAGCCTAGAGGACGATGCGGGGCTGCGACCGTACACAGCACAGCCCCCTTTTGCCACACTACCACTACATTGCATAGCAGCCAAGTAGTAGAGAATATCATCCATCGTATAATCATAAGTTAAGCCGTACAATACTATAATACGCACTCAGTAAAGGAGAATCTAACAAACTAGGTCGTGACTTCGTGAAAAATATACAACGTACCAGCTCTCCTTTCGCAGGCCCAGCCTTAGTCTCCAAAATATACATTTGCCATTAGATTGACGTTGCCCTGTATGCCACCCAATGCCCAAATGAACGCCATACGAATGCTCCCATCAATAACCCTTGCGTACTACACTATCTTACCCCATTCATCGCATTCGCGTTGAATCCACTCGTGCCATGCCCATTCTGCGTAAAGTCCGGCATGACACCGTTCATCGATATGCCGTCCTCATAGCCAGAGTACCCAGTCATATCCGCCCAGTCCCACTCAAGCGTCATGGGCATCTTCCACAAATCTTGGGGTACGTTGTTGAAGTTTTGGTCAAAGGTACCCATCCCCATGCCAGTCATGTTCATGCCATTCATGTCGCCGTCCGTACCCATTGGAGGATTACGGTTTTGCAGCATCTGCTCGATCATGGAAGGCGAGCCGCTGAGTTGGGACACGTTGTTTGGTTGGAGCGAGGCGTGGGTGAAGTTAGGTGAGAAGGGGAAAGGCTGGGCACGTTAGCAGGATTCCAGCTGATTGCTGGTGAACTTACTTCGTTGAAGCCGTGGAAGTCGGGGTTGAAGATCATCTCCTGGGGTTGATTCTGCGGTGTAGTTGCTTGGTTTTGAGGCGGCGACTGCGGGTTGCGGCCTGTCGACAGAATTTCGTTTGCCGTCGCTTCAATCTTGGCATCCTGTTCGCTATCGCCCTGCTTACGTTTCCTTCTCGAAGCATGCTCGCGGTCTGCCTTGTCTAGGACAATTGTTGCGATACGTTCAAACTCAGCGCACACGCTCAGCATGCGCTTGACGCTGCCGTTGCCCGCATCATTTGACAACATACTTAGGAAGCTCACGACCAGCCTCATCAGCTTCAGATCAGACCTTGATCGCGTGTCTTGGTGGTTTTGGAGAATGTTGGCGAAGAGCGTGACGAGCGCGGTGACGGGGAAGTAAATGATGAGCCACACACAAGATGGGTCACCCTTTGGTATATACTTCAAGAGGTGTATCGATGCCCGGGCAGCTTGCACACAAAGCTGCGCGGACATGAACACGCGCGGGTTCAGTGGCCGGGCATTCAGGCCCTGGATAGCAAAGTTGGAAAGACGGCTTGTCCAGTATCCGTGGTGGACGCTCATACGGTGTATCGTTGTCAAACAGTTGTAGTATCCTAAATGTAGCACGGCAACTTGGAGGATGAGCGGGGTATGTGAAGCTTTGATGTCGTGTTCTGGACGGAACTCGAGCGGTATAGCGTCCTTCCATGCTTCCAGCTCTTTGTCGAGTTCGCCAATGGTGTTAAGCAGTTCGCCGTCGGTCTGCTTGGACGCCTTTACAGAGTACAATCGCTTGTAGACATGGCTCTGAATGACAGAGAACGTGCACATTAGTCGGAACAGATTCATCTTGCCTTTGCCATCCGCAAGCGGAATGTTGCCAATGTTGTCTGAAGGGTCCTCGCTCGGGAGCTCGACATTCATGTCATCATCATCCTGAATGGGTGGCCGACCGGAACGCAAGCATATACTAGGATATGTCAGTCAGGTTTGTGCGCTGTATCATGTCACTTACTCTCTATCCAGCATGTACGCTATCCAGAAGACTCGCTTCCGCTGCTCCATCTCGGACGCATTCAAATTGAAACCTGCGCCCTTCTTGTGCAGACCAATGCTATGCGAGAGTCGGATGGCGGCTGCCACGAAAAAGTAGGTTGGCTGTGGGTTCGGTGTGCCGAGGAGGAAGAGCCCCTGCTATGGTTAGTCGCGTGAAGACGCGAAGAACGGTCTCGCTTACAATTCCAAGTAGAGCCTGTACGCTGAGTAGGTCCGTGTTGCGCATGGTGAGTTCGACCTGGATGCTCATAGCATTTTTGAGGTACTGCCATGCTTTTTCATCTTCCTCTGCCGGCACTAGATTACTCATGACACGCAGTCGGTGGGCATACGCGAGGGCAACGTTCAAACTAGCCCACCAGCCGGACCCCTCGTACGGGTCTTTTGAATAGTGCTTGTCGACGAGATGCATAAACGTCGGTTCGTGAAAGAGCGGGAACATGCAATTGAAATTCTCAAAGTAGTCCTTCAGGAGCGACAGGGCTTCGGCTTTAGGCGGAAGCTGCCGGTAGACTCGTCGTTTGAAGATATCCTTGAAGACATCTGGGCGCCACTGTATCCACTTGTTATCCTCAATGGCTGCGGTCGAGATCATCTCTTGGAATGAATTGTCCCCGGTCTTTTCATTCACCCATTGAATGCCCTTGGGAGAGAAGATGGAGAAGCCGGACGACGATCCTACCAACAATAAGCGTTCCGCTCAAGTATAGTCTGCATGCTCCCTTACCAATATACCTCGTCTCTCCACAGTTGTTGGTCACGAGTGAACACATCATCTCAGCGAGCGCATCCTCCTCTTTCTCGCCCGTGTTTGTTGGCTGCGGCGGCTCCGGCGAGGTTGTGCCGCTTCTCGGGCTGGGTAGGCCGGGGTGTGTTGGAGGGGTTCCACCTGTCTTTTCTGTCGTCTGTGCCACCGACTCTCGCCTGTCATCCATAACATGGGCCATGGGCGTTGCGCTAGACCTTGCCCGTTCTGCCAGCCGTTTCTCCAAGGTAGCCAAGTCGGTGCTGCCATCGTCGTCTTCGGGGAGCACGCCGGACAGGCGCATCAGCGACTCCATGCGGGCAAGGCGGTTCTCGAGACCTTCAATGTACTTGGCCCTGCTAGTGTCAGTGATGTATCACCCTCGGAATGCGTGGAATGTACCCCTTTGGCGGCTGGCGCTTCTTCTCTACCTGAGTGAAGATGCACTCGGTCTTGTAGTTTAAACAATGCGTGCATGCGGGCATCTTGCCATCGCACTTGATCTTCTTCTTGCGACACATGTCGCATGCCTAGGCCCGTCAGCACTCGACCATACACATGCTAGTTTACGCGCGCATACCCTCGCGATCCTCCGCCGCTTCGGATCTCCCTGATCATGCCCATCGTCCAAGTCGTCCTGGCTGAATATCGGGCCGGCAAGACTTGCGGGTATAGGCGAGCCATTTGCACTCATGTTGCCGAAGATACGCGGCGGTTGGTTCATCAGCGGCGGGCCGGGAGCGTAGAAGCCGTTGGGGTCCATATTGGATTGCGGATTTACGGGCAGGAAGAGGTGTTGGTGTTCAGTTGCCCGGCGCACGGGGAGCGTGGGTGTTTTGAGGAAGCAGGCGGCTTCGCGGAGGGGTCAGGACAGGCGTCTGAAACACGGCCGAGTTTACCAGTAGCAGGGCCTGCGAGTTGCTGTCGCAGAGCAGTCGACTATCGAATTCAGTCTGGGGACGCGGCAGGAACTTGTTTGGGCTACTTTGCTGCGCAGCTAGGTGCCTGCGTCGGCACCGAGAGAGGTACCGAGCTAATTAGGTAGAACGACGTTTAGGAGCGGTCGGCGACGGCAGCACTCGAGCGCCCGCAGTCGTCCGGACTCCACTGAGCTGCTTTCGTAAGAAGAACCGAAAGCGGGCTAGGCGTGAATCGCGTCAACGTTCCAGCACTCGGGGGAATGGTGGACTGGTGAAATCATCAGGCCAGAGAACAAGGGAAAACCGCCCAACTCTATATCGGCCGCTGCTACCCTCACCACCGCCCGTAAGCGCTCTACTCTATTTGGCCCCTCAAAATAGTAGGTTGTTATTCCCTTTGCAGCCCGCCTCTTTTAGCACACGCCGACGTTGAAACGGGGATGCGCCAGGATGAGGCGCCTTGTGGCACACCGTCTAACTATAAACTCGGTGTAACGGCTAAGCCACCTCCAATTCGACTTCGTCATCACAGACACTGCAGCAAAGCCTATACAATCGCCATAGCTACGGCTGATTAATCGACCGTCCTTTGAAAATCCTGAAGAGCTGAGCTGACAGGCGGCACGCTTTAGCTACCATGGCTGACCGCCCCATGACAGCCGACGAGCTGCCCAAGCACCCAGAATACAATCACACCATATGGGACCTCAAACCCGAGCAGAAGGATAAGGTCTCTGTAGCCAAAGGCAGAGGCGGCCCTCTGGACATTGCATACGAGGTCCACGGCCATGGGAACCTTCATCTCGTGGTACGTGGTGTTTTCCATATTTAGCCTTCCATCCGGAAAAGGCTCAGGGCACAGCAGCAATTTGTCATGGCTGGAGCCCGGCCGTGCTTCACACAGTGACCAGCTCCACCAATGATCCCCGCTTCCCAGCCGTTGTTTCGTTTCAGTCGCATCGGTCGTCTCAGACTTTCTGCTCGTCTCACTAGTCTCACCCCCGGGTGCATATTCCACACCCTTTTTCGACGACAGACTCCTTATCTCCGAGCTTATATTGTATACATGCTAACAACATGTAGTGGATCATGGGGCTAGGTGGCATGAAGTATGCATGGCAGCGTCAGACCAAAGACTTCGCTCATAAGCAGGCCGACCGATACTCGTCGCTAGTCCTCGACAACCGGGGCATCGGCGAATCGGACAAACCCCTCTTCAGGTACTCCACATCTGAAATGGCCAAGGATGTACTCGAAGTAGTCGACCATATAGGCTGGACGGGCAGGCGCGAGTTGCATGTTATTGGCATAAGTATGGGCGGCATGATTGCGCAGGAGCTGGTGAGTCCCGTAATATAGTTTCCCCTCGCCCATGTACTTCTCCAGGTCTCAATGCTTCATCTTCGAGGACGGTTTGTAACCGGATCGGATGCGCTGCTATCCGGTCAAAAATCGTAATGTCGTTGTGAGGCAGCATGGAAAGCATCCTAACACTTCAAGATGCTCGCCAAGCCACCCCTGCAATCTCGTGCACCCCCAGATCTCCGCCCCGCTCCACCCTTGTGAAAAACTCCGCCCTTGGCAAACGATGTTTGGTGTTGACGTATGTTCCTATGAGTCTGACGAGGGTTCTAGGCCATGCTGGCCCCAGAACGGATTTGCACACTCTCGCTTGTATCG
This sequence comes from Darksidea phi, assembly GCA_030770425.1. Lineage (NCBI taxonomy): Eukaryota > Fungi > Ascomycota > Dothideomycetes > Pleosporales > Lentitheciaceae > Darksidea > Darksidea phi. Next base: position 140,496 of record JASJFT010000032.1, on the reverse strand, counting down.
ACAGCGTCAGGATTATTCAGAACAGTTGTAAGTACTGCCTCTATTTTGTACCCTTCACCTCGACACGAGTCGGTCCAACCATTCACCTTGCTCTCTGGATTCTTTCAATATACTACGCGTTAAATATACACCATCCCATCTAACAACTACAGGGCTTCCTCGAAAACCTCTACAACCGTGCCAACCTCTTCATCCCAAGATCCATCGACCGCCAGATCGAAAACGTAAAACAAAATCTATACACGCAGTCCTGGCTTACCTCCCCGGACACCCTCGAGCACGTCATCAAACCCTTCCCCACCAATGGCGACCGTTTCGCCGCCAACGAGCTCTGGAAGCGCACCCATCCGGCTTACTTCCAGAAAGGCGGCTTCATCCTGCAAGCCATCGCTGCAGGCTGGCATTACAAATCACCCTCTCAACTTCTCCAAATCTCTACCGCTGTAGGCAAACAGAGGATTATGGTGGTGCATGGATCGCGAGATCGTATGATTACGTTTCCGCATGGTGTGGTGCTTTGGAGGGGGCTTGAGAAAGGCGAGGGAAAGACGGGCAAGGAGAATTGGCTGGGGGTTGAAGAGGAGGAGGATGTTTGGGTGGAAGGAGAAGTGGAGAAGAGATTTATCAGGGGCCAAGGACATGTTATCCCTGCTGAGATGAGGGAAGAGTTTATGGGGTGGTTGGAAAACTTGGTGAAAAGGGGGGAGGAGCAGAATAGGAAGGACGGCGTTTCGAGGTAGATGTTGTGGGTTCTGGTGGGGGAAGGTAACAAATAAAGAGTTGCTGGGGCCGATTACGTATAGCGACTGTAGATTCGTGAGCTTCGAATGCAAAACGAGGGTCATCCTCAACATAGTTTAATCTCCCGTGTAAAGTGAACCCTCCAACGGCGTGCAGAGGGTGTGAAGCAAGAGCTGTGCAATTAGACGGATGGAGGAAGACGGAAGTCGTGATATCGAAAGCTGGGAATGGAATCTATACAGTATATGCTCGCCTGTAGGTCGAAGGACTGCCGTCGGTTTTGGTCGAAGGAAGTTGTAAGATCCGTTCGGCTACCCCTCGTGTTGTTGTTTCGTCAAGACCGGTACCACTCCTGACTCAGTCCTCCTTCCCCTTCATATTCCCCTACTCATACATCCCCATCCACCCTCTCTCCCCAAAACCTCCTACTCCTCCGCATCACCGAACTCAGCACGGCCAGGCTTGGAGTTCAAGTACTCGTTCCTATCATCCATCAGCATCTAACTCATACCCACATCCCTCCTTGGCATCACCCACCTTCCAATAGCCCACTGCATAAGGCTGTACGCCGCAATGAACGGCGGAACAACGTAAAGGATCTGGTTCTTTGCCCTCCGCACGGTATTCCAGGTTCCTTTGGTTAAAAAACCGGCAAAGGGACGCTGGCGATTGGCGCTCATGGCGTATACGATAGTGCCTTTGCCGGGCTGGCCGCCGGCTGCGTAGGGGTTGCCCCAGTCGCCAATGTGCCATCTACACCGTATAAATTAGCAATGCCTTCTCCCTCTCTATCTTTTTGCGGGTTTGTGTCATTGTTGCGATGCAGGTGACGGTGTATAGAGGGGATAGGTCGCCAGGGCAGATGCGGTCGGGAGTGCGGGAGAAGGCGTGAGGTCCCTGGGCACGTACCTAGCTTTGTGGCGCGCGCCATTGGATTCAGAGCCGCCAGCCATTGTAGTGGAGAGGTCAATTGGACGCAGTTGAGTGTGTGAGGTGCGGTGGTGGTGGGTTGTGGAGCTTCGTGGTTGACGACGTGATGAGGCAATGCTAGAAAGAACTCGGCCCTAGGTATCACGTGTGCCAAGACATGCAGCTCCTAATTATGTTATCGAGACTGGACAAACGGATGGATACAATCGCGAGGACATCTGCAAGCAAAACACTGCGAACTGATGAAATATCAAACTGAAGCTGAGCCCGCAATTTACACGCTAGTTCCACCCTGATCCAAAGCTGCATCCTATCACTAAATCCTTCATGTGCTATGATACCACAATAAAATCATCCAAAGACCATACCAAACCCAAGCACCCAAATCCTAACAAAGTGGTATCATGCAAGAAGCAGTCTAACGCCCTCCCTTATTTTGGCACACAAATCTTCTGTCCAATCCGCAAATGATCACAATCAACCTTCTCATTCCCCATCAGTCCAAGCAACTCCTCTACACCCAAACCATGCGCTTTTCCGATTTCGTAGCAGGTGTCCCCCTTAGTGACTTGAACCCAGCTATCGCCTTCAGCACAGTTTGCCTGCTCTTCCAAATCAGCATGAGCCCCCGCGCCGGCTAGAAACTTGAACAGAAGCAACAGGAAGACAAGGACGAGGAGTGCGAACGGGAGGATCATCTTGATGGACTCGCGGTTGCCCTTTTTGAGTTGTGCATTGTGTTGTTCGACTTCGCGAGGAGTGCGTTGAGGCCCCCGTCCGGCCGGCCACAGCTCGCCGTAGCGGTTACCTGGCTCGGATTCGTAGATGGCGCCGCTGGCATCACGGAAAGTGTAGGTTTGGGTGTCAGCGTCGTAGCCGATGCGCTTCATGCCATGGGGAAGGCGGTATTCGTCCTGCGTGGGGATATTAGTGAGGCTGAATGTGGAAGGAAAGCGCGTGCTTACTCACACTGTCTTGATCGGCCCAGCGACCCATGTTGATAGACGAATTGTTCTACGGCGGTGAACGATGAGTATAATATTGACGTTAGTTGACGAGGTCGAATCAAGGATTTGGTAGGCCTTTATCAAAGCTGCTGTGGAGGGACTGAGGCATCTATGAAGTAGGCTGGGTGGCTGGGTACGGGGTCCGGTGAGTGACGCAGTGCTGGGCTGATCGCTGCTTGGCAGCACTCGTGAATGTAACTGGTCGGCAGGTTCCGAGATATGTTGCATTTGTTGGCATTGTCTTACTGTTGCCTGCGATCGGTAACTGTTGGTCTCTGTTATAGGAAAGTGTAGCGAATGTAGTTTCATTCTACGAACAACTTTGCTGCGCCACCCATTCCTATTGAAAGTCGACACTTGGTGCGGTTTAGCTCGCCCTCAATGTTAGCGTAATCAATCTCACCTCGTCGAGTGCGGACTTCACGAGATACAAGAAAACTCATATGACTACACGTTCAAAGCCTATCAACTAAACGCAGGGGAAGTAAAATTAGCGAAGCTCATCCAAAGGGGCGTTAGCAAACCTTGACCAACGAGAATGTCGTATCACGGAGCGTTTGCTCTCGGAACGGTGCGTGGAGTTCGGTGCACGGGCCTTTCGGCGGCGAGACATCGGACGAAATTAGTTTACGAAGTACCAGTCTTGACCTCACCACTTGCCAGAGCTGTTACAGCACGCCATCACGCTACGTCACCTGCTGTCGTCTTCCGTCTATCCGCGCATGGTAGTCTGTAAAGGCGCAAATACTCTTTCAATCCTCTCCTCCTCCCGCTCTCCCACCCGCCATGTCCACCCTACTTCGCCGCTCCGGTTATCTCGCACGTCTCGCAAGACCGAATCTCAGCACCGCATCACGAACACCATTCGCGGTCCGAAGACGGATACCAGTCCCGCAGTGCTTGTATGTGCAACAGCGTGTCCGCTTATTCGCGACCCAACCGCCGGAAGAGCCGAAGAACAAGAAGCAGGATGAGGTAGCCAAAGAGGAAAAGCTGGACCAAGCAGAGAAGCCTAAGCCCAGCAAGGATGAGAAGCCTGCAGCTCCGGAGACACAGATATCAAAGTTGACGGAAGAGGAGGAGAGGTTGCTGGATCAGTTGGTCTCGTTCGTGTCGATGGGCGTGCCCAAGGCGCAGAAGAAGGCGATACACGACGCTGTTGCAGAGATCAAAAAGACAGGCATACCCAAAGAATTGCGCGAGGAGATGGACCGGCTGGCACGTGGCGAGAAGTTGGATTTGGCCACCGCAGCCAAGATCTCGCGGTTGACGACAAAGTTCGCGCGCAAGGCTGCCGAGCAGCAAGCATTCAAGAACGACGCGACGGACGAGCCGCAGCAAAAGGCTGGTGCTCATGATCCAGGACCACAAGGGAAGGAGAAGCAGAAGGGCGGTACAGACGGCCTGCCAAAGTTCGACAGAAACATGGACTGGAACACGACGTTGATAACTGCCTTTCTCGCATGGCTCGCCTACCGCATGATTGTACCTGGCGAGAATACAAAGGAGATCACATGGCAAGAGTTCAGGACAACGTTCTTGGACAAGGGACTAGTCGAGAAGATTGTGATATTGAATGGCAACCGCGCAAAAGTATATTTGCACCGCGAGGCCGTTGCATCAATGTATCCGGACTCGCCCGCTGCCAGTCAGAATTTCAACTACTATTTCACCATCGGCTCGGTGGAGGCATTCGAGCGTAAAATGGACAGCGCACAGTACGAGCTTGGCATACCTAGCTCGGAGCGGATACCCGTCGCCTACTCCAGCGAAATCTCTTGGGTTGGCACTCTACTTTCCTTTGGACCTACTATTCTCCTTCTTGGCTCTCTGTTCTACTTCACAAGACGTGCCGGTGGTGGCAGTGGTGGCAACAGCGGCATCTTTGGCATGGGTCGGAGTCGAGCCAAGAAGTTCAACCACGAGACGGACATCAAGGTCAAATTCTCCGACGTTGCCGGTATGGATGAGGCCAAGCAAGAAATCATGGAGTTTGTTTCCTTTCTGAAGGAGCCCGCGCGCTTCCAGAAATTGGGCGCAAAAATTCCCCGTGGTGCTGTGCTCTCTGGTCCCCCCGGCACTGGTAAGACGCTTCTCGCAAAGGCGACCGCTGGAGAGTCAGGCGTGCCTTTCTTCAGCGTCAGCGGTTCTGAGTTCGTCGAGATGTTTGTCGGTGTTGGTGCGTCCCGTGTTCGAGATTTGTTTGCCAACGCGCGCAAGAGCACTCCTTGCATCATCTTTATCGACGAAATCGATGCCATTGGACGTTCCCGCGCCAAGCAGAACTTCGGCGGCGGGAACGATGAGCGAGAGGCAACCCTAAACCAGATCCTCACAGAGATGGACGGTTTCAACACCACAGAGCAAGTCGTCGTGCTTGCCGGCACTAACCGACCCGACGTACTTGATAAGGCTCTAATGCGCCCGGGCCGTTTTGACAGACACATCAACATTGACCGGCCAACGATGGAAGGACGAGCACAAATCTTCGCCGTGCACCTGAAGAAGATTGTCACCAACGAGGATTTAGAATTCTTGAGAGGCAAGCTCGCTGCGCTAACACCCGGCTTTTCTGGCGCTGACATTGCCAATTGTGTCAACGAAGCTGCCCTGATCGGTGAGTTGTGCATGTTCATTGCAGGGATAACGACTGACTATAGCAGCTGCCCGTCACGGCGCGGATTCTGTAACAATACCTCACTTTGAGTCGGCTATTGAACGAGTTATCGGCGGCTTGGAGAAGAAGTCGTTGGTTCTCAAGCCCGAGGAGAAGAAGACTGTAGCCTATCACGAAGCTGGTCACGCTATTTGCGGTTGGTATTTCAAATGGGCGGACCCGCTCCTCAAGGTGTCCATCATTCCTCGCGGTCAGGGCGCGCTCGGTTATGCGCAATACCTTCCCTCTGGAGACGCCTACCTCATGAACGTCAACCAATTAATGGACCGTATGGCCATGACACTCGGCGGCCGCGTGTCCGAGGAACTTCATTTTGAAACAGTCACATCCGGCGCTTCGGACGACTTCAGAAAGGTCACACAGATGGCCACGGCTATGGTCACTAAGTGGGGTATGACCAAGAAGATTGGCTACATCTACTACGAAGACGACCAACAAAACCAACTGCAAAAGCCTTTCTCCGAAGAGACGGCGAAGAACATTGACTTTGAAGTCAAGCGCATAGTCGACGAGGCTTACCAACAATGCAAAGACCTGCTCACCGAGAAGAAACATGAAGTCGGCCTTGTGGCAGAGGAGTTGCTGAAGAAGGAAATGCTTGGTCGCGAGGATATGATCAGGTTACTTGGTCCCCGACCGTTTGAAGACCCGCAGGACTTCCACAAGTACTTTAGCGGCGAGCACGGAAAGGCCCCTGGGCTTATCGAACCTCGTGGCGACACAGGTGTCAAGGGACCGGTTGTTCCGCCTGCACCGGCGACTTTCCAAAGCAATGAGGGCGAGGTGAGGTGAGAACGAAAAGTAGTATATCTCCTGGCGTTGTATGAATAGCGTAGAACCATCTTCTTGTGTTTGCATTTGGTGGTGTAAAATGGGCCCACTTTCCACTCATCATTGAGCTTGAGCGCTGCAATGAGAGCGTTTGCGTACTGTACTATAAAGTATTCCCGCAGTGGGCTGTATAGTAAAGTATAGCACGGCGTCAGGCGGGGTTAGTACTGGTATATACCTTCTTACAGATCTATATTTATATATTTCTTCCACCTTGCATGTAGGGAACTGAAACCCTAGTGCTGGTGCTGAGGTCCCGTAGACTCGTAGACGATACGAGAACACGTGACTCGTTTTGCGCTAACAAAGTCGTACTGCACCACATTGATCGCCTGCAAATGCGAAACTGCAGTCATCAGCTTTGAGTCAAATTTCACACATTCTTGCACTCACCTTCATTTCCGTCTCTTTAGATTTTCTGTGAACGACAGCCTGTTACTCAACCTTACAGACGAGAGTTTACCGTCACATCGGCGGTCCAACAATGCGACGCAGACTGACTTCGTAAGAAAGTTAGACATGAACGGAGAATCTTGTAGTTTATCAGGATCATCGTATTCCCATCTAATCCCTAGTGGTGATGTACCCCTATATCAACGCGCAAACCATACATCTTCCCACTTCAACGAAACAGACCAACGCCATGCTCAATGCTTGCCCACAGTATTATACAGGTATAAATACGCACGTCATTTCATCATTTTACCTCCTTCTCCAGCAGTTCTTTTGCTTCGTTGACCTTGGTTGCGAGGTACGGACTGCCCCCTCGATCAGGGTGGTTGTTCAGCATGAGCGCTCGGTGTTTCTTTCGTAGGAGTTCTTTCGTGATGCCGCGTTCTCTATAAGCTCATTAGCATCTTCTCTTGTCACTTCCCTTGGGTCCCATAGGATGAATGTATGCGACTTACGGCATCTCCAAGATCAGCGCCGCCTCTCTCCTCGTCATCTTCGGCTCGAACCCTCCTTTATAGTAGCTACGTCCCAGCGCGCCGGCACCACCGCCTGAGCGGCGCATTGCGACGAGTGCTGCGCGGCCCTAATCACCGTGAGCCTTTCCGTCCTTCTGTTTCCGTGTGGAAGTTCGGGAGACGTACGAAGAAGGCGGTAGCGCCGAGGCCAACGGCCCATACCCAAGCCGACATTTTCTCTTCCTTGCGCTAGTAGTTGTTGTGAAGTTTGAGTGATGCTGAGACCGAAATCGATATGTACTGGAGCGATGATGTTGGATGTGAGAGAAAAGAAGTTGGGCGTGGAAAGGCGTGCACTAGCCAATCGGAGCAAGGCAGGCGAGGAATGTGTGGGGCGAACTCTTGGCGCTGGAAAAAAGTCACACTATGGTACGCGAGCTTTGAACTACATCTTCGACTCCAACCCTCCGCTCGACCAGGACCAGTAGTCACGATGAGGATCGAGACGTGCTATTTCTGCTCGGCGCCCGTGTATCCGTCAAAAGGTATTACCTTCATCCGCAATGTACGCCCCCGATTGCACGCACCTTCTACATGCCATTGCTAATTCGCCCAGGACGCCCGCGCATTCCGCTTCTGCAAATCCAAATGTCACAAAAACTTCAAAATGAAGCGTAACCCACGCAAACTCGCATGGACAAAGTCCTTCCGCCGCGCCCATGGCAAGGAAATGACCGTCGATTCTACCCTCGCCTTCGCCGCCCGCCGCAATGTGCCTGTGCGCTATAACCGCGACCTCGTACAGACAACGCTCAAAGCCATGTCGCGCATATCAGAAATCCGTGCACGTCGCGAGCGCGCTTTCTACAAAGCGCGTATGAAGGGCAACAAGGAACGACAGAGAGCGGAGGATCGCAAGCTGGTCGAGGAGAATCAGCATCTGTTACCACCAAGTGAACGGTGGGCTATGGTGGAGACTGAGGGCATGGAGGTGGAGCAGGAGGTTGATCTCCAGAAAGTCAAGGAGAAGGTTGCGGCGCGGAGGAAGGAGATCGAGGAGGATGCGCTTACTGAGGAGGAGGAAGTGCCGAAGATGAAGAGCAAGAGGAAATTGAAGATGAAGGTTGGTGGGGGTGTGGAGGCGATGGATGTCGACGGCTAAAACGATGTGGTTTCGAAAGCACAGTTCGTTCTCTAATGCGGACAAGAGTGTGGTGCACTTTTCAATTAGTAGAATATCGCTAACATTCATGGCGGGCACGAAACAGTTAAGGCGTTGGGCGTCTGGGGTGCTACGGCACGAATGGTCATGGTTCGGATATCAATGAATCATCTATTTTCTTGCGGCCTTCGCCTCCCTATTTTCCACTTCTCTTTATCACCCTATCTTGATACGAATGCCATCGCAACCACTTTCGATGAACGAGCTCACCACGCTCGACTAAGCTACCAAGCAGCGAAAGAAAATAGGATGACCAATCCGCCCGCTTGGTCGAGAGAAAGAGCCTCGGTCTGACTTCGCGGGGCTTCATGTTGGTTGGTTGACGGGCTTACGGAACGTTCCACTCTCACCTCCACGCATTTCTTTCAGGCCGAGAACATAACTCACCCACCGCTATCACTACCATACTAACCGTTGTGTTATCAGCGAGCAGGATCTTACCAGCTTATTCAATATGCCGTATTCGAATCATCTCCCGGTGATCCTGTTTGGATATGACTGTAAGCAAAGCGGGGAGAAGAAGTGAGGGTGTGTAACCGTGCTAATATATGCACAGCGAGCCCCTTCACGAATAAAGTACGGCTGGCGTTGAAATTGAAGGGCGTTCCTTTCGGTAAATCATATTTTGTTCTAGTCCTATCATTCTTTGGTTTCGTCCCTCCATCCCTGACAGTCCCTAGCGTACATACCGGTACCCTCGATGCCCCCACGCCCGCTCCTTACACAAACATTCGCCCTCTCGTACCGAAAAATCCCCGTTCTGGCCATTGGTTGTGAGATCTACTGCGATACTTCACTTATCATTGAGGCCCTTGAGCACTTTTTCCCAGCGAAAGATGGGTGGAGAAGTGTGTATCCTGAATGTGATGGGTTAGGAGATTGGGCTTATAGAGGTATGGCGAGAGGGTTTGCGAGTTTTTGGGTTGATGTAAGTGGTTCCTTTGAAAAGAGTAGAGGCCAAATAAGAGGGGGGGTATCTATAGAACGGATGCTGATGATGCTGATAGCGACCCCTGTTCCGCGTAACTACCGGCCTCATTCCACCCTCGGTCTGGCGATCCTCCTTCGGCACCGACCGCGCCCAGCTCATAGGCCACAAACTCGATCCCGAAAAGCTAGCTGCCAAAATTCCGCTCAACCTGTCGAACCTAGATCTTCATCTCACACTGCTAGAACCCACATTCAAGAGCAGTACATGGGCATTGCCGACGAAGATGCCTAGCTTAGCGGATATCTCACTCTACTACCAACTACGCTGGGGTCTTGACATCTCAGCCGGAAAGGGGATATACAACCTCACCGGAGGCGGGACGCAGGACACGCAGGATGATGTGATGACCGCTGTCTTCAATGAACAACGCTTCCCCGGACTTTGGGCGTGGTTCCATCGTCTAGAACGGCACCTCACTTCACTGACCAATCTCGAGACCGTGGTACATGTCAGCACTTCGGCAAACTGGAAAGAAACACTTCGTTGTACGCCCCTCCTTGATGATAGCAGTCTTCTCGTCCCAACCGCAGTGGACCAGCACCCCACACTAGATTGCGAGCGCGGGCTTGTGCCCGGTGCGGTGGTTAGTGTGGCGCCCGATGATACAGGGAAAGATGACCCCACGATTGGGTTCTTGGTCAAGTTGGGTGTTGAAGAAGCCGTGATCAAGCCGTTGGCTAAGGGGGAGTTAGATGTACGGATTCATTTTCCTAGGTTGGGGTTTGTGGTCAAAGTCCTTGAATCTGCTAAGCTATGACCTCTCATTTTTAGTTCACTGTCCACCGTCTATATCAGTCGATAAAAGGCTTTGCAATTGCAGGATCAAAACTAGAATGTCTTCTCCCTATCCAACAACCAATCGCCGCCTCGATTCTGTGCAAGCTACACTATACTATCCCCGGTTAGTGCATGTGTTGCTCGCCGAACGGCTGCCATCTGTCTTCCTGGGCCTCTCGCTCACTATTATCTCCCAATCTACTCAATAATAACACCATAATCATTGTACGTTCTAGGCAGCAATGGTAGAAGCCTCGCATCTACTTCATGCACCCCGAGATGTTCTCTATCTTATCCTGGAAGGTGTGTAATCCTAATCTCGCCCTCATACCAATGCGCTTCTCATGATAAATAATCCTTTAGCTATATCAAAGAAACCGAAAAGCATTCAAGGAATTCCATTTAGCGACAAAATTTTGTCGAAACGAGTCGGAATTTCTGCATTTCCGGGGCGTCTCGCTGCACAATAAAACCGCCTCAACGAAGGTTATTAGTTCTGGAGTAACAGTGAGGCTAGCCGATGATACGGATGCGATCAAGAACCATATGCGGCATTTGACAATCGACCAGTTCCTCGCTCTAGAAGTATTAGGATTTGAATTGGTTGAGAATAAGGATCGATTCACGCCCGTGTACTATTTCACACCCCACAACTGCAAGATTTGGGCCCAAGTTATGGACTGAAGTAGTTTACGCATACCGGACTTGCATACAACGGCGCCTCGACATCTCTTAACCGCTCTTACAGACCGATTCCCGAGCCTGAAATCCCTCAAATTCGGAGTTTGGAACACCGACTGGGGTGATATTTTGGAATTGGAACCTTAGACACTGGATTATCCATCTTATCGGCGTTTTTCGCCTTCATTCCTGTACTCCACGAATTAATATGCTAAACGCCGGCGTGTACAGATATATTGTCGCTGGCCCCCGGTGGACGATGACGGGCGGCGGGCGACAGGCGACGATGCGGCGACGGACGACGCGCTTAAAGGCAAAGACGGCAGTAGAATTAGCAACAACGATCTATGACCAATAATTACTAGTTCAAAAAGATTCGAGCGTAGATTGTGGCGGCTTTGAGAATAGGAGGAAGAAAACCGCCAAAAATCAGAAAAGCCGCGCCTTGATATCGCAACAACGACTTAATAAAATAACCTAAAACTCTATATTTAGGCTTTAATACCTATTTGAAGCGTCTAATTAATGTCTAGATATCATGTTTTGGACCCCAATTTTAAGCTAAATTACTTTATCTCTAGAACTACTCGATAAAATACTTCTAGACGGGCTACTAGTGCCCTTTAGGCATGGCCTGCCGCTGGAAAAATCCCATGCCGCAGGCCGAACTTCAGACATGTTCACCACGGAGACACTCAAGTTGCTTAACGAAAGCGTAGGTTCCGGTAATGCAGACCAAGCTCGAATTCTACTGGCCCTTTTCCTTCCCACGGTTTGAACTTCTGCTCGGTACTGCCTTCCTATAATAGGGATGCTGACACTTACCGATAGCCAATTATGTAGTGGATGCGGGGTCGCCGAGCGGCTGGCCACTGCACAGCCCTACGAAATGCTGCTGCCTAGTGACGCGAAAAGTTTGCCTGCTTCCGCGAACCAATACGCTCAACGATCGACCGTGGGCTCCTGAATTTATGCTTCCATTCCGACGTCAATTTTGCCAACTGTTTCTGCTAAGCCGTCAACTTCAACCCGTTGGCTCTCACGACCAGTTTTCCTAAGAAGAGCGATGGACACACTTCATCAGTCAACGGACCCGGTGCCGGAGGCAGTAGGAGCACAAGGTAGGAACCTTCAGCTGAGATTTCTAAACTGGTGCGATACTTAAGAGTTTCAAATTATTGTATTAAGTCGTTGTTGAGATATCAAGGCGCGGTTTTTTCCGATTTTTGGTGGTTTTTGGGCTGCGCAGGGTGCTGGGGTGTGCAGCTTGCTGGTGGAACACGTTATAATATATAGCTATTCTCGTTCTCCTCTTTACCTATCCTAATTTCAACATGCCGCAGCCGCTTGGGCAAATAAGATACGCAGAGGCCGCCGATGACGAATCGAACGTATTGAGAAAACTGGAAATCGCGCGACAGAACGATAAATTTCTTTCGAGCCTTACGGGCGACACGGCAGCTATCAGAGCCATCGTTTCTCACCACCTTCTGACGAACAGAGGAAGCTGTATAGTGTCGCAGCCGGATCAGTGGATCATGGGAGGCTTCAATATCTGCATTCCGGTTGATATTCTTAATGAGACCGGAGGTACAAACAGAAAGGTCCTTCTACGCTGTCCTCTTCCCCACTCGCTTGCCCAATACTCTGGCAGTATATCGGAGAAGATGAGGTGTGAGGTTGCAACTTATATCTTCATGCAACGCAATTGTACAGATATTCGAATCCCTCACCTCTGGGGCTTCAAGTTCCCCGACTCGTCTGTTGTATGCTTCAGTATTCTTTCGTAACCTTTAGATACTAACGCGTGTAGTACGCATACGTATTACATCGGTCGATTTTAGTCCGCGCTGCAAATTGGGCTACGCGAGCTCTCTCCGCCTTCCTACGCCTTCCTAAACGCTCCCAGTACACTCGTCACCCGAACGCATATAACCTTCCGTCTGGATATATCCTTCTTGAGTACGTCAATTGCGGCTCGATGCTGTCAGACTCCTTCGAGCTCCATATGGGAAATCAGTAACGGATGAACAATTTTCTGAGAGGACTAGCGCAAGTCGTGCTTTGCTTGGCTCGCCTACCTCAGCCTCGAATAGGATCGTACATCTTTCATGATAACGGGATAATTACTCTCACTAATCGGCCTCTTACTATGACTACTGCCGTCCCCGAGAGAGAGGGCGCGTCACGAGCTATAGAAGAGCACACCACCTACACATCGGTCGCACCATACGTTACTGATATCATCACCTACCACGACAATCTTTTTCGCGAACAACCCAATGCGGTGAATAACGAGTATGATGGTGTTAACCAGATGACGACCAGCATACTGATACGCGCTGTGGCCCACCAATACCTTGATCGGACCTTTCGAGGGGGGCTATTCGTTCTTCAGCTTACAGATATGAATCAAAGCAACTTTCTAGTCGACGATGACTGGAACGTTAAACTCCTATTGACTTAGAATGGATATGTTCCCTACCGGTTCAAACGCAAGGAGCTCCATATTGGTTAACGGGGTTGGGAGTTGATGAAATCGATGGCGACGAACTGAAAAGGTACGAAAATGTACATGAGCGCTTTTTATCCATACTCAAGGAAGAAGAGGCAAGACTACCAGTCAATTTCCTCAATGGATTCTCACTCGCGGATCTGGCAAAGGAAGGATGGCGGAAAGGAACGTATTGGTATTTCCATGTCTTGAGTCTGTCAACGCTATGTATACGCTCTTCCCCATTCATATTCGCAATAGACATCGTGGCGAGCAGATAACTAAAGCGACCGGCGAGGCTATCTCCAAGTACTGGTCTCAAGACGCGGGGCAGACTCTTAGAGAGAAGGTGATGCAAAAGAAGCATTACGATATGGACCTGCGGACGGTCTTCGTGCATGACGCTCAGTAGCGACAGTAAATCCTTGCATAACTCAATGTCCAACTGCCATCCTTTGCGCTATTCTTTGTGTTATCCTTTGTGTCCTTATTTTCGACGGGCTCCTTCTCCCTTTTCTTTGCAGACTTGCCGGAGCTGACAACGATATTCAGGTTAGTTCAGGGGTGATAACCAAGCCGATCTTCGCTACCTATTCAAGCCCTTATTCACCTTCCTTCATCACCTTTACTTGCCCGCCTGTACCCGCAAGCCATATTGATTTGCCGAAAGGGAGTTTAATTTTCCATCCTTCTTCGTAAGCTCTTCCCATGGTTGGTGTTCGCCCGTGTTTTTAATAGATACGACGCAGTCACGCCAATAAACCATCTAATTCTCTCCACCTACCCACTTCAGCGTGTTAGACGTTCTATCCGTGAAAATCGTTGGGTCGAGGGCGTCGACAGTAAGGGACTATAAACATAAGAGAAATCTTATTACAAGACTCTTTGCTTTACCATCAGGTGTCGGAATATTAGTATCAACTTGTAGATACAACCGGTCGCGACCGATAACCAGCGTCCAGAATGTAATCCTTGGGGACGCTGAAACGCTGGTGTCACTGCTAAGATGGCGGAGTCGATGGTTAGGTGGCGATAAAAGAGCCCTTGACGGTATAGAAGATGATAGAGAATGCACGTTATGACAGCATAAGATGGTATCGCACTTTAAGAGAGTTGGGCTGGCCGAGAGGACAACCCGGCGGTTGGGCATCTTTGCCCAGACCCGAAATGACGAGCCCCCCCCTCCCCCCAATTAGCGGCAAAGTATGAAGTTATTTACACCCGCCTACAAACGCACTACGACGTTAAAACACCTAAAACCACGCAAAGATGAATTAAATGGTACATTCGCAAAGGAACAGGATGTATTACGGTAAACGGCGATTTTGTACGGGCCAAGTGGGGAAGCGTGTGTGATATAAGTTCCATTCTATGCACAGACCCTAAGGTAAAGCACAAGGCTTTGAGAATCTAAGTCACATCTCAACAAAATTTGGCGAATAGCTTCCCCCATGAGCTTGTATATTGGCTAGACAGCGGGCTTTCTATTGCCGTATTCTGTCACACCGGCATTCGCGCCGCACGAATCCTTGACGGGCGGCGCAGGGAGAAGGGGTCGTACAGCGGCATCCCTGAAGTTAGTGGAGGGTGGCCCGCTTTCTAGTTGCTTTCTGCCTTAGACTACTAATATTAGAGATGTTCTCTGCTTTGGCCACACGCTTACCTGTATGCTTCGTGTCCCTGAGCGCATTCTTCATTCGCCAGCCGATGACGTCCTCATCCACAGTTGGGATGCCTTTACTACGGAGGTAATCGTTCACACGAGCTCCTATCTCCGCCTTAACATGTGCCTGAACATGAAGCTAGGCGCAGCTGTTTAAATTGTTCGCTTCAACTTTTGTGCAACGCTGTATAGTGTCAGCCCGATAGGCTCGAGTGGCAATGTTAGCCTCACATAGAATTCTTCCCACTGTTCTTGCGAGAGTTTTGAATGCGTGCGCGCTTCCGACGGCTTAGCCCGCGCTTGCAACATGCTTGGTTGTGACAGATGTTATATAAAATAGGTTATAATTGTCGAGGTAGAGCGACCTTGGCGAAGCTATTGATGGTTATCACGCACCCTATAATACTAAGGCTGTTACGCCTACCTCCACCCTCTGATGTAAATACACCGGAACATCGTCGGACCGGCTACGTGCCGGGCGCTGTATAGGACTAGTATATACCTACTACGTCTCCCTAAGGATTCGCCTTATCTCTTTCTAAATACTATCCCTTATTTTTTTTAATATATTTCTAATTATCTATTTATATATAGTAGAGTAATATAAAAAAAGGGTATTCGAAAAATTATAATTTTAAAGTCTAATAACTTTTTTATTAGTAAAGCTATAACTATAAAATTTGGTTTATTCTAAAGAGAAAAACTAGAAGATTTAATTTATAAAATTACCTAATCTTTTATAAACGAGAATTAGAATATAGAACGAGAAATTTTATTAACTACTATAATTAAAATAGAATTTTATTTATTATCTTATAGTTACTTAATATTTATATCTTTAAGTCTCTCTTAATTATCTACTTAATTAAACTATTAACCTTTCTTTATAAAAGTTAAAGATTAGTAATAATTACTAAAGGAGACTTCTTTAGTATATTCTAGAATATCTAAGGTTAGCTTTATTACTTAGTCTTTAGTCCTTTACGCTTTTAAAGCTACGGGTATCTCTCTACTCAATCTAGAGGCTATACTTAAAAGATTTACTAAAGATAGCTAATCTAATCAAGAATTAAGAGAAAGCTTAACCTTAGTACTTAGCGCGTTAGATTAGCTGAAAATCAAGACTCTCCTATAGAGTATAGTGGATAGGAAGGTGACTAGAGAGACGCATAAGCTTAGACGAATAATTTACTCAATCTCTGTTTAAAAGTAACTACTTAAATATAAAAATCAAGACTTAGAAGAAGCCCTAGTAACTAAAAAGAGACGTTTAAATTGACGCAAAGCTCTGCCTCTTAAGAGCCTCATGAGTATTATGGAGGTGCAGTTTTCTGGTCACCTAGTAAGGTGCAGAAGGCGCAGGAGAACCTACAGCAACAAGAAGCTTAAGAAGAACAATTACAGCTTCAAAAAGCGAGGCAGCTGAGGCTAGAAAGGCTAGCCAGCAGCTAAAGGCTAGATTACTTCAAGAAAAGCGTGTTGCGAGGGCTGAGGCTCGCGCAGCTCGAGCGAAGGAGAGGGCTGATCAGGCAGCTGAGCGAGCGCAGAAGCAGCAGGCTCGTACAGCTCAGCAACAACATCAGAATTGTTTAAAACTAGCCAAAAAGCATAGTAAAAGTGCTTTTAGACCGACTAGGAAAGCCGTTCAGAAAAAAAAGTCTACTACTAAGGCTATAGATACTGCTAAAGCCTCAGGTGCTGCATCGCGACCCCAGCCTCCTCAGTCGCGCAGGGGCCGCAACATCAAGACGCCAAGTAAACTTTTGTAGCTATAATCAATTATTGGGCCCTATAGAGCTCTCCACTAAAAAGTCTTATAAAAATAGCTATTGTTGCGGGTTCTGCACCCTCAGAAAGCTGCCTAAGCTTTTGGTGTTGGGCGCGCATAGTGCTAACTAGTTACCACCCCTACGTGTATCACCAGTCCTCTATTTAATTCAGCAGCCCTTGGTTTACGGCTTACCCTGGCCAGGTCGACTTGAGAGCGACAATCTGTGCCCACGTAGCAGACTCGTATGTACCAGCAGAGCGTTTTGCAGGTCTTTCGGAAGCTATTTGTAATAAATAAAAGCCGAAAAGCAGCTAGATATTAAGAATAGAGTGATTGGTGACGTGTCAGCATCTCATTAACAGCCTTGCGGTGGGGCATCGTGTTCTTCAAGAAGTGACTTCAGCCTCCTGCCAGAAGGCTGAACTTTTCTGCTGCTTGGTGCGCGCTTCTTCTCTTTCCTTCCCTCCCTATTCCTATATGCGCACAGCGAAGCTTTCATAGATACCATCTGCCCACCCTGCCTCAGCGTTAGCAGGAAGGCTATTCTCCGCACGCACTTCGATAGGCTGAGTCGTCTTGATGCAGCCTCGTCATCAGGTAGCGAAGAAGATAATTCAAAGAAGAAGGCACTGTGTTTGCAAAGGAGCACGCCATTGGAACCATATAATGCCCGCTGGATCCGCATCAACGTCAACTGCTCCGAACTAGCCGAGATCAAGGCGTCCTTTGATCATGTCCTTCGGTCGCCTCCAGGCTGCTCTCGCGGCAGCCACCAGCGAAGTCACCATGGCAGCAGCAAACATCAATTTCGAATTCACTCTTATGAAAATCGAAGCGCCACAAGAATACAAGCAATTAGGGTCCCTGCTCCCCACCGCGAAGAAATCAGAAGCCGAAACAGGATCCACTCACGTGACTGCTCGTCGACTTGGTGCTTTATTTGACGGCGTCTGTCCGCATACACCGAATCTTATCAAGGCTTATGGAACCCGTGTCTCCTTATGGAACCCGTGTCTCAGAAATATCCACAGTCGCAAACAATCAAATTTCGTCACATTATCGGGATTCCATTTTCGGTGCACACTCGGGCGTCGATGGGACTACGATTTGGGCAGCCGCCACGTCTTCAAATGCTTCCTTACATGTCCACCTTCTTGCGTGTATGCTCGCTCGAATTTTTGAGGCTAGCGAAGCGGTATCAATCTGGGTCGAGCTGGAGAAGGAACGGAGATTGGATATTGCGGGAAGGTTCGACCGCGGTGAGAATGTGCAGTTTTCTCTTGCGGCAGCAGCCGCTCAAAATCCGATATCGAAGCAACAACTCGCCGAATGGGACTCAAGCGCTCGCGCTTGGCTACGAACTGCAGACGAGGTGAAACGAAACGAGTCTCGGCAGTTACATTCCTTGCTCAAAGATCTCAATCTTGCGGTCAGCGAACAAACCAAAGTATATCCGAGTGTGATCGAAGCCTGGAAGAATGCGCTCAAAATGTTGGAAGATCTTATTTGCGGCAGACCTCAAGCGGTTCGAGATGGGTCGGTCATCCTTGGTCTATCTGCGTGGCATCTCTACCCCACTCTCGCAGTATTTGGCGCTCAAAATTTCCGCGTCAATATGGACGACAGTTTAGTCAACCCAGCTGGTGAGCTCAGTATCGGCCTCTCCTCGTCCATTAAAACGAAAGACACGCTGGTGTACTGGTGCCTGTCTTTGGCTCATCTACGTCACTATGGCAAGCCCGTCAGAACCGAGGGCAGAATACAGGACGACCACACAAGAAGCTCATTTCAGGAGTTCATGTATGGGGTTATCGGAGCCATTACCAATAGATGGCAGATTCCTTCCCAGGATACGCTATCCACTATGAAATTTTTCACTTTGATCCACATGAGCTTCCAAAAAGCAAACGCACTTACGGGCCGTTACGATTGGGTTTCTCTACTTAGTAGAATCGGAAAGGCCTACGTACAGGCAAGTGAAGTGGAAGCAGCGGGAGTTGAGCGAGTTTTCCAATTCGGAAGGCGTCGATCGGAATTATTCATCGGTCCTATTCAATTTGAAGAAAGTTACGACCGGCGACAAAATGGCGGAGTCATCACCGGTGATCCTCAATTTCTTGGCCTTCTTGATTCCTGCGCCCTCACGAGTGTCGCAGGCCATGAGGTTGAGTCACTCGTTAAGCTATTACGTCACAAATTGCGAAGAGATTCGGGGATACGATGTGCAGACTACCTCATCCAATACAAATCAGACGTGTCAAGAAAGCGTAAGGCGAGGCATTCTGGCGGTCGACATCAAGATTCAGAAGACACGGAGACGGCGGATGATGATGATATGATCAGTAGTCACGACCAACCCCCCTTCTGTTACGCTACTGTTTCGCCAACATGGGACCCGGTTTTTCGTCTGATCACTAATGTGAATCTGGGAGATATGGATGAAAAGGTCTCGAGAATGCATCACCGTTGGGTGCCTGAGGGAAGTCATGCAAGTCCTTCCGGCGAGTGCATGCACCCCCTTAATTCAAAAAACCTGCGCATAGACGGGTTTGATCTCAATTTAACAGATGATGCAGGCACCGTCCAAAGCAGATATTCGTGGGTCTTCGGAAATATAGAGACCGCGGCCGTATTCGTCAAAGAAGGTTCGAAACCGATCGTGGAGTCGAATTTTCATGTCGAAGACTTTTTACACTGCCACGAAAATGGCTTGCTCTCACATGCAAAGATCGTGGAACATGTCAAGACACACGGTCTCCCTAGCCAAGTAGCCGCATTACTCTCAGCATTATCAATAGTTGACTACATCTACGAGGAACTTTCTGGGGCCACTGTCTCACTCAAATGCTTTGAAAAGCCCTTAGTCAAGTCCAAATGGTATAAATGGAACTCATTGCATCCGGGGACCATTCAGCGAAAGCTCGCCTTGGCTATCATATCCTATTTTGACTCCGGTTCCTGCGATTTAGACCCAGGCGATTTGGACCAGGTTATTGCTGTCTCTTCCGGCGACTCCATATATGTTCCAAAACAGGTGAGCTACCGCAATATCTCTTTACTTTCCGTCCCTCTTCTGGCCCCCATTTTCGCCCCTATTTCGGAGAGGCGTTCAAGCTCTCCTTAACTTTACCCAAGGCCACATTGCTATTGCATTGGCCTCGTCTTTTCTTTCTATCCACCATTCGCGGTATGCCTATGGATCAAGAATACTCAGATCGACCAATCTGACGCTCGAGAAGCTAGTCTGCGATCCTCTAGAGCGGCCCCAACAATACGTCTTAAAAAGGATCTTGGGAAATATTGGGAAGCCCGGGGTTGTTCTCTTGAGCCCACCGCAAGATCCAATGATGCGCGACTCAGAACTTACATCAGTGTCGATGCCCAAATTCGACGGAACGAAACAAGACTGCTTCAGTGCAACGTCCTTGCATTTATCCTTCACGGGTCTCCATATGCCCATGTACGACAGGAACGTCAAGGTTGGAAGAGACTCTCAGGTATCCATCATCGAGTCGGTGATGTCCGTCCGTGACCGCGGGGATTGGGTCGCCGATATCAACGTCTTGGACGCGCTCAGTACAGACTTCAACTTTCAGCCAGTACTTAATCGCACCTGTCAACACGAGCAACCATTTGCGTCTTTTGCCGGAGTCTACTCGATAGAATCATGGGATGATATACTGGACCATCCTGTGGACAGGTTTGTCGTTCGGACTCATGGCAACTGGGTTGCTCGCCTTGCAGCGTATTCCGTGCTTTCGCAGGCTATGAAAGCGAAAGGAAGGACTGGGAGGATTACAGTTTGTGAACCGTACACCTGTTGGCAGTGCGTATTCAAAGCATCTTCGCGGGGTGGGTACTTGTTACACGGTTTCATAGACTAGCCCTAGTTATGGAGGAGGTCAGGCGTTCAGGTCTCCACGACTTACACCTAGTCGCGTGAGGGTTGAACGGCACATTAAACCCTTCCCAATCTTCTAGACTTCGTTCCTCAAGGCTCTTCTAGGGCAAACCGCTTGCGGTTTGCGTCTCCTCCTGTACAGAAGTACCCTCTTGTACCGTGGTAAATCACGTGTCTACAGGAATTGCGCCTTACTAGATTCGTAAGGTGGGATGCCGAGTCTTACGCTCAGATGCGGGATACGGTACTTTTGTTGCGGCTGCATTTAGGCGGAAGCGCGATTTCGCTAGTGACTATAAGCCCCTCGTCGTCGGATGAACGCACATCCAGAAGCTCAAGTCGTTAACAATCACCCAGTCCACGTACGCCAGCTGCAATTGCTCCTCCTGCCAATCGTGATGGGAGAGAGAGCTCGACGACCCGGCGGTGGCGGGGGCGGCATGTTCCCACGGAGGCTGTGGCTGCAGTGCCTCAGCGGCTGGCATCATGCCGGCGTCCACGTCCACGCGGTGCACCTTCTTGAGGTGCCTCTTAGTATGAGCGGTACTGTCGACTGTCCAGCAACTCGGGACTCTGCGCTCAATGTGGCATGACTGACAGAGAAATAGCGTCGTCTTTGTCCCGTTCTCCTCGACGTACTCAAGCTCTGCACCATATCGCCAAAAGGATGCCACTGCCCGCTTGCCGAGTAACTGCGACTTGCCTTTGACTCTATACCCGACGCGCGCTGCGACGAGCAGACGCTTGCCATGCCACAGGCGGCCCCAGTTAATAGGAAATCGGGATCCTGTTGTTCTCAGCTCGCCGGGAAAGTCATGCGTTGGCTCGACGGTCTCCACTTCGGATGGCGAGTCATCTAAGTTCTCAAAGCTCTCCGCCATCGCCCCGGCAGCTGCCGTACGCGACCCGGCATAGTGATAGCTGTCGGACGCCGGCTGAGTCGACTGGGTCGTCTGGGTTGACTGCGAGCGGGTAACGAAGTTATCCACGACAATATACGCTCACGACTGACGATAGGAAACAGGAGAAGGCACGTCGACGAGAAAACTTAGAGTTTTGTTCTCCTACAAGAACGTTGCACAAGGCACTATGCGATGACGCCACCCGTAGCACAAGGACGGCAGAAGACTTGGGAACACTCCACCAATTATCCTAGATTTCCTATACAAATCCTACCGAATATGGTACCGAACACCCGAAACGTACAGCTCTAAATAGGTGTGTAACAATTTCCGTGAGGAGAGGGACTCTAGGTCCCACCTAACATAAACTATGATCTGAGCGGACAGGCAAGGAAATGCTGGGCAGGCTGGTAATATGATGGAAGATTTCTGAATTGCGATAGAGAAATGGGACAAATTGATATGATGACAAAGGAGCCAGCACGCGAATGCAATTTCGTCAGTGCTGGCCCTTGGAACGATGTAACACAGAAACCACCCTACGCGCTTCTAAAATGCAAGACACCACACTTATCATAAGGATTCGCGCCCATCATTGAGTCCGGGGTACGGTGAGCCTGCAGAAAGTGCGGAGGATAGTCATCTGAGGCGAGGCGATGGAGGCCTTGGGTAATATCGCTCGGCGCCAGGCTGCTGGAAGACGACAGCCTTGAAATAGTCCCTTTCGGCCTTGTAATGTTCCATGCGTTTGAGTACTTCGTGAAGCTGCTGTTCCTGATGTTCTGTGCCTCCGGATGCCTTGAGTTCCTTTCCCATTCGCTTTGCTCAGAATCTCGCCGATGCACCTGCATTGCGCTTTCTCTTTTCGTCTGACGCCTTGGAAGCGGCCTGAATATCGACCGGGATCAGGATATGGTGTCCCTGCCGACTCTTGAATGTTATGTTATAATCCGGGTGTTGATTTGACGGGAGTGTTTCGCCTCTCTCGCTATAGGAACAAGTTGGCCCAAGGCAACGGGGGGTTGCGGGGTGACAGGTAATCCTTGAGGAGGTGCTACGGAAACTGGTGGCCCTCGGTACATGTGCTGCTGTCGGTGGAACTCCGAGATTGCTGGAAGAACAGCAATATGGGCGGGCGAGGTGCTGTCATAGGCAGGAGACTGCGTATACGCGAAAGGAGCGGTGATGTGCACTCGTTCTGCCCCAGTCGATGCTATGGAGGCTGAGCTATCCTTGCTCGCTGGAGAGCCCGAAGGCTCGAGGATCTGATACAGATCCACGATAGGCGAGTCGGATGTGGATGCAGGTGACAAAGAGATGCAGGAAGGCAGCCGGTGAAGAGCTGAAGGACGCGGTAAGGCAACGATATGAGGGACGTCTCAGCCTCGATATGGAGGGCGTGCATAATATAATATTCAGCTCGCTCTCAGGAATTGCTCGATTTCGCATAAGGGCCGACGAAGTCTTGACCTCCGTCAATCAGCAGTGGGGAGTGACCCGATTCGCCGTGTTGCATGGATCAAGCATCTCGTCTTTGCACACCAGCACGCCATGCGTGTTATCTTCGGTCCCTATTCTCATTGGCCTAGTTGCCAGCGTGCTGCGTCCTGAAGCGGGACGAGCGGATTGTGGCTTTACTGGAGATCTCTAAACCACATGAGCGATATAAGCACATGTCCTAGCTCCTACAGGCTGTTGTATGTAGGCAGTTGCAGTTCGAGAAAAATCGTGCGGGTGCGCACTTCGACGTATGGACTACTATAGAGCGGAATCCGATCTCACTGCCATTCGTCATGTCACGTCACGTCGCCTCCAAGAACCCGCCAGGATAATCAACTTTCCTCCCGCTCTTTAAGGGGACGCATTTGAGTTATGAAAGTGTGGGTGGAGAGGCGGCGGAGTGGATTGTTGGGGTCGTTAGCGCTTCGTAAGGTGATAGAATAGGGGAAGATAGATCAAGAGAAACAAGTATAATTAGAAAAGATCTTTACTCTTATTCTATATTACGTATGTATTTAATAGGAATCACAACTATAAACGAAAGGCGTCGAATTCTAAACCTACTAACCCTTAATCCTCTACTATATCTAGAACGTCTTCCCTTATACTTTCCATATTCATAAGATACTAATAAAGTATAGATTTAATTGTAATGGGTTATAAATTTTCTAACCACGTTAGAGTGCGTAAGTGGAGGTAGGAACGTTAGGTTTATGACACAGACTAACAACAGCGCTAGTAGAGCTTTATCATCTCAAACCTCACGGCGCTCTCCCTTCCTTGCACATTATTCTTCATCTGCAGACTATCGCTGTCCAATTGCAGTCTATCGTTACCAACCGCATTCTATCGCTATGTCACTCACAATGGCATCAACAGATGAAGGTGACACGCTCGGTCAAAAAAAGCCGACGGGAAGCCGACGCACGAATGGTTTCGAGACTTC
Organism: Darksidea phi; assembly: GCA_030770425.1. Classification (NCBI taxonomy): domain Eukaryota; kingdom Fungi; phylum Ascomycota; class Dothideomycetes; order Pleosporales; family Lentitheciaceae; genus Darksidea; species Darksidea phi. Next base: position 116,554 of record JASJFT010000032.1, on the reverse strand, counting down.
ACATCAATAGAATCTTTCCTCGAAAAGCACCTATTCTCATTACGGAGTACGGGCACGAATCCCCGAATACTCCATCTTGGAAGTGGAGATAGTGTGAGTTACCTGGCGGGGAGGTTAAATCGGTTGCGATGATTTCTTGCAATTGACCTTCAACAGACAATATCCTACAACCTTTACAAGCGCGGCTACAGCAATCAAATATGTATCGACTTCTCGTATGTCGTCGTGGAGTTGTGGAGTGGATAGTCGGTGACGTACGCGATATGCCCACCCAATCGATCGACGTCGCGTTCGACAAAGGAACGCTCGACGCTATGATCCACGCTGCCCTATCCCTAAGGGTCGACTAACCCGTGTCCAACTGCTGTTCACACGGAACCTTTCCCCACTCCAGTCCTTGGAGCCCTCCGAACAAAAGTGTTAGAGGATACGGGGAAATACATGAAGGAGGTACGTGCTCTTCTACTACTTATCGTTTCAATATACTGATCATTACAGGTCCGCCGAAGGTTGAAGGACGACGGCCTCTTTTTATACATTACTTTTCGCCAGCCACACTTTGTGAAGCCCCTACTCAACCAGCACAATGATTGGAATGTGGAGGTGGAGGTTCTTGGTGGTGATAGCGGCGGCGCATTCGGCCGTGTCTTGCGGAAACAGGAGCCAGCCAATATCACGGAACAAGCTGAAGAAAAAGTCGCTATGTATTTGCTCTACTGCGAGGATGATTAGGCGAAGGGCGACTTCATATGTCATGCCTGTTCCGCTCAGCAATCCGACGAAAGTTTGGGTTTTGTAGCATATCTTGTTCTTAAAGCTTAGCACGTCGCCCTCTTTGTTTGGAAAAGCTTTCGCTATGTTGCTGAGGCGGCGCCGTACGTGATAAAATGCTTGTTCCATAGCCATGAAACTAAAACCCACGGGGTTTCCAAGAATCGTATCCATTACCTCTTATCCGAAAAGCTCTGGTCTTATGTTTGGTGTAGGGTGGTTACGTGAAACGCCTAGATTTGCACATGTTGAGAACATGGAACAGGTTCTAATGATCAGAGCCCTCAACCAATCGGCGCTAGGCGCTAGGCGAAACAAACAGACACAGCACGACAACATCAGCATCGCCCCTCTTTTCTAGCGCACCCCGCACCGCACTCTTTCAATATCCATGTGTCCTGCGAGCTTTGTCGACATTGCTGTCTGGGCTGATAACGTTGAGTCGTCGCCGCCTGAGAAGGCCGCCGCCACCGCCGACTACGCGCACAACGACCAGGAGAACGTGCGAGCAGCGAACAAGCGCCGCATCATGGACGACGGCAACGGTGACGACACTCCGCGCCCGAAGCGATCCCGAGGTCTTGATGGCGGACCGTGCATTGTCCCACAAGCCGACGACCGTTCAGAAACGGCAACCATCTCATCGCACCAAAGCGGCCGCCTCAGCCCGACAAAACAACTGCAGGCACTGGAGGACTTTGAGGAGCCAGTGCTCTTCTGCAACTTTGGAGATGATACTTTGGAGGTAGAAGGAGAGGGTGTCATGCACATGCGGAAGGCGATAAGACGTTTCGCCGACGGCATTGGCATACTTGGGTACGAAGAGGTGACTGCTGCCGCGGAATCGCTGTCGGAAGAGGACAAGACACGCTTTGCATATCCCTGGTCGAATGACGCACAGGCACGGCTGGCTCTTGGCTCAATGCCTTCGATGGCTAGTGTGCGTCATCTTGTGAGTGCGGGGTGGGAGCAAGACCGAGGTGCAGGAACCGACGAAGATGACTCGAACAGCCATGTTCACCTCAAACTCATCCAATTAGCACATGGGACATCCAAGCATGCGTCTGCTCTTGCTGTTCATAGCGTTAAGTCACTGCTGATTGAGCCTTCGAGTCTTGCGAGAACTGTAATTGGGATGCCGCGACGAGTTATCGACTACGTGATTGCACTCGAAGCCGACGCCGCTATATCGTCTGCATACAGCCGACTTACCCCGCTCTGGCCCGCTACGACAAAATCGTGGAATTATTTTACACGAAAACACCGTAACTCGCCCATCGCAATTAATATCGAGACTAAGGGCCCCAACAAGTCCTGGACTGACGGGAAGCTATAACTTGCCATCTGGACCGACGCTTAGCTTAAACGGCTCTCTTATCTGTCCCGCGTAGCATCTGCAGAGCCTGTTCCCGCGATCCCGTTACTGATTGCTTAGGGACATGACTGGCATCTACTCGTCATCTTAAAGTTACCTCACAGGACGATTATCCGCGAGTAGATCGACGTAGGTAGTACTAGGACGTGCTTTTATATGATGAAGGTGGTTGCTGTAATACATTAGTATATGTGGTGGGCGGAGATAGTGTGGAGGCCTTGGTTTACTTCCTTGATTACCTAATATCCTTTGAGTCCTTTTTCCTAGAAAATTTCTTCGCGTGATATGATTTGAAAGTGGCCTAGAAGTAGTGTTGTCCTCGAGTCTGACTTTATCGACAAAGGAGGTTATATCGAGACGTGCTTGATGTGAGACGTACGCGCGACGAGGTAATATTTCGAATATTAAGAAGACGAGTAATAATATATACTATAGAGCGTTTAATAGTTATCTATAATATATTTCTATCCGAGGATCTATATAACTAGAATAAGTATTTTATTAAGAGGTGTGCCAACAGCATGGCGGCGTCCAAGAATCGCCCATCCGGCTCTGACCGAAGAAGTGAGGAAGGCGGATGCCACGGATGCCACACGGTAGTAGTCTTGCCGGTCGGGTACGGGAGACATCATCATATTCACAAAGTGCTCCAGCAAACGAGCGCTGGATCGCCCATGGGGTGCTAGAGGTCTTTTATCCCCTGTGCACATCTCAGCTGGGGTTTTCACACGCCACGGCCGACATTATATATCCGGCCACGTGGATTAGGCAGCAATATTACGCATTCGTACAGCGTTCACAAAGCGAACTCTGGCGGGATTTAGTGGAGTTTGACAGAATTCTCCTCTGGAATGCCTGCGGTTGCCGGTTCCCCACTATGATACTTTTACCATCATTGACAGTTAATTCTCGATTGGGTTGTACCGTTCCTGAATTATATGCTTTCGCCTGCGCCTGCCTCTTGACAACTTCAAACTTCCGGCCTCCACCCACCAAACTAAACTTTCCTCCCAAGATAAGCTCCTCAATATCAGATATCAGAGGAAACATTGGTAAGCGACCCCCAACTGTCGATTTCTAAGGACTCCAGTAAATATCAAGCAGTGTAACTAACAGGCTCAACAACCAGAAGATGTGCACTCAGGCTGCCTCCGCTACCATTTATCGCAAGTATGGCCATAAGACGGACGGTGTCGCAAAGATATACCACTGTGACGAGTATCCGAACGAGCCTAACTGCGCAAATCCCCCTTACAATCATTCTATTACGGATAAAAAAGTGAAGGCCCCCTAATCCCCAGCATACATCCTCAAAAAGCGCACCACACAGAAGTTGACGAGTTGTAAAAAGAGCAGAGCTACGGAAAACATCCATGGAGCTCTTAGAAGGGTTGCACCCCATGCCAATATCGCTCCGTACAGTAGAACCCCCTTATTCTCTGCGGGACCCTCCAAGTATAGCACCGCAAAGATGTGCATACATAGAAAGATTCCCCAGGAGTTAATATCGTCGTGTGAACGGAGATCGGGATCTTCATACATGAGCTATTTTTACTAACCAGGTATCTTGAAATCTTACAGTGGATATGCTGTATAAATAATAAACAGCCTCCGATGAAAGGTACCATGACCCTGAAGTTCAGTCCGAAGGAGTGGAAACTGATAGTGAGACCGGTAGAGGCTATGAAGGCATAGAGGAAGTCTGGGATTAGGTATAAAGTGATTATAAATGCTAGGCTGGCGTAGGAAAAGATGAGTGTAGATATAGTATTGATTTTACGAATTATGTAGTACGATTAAAGGAGCATAGACCCTATTATATAGTAACACGCCCCCGCATGGTGCTTTACAGCCAAGCCTGCCCCAGCCTCTCCTAGTGCCAGAAAGGATATTGGTGCCACCACCCAACAGGCAAACATGTCTTCGATCCAATCAGAGACGCATAGGTAGGAGACAAGTGGGACAGGCTGTGTATGCAGCAAGGATAATTAGAATCACCAGGATCACAAAGTATACCCATGCCCGAGGTCCGTCCTGAAATGATCTTTTCGCCACACCTATATGCGTAACCACAGCCGAGCCCTCAAATGTGCCTTGGCGACGTTCCGTGAGGGCGATCTCCGTAGTAGCTACGATGTAACAATCCTTAGTCTTGTAAGATTTGTTACTTAGTTAAGGGGAAAAGTATACCTCAACATCGGGCGGTTTCTTAGTATTGGAGTAACGGGAGGAGCGTGTAATCCAGTTGGCCATACTGTACGGTCGCATTACGGAGAATGGCTCGGTCTTTTCGTCGAGACTAACCGATTCCAGAGAGCAGGCGTATAGTCGAGTCCATGGCTGGCAAGCGACGGAATGCATTGAACCTGGGCGGTCTGCAAGAATATGCAAGAAGAAGGCAACTGGAGAGTTGAGGCGGAGAAGACGGGGGATGGCTCGGTCTTTTCGTTATTCTCTTGCAGTCTTTACAAGTATTAACATTCACCATATGCATATCGCCGCCTGGCGGCAAAGTCTTACCCATGTCGCCCGCCTTGGGGGAAAGTCTAACCCATGTCGCCCGCCTGACGGTCAAAATTTCCACTGGCGGAAACATATCGATGTGGCTTGCCGGTGGTTGCCGCCCGTGGCCCCGTGTGTTATAGCGTGCTTCGACCCCGTCCGCCACGAACGCCATCGCTTCTCCACGTCGGTATCCAAGGATGCGCCTTTCTGTCTGGCGAAAAGCAAAACGTCCCCGCCATGTCATTACGGAAATCGTAGATACCTCCGAAGCGGACCGGTGTGCTCCGTCGCTCGCAAGAAGCGCCACCTCCGTTCACACAAATGGTGGCGCTTCCTGTCCCTGACTGAACACCCTGCGCCTGGACCACTCCCGTAAGTTCTCGCATCATAATGCCCCCGCAGGCAGCTTATCTGACAATCCCTATCCGCCACACGGGCTCCAGCAACTGAGCCATGCCAACGAAAAGCAAGGTCCAGCTTTCAGACCCTCGAACTTGAGTGCAGAGACCTTCGACCCCAGAACGACAGACTTGAACGCAGAATCAGATCCCTTGAGGAGTATCTCCGTGCCTTGTGGGAACGTCATCTGCGGCAACGCTCGCAGGCGGTACCTGGAGGTGCCGTGGTCAAAAATGAGCAATTAAACGAGTCAAGTCTTACATGAGAACTTTGGAGAAGAATATTGGACTAACCGCGCGATCTAAGACGGTTCTGGGGCACAGTCGCGCATGTTGACGGGAAGATCTCTCCAGACCCCGCCACACCTGCACCGACCAGTCTATTTTCTCCAATTCAAGACCGTCATTCCATGTAAATAGGTGATCCGCATTATTACGCATATTCTCTCCTGTTCATCTTTTCTACAAGCCAGCGAGATCGAGGTCTTACCTTATTTCTCAGTCCGGAAGGTGTGAGAAAGGCCATTATTTGGTGCCCTCGCCCACATTCTGACGGCAGCGAACGTTGATATATAGCGCAGATGGGAGCCAAGTAAGTAGACTAAGCAGCGTCCTTTTACCTATGCTAATAGCAGAGGCTGTCACTCCAACCGTGGACCCCAGCGCAAAGCAGGCTCTGTGATCGTCCTACGCCCATCAGTGAATGCTGGACTATCGCTATTTCCTCTTCCACATCCACCTCCTCCGCCACCTCCGCCACTGCCCCAAACGTCCACACCTCCGCCTACCTTCGCACCGCTCCTTGAATACTCGGAAATTTGGAATGCGAAAGGCACGCATATGCTTCCTTTCTCCGGCTGTAGTGACCGAGCCTTCAGTTTCTTTGGTCATTCTGTTCCCGCAAGTCTCCAATCGTTGAACCTGTACCTGAAACTCAGAGAGGGCGTACCTCCTGAGCGATGGAGCGACCTGGGTGGCAATGTCGTCGCCTTTGGTCGCGTGACGGCACCAGATGCGCCACAGGTGAACATTTGACCAGTTCTAGCTGGTTGCCTCAGCGAACTGCAGGAAATAAGGGAAGGCATGTACGTCATTGTTCGAAAAGCCCAGCTCCTTAAAACTCTTCACGATAAAGACGTATCCGCCTATCTAGATGGCGATTAGATATACCAATGGGTGTCCTATCCCTCTCTGGAACATGCGCAAGCCGGGTTAGTGGAGTCCCTTGGCTCGGGCTACTCGATCGTAGGAAATTGGATAGAACTCGACGTATCCGGGGAAGGTATGGCGAAGTTGGAGCATTTTGCTGGCAAGAAATTCGTTGTCGATGGCCATGAAATCTTTGCTGTTGTTGATGCTAGGTTGATGGAATGAAGTTGGAGTGATGGTCGGGGCGATTGGTAGTCCTATATCATAACCAGGCTCTTGAGCTGCACACACAAAAAAAATACTCCCTCACTGCAGAGGCAGTTGACGCGGTTGCCACTACCGCACCAATGCCTTTGCTGCGTTGTCTTTCCAGTCACCTATATATGCAGCCCAGCTGGGAGTGGTGCGAACACGTACCGTGTTGAGAGCTGCGCTAGTCAGCCATACCATTCACGTGCAAACTGAAGACCGGCTGGCGTTTAATGATCAGCGCCAGCCGCCTCTAATACGACGGGTTGTAGTATTTGTGGCTGATATTAACGAGGCCGAACCTTTAGAGTAATGTCACAGTGATTAGTCTGCATAACAGAAGGGTCAACATGCAAGATCCTTGCATTAATTAAGCTCTCGGAGACGATAGGGGACTACGCAAGGTATCTGCAAGCTTCCGCCCAACAATTTCCGTATTAGACATCTCGTACAGGGTCATACTGACGGGCCGGGCTATTTTCTTTATTGGTGGCTGTCGCAGGGCCTGCAGTAGTAGCCTGTTCTTGTTCCGATCGGTCTATAGATGCGTCATTATTAGCGCCGCTAGAGTAACATAGGCTACTAACTTGCCCATTGTTTAATATCACGAAGAGCCCGCGACATCCGCCAGTTAAAAAGGTCCTCTGTAATAGGGGAAATGCCCTGCTCGCTCAACTCTGCGTTGAGCTTACGGAATATCTCCAGTTTTTCATAGGCAGGTACTTGAGTCCACTCCCGCCCCTTCCCGTACTTTCTTCCTTGCTCCCTTGAAAGAGACTACTTAATGTTACTATGGGCTTAGCCTTCTAGGTTATCTTAAGGCTTACGTAGAAAGTTTCCCATTCTATTTGTCCATACCCTGAGTAGCTCTTGGCTTCTTCCAGACGCGCTGACCGGTTGAGTGTCGGCATTTGGGCGTCGGGTAATCGTTGCCTCAATGTGGCCAAAGCGCTAAGGTGTTTGCGTCGTACGTTGTCGGGGACGGGACGGTCAAGCGGTCAGGGATGGTGTCCGAGGTGTCCATGGTGGGGGACATGGCGCATCCATGGTCGGTTAGAGACTTAGCGTCGCGTGACTAGTTCCGGAGGGGAGCAGCTCGGCCCACCGTAATTTCAGCTCGGCTGAGCTGGCGTCACACTTGTTCCGGGCGCCGGAACGCATTCGGTCCTGGCTAGGGAGAGTGCATGGTGATGCATATGCAAGCCCTTGATGTTGCAGGCGAATTGATACCCGACGACTGCTGGCAGTCTTTTCGTGGTGGCATTGAATAAACTCGGCACAATTTCTTGCTGACTGCATGGGCTAAAGTCTGTCCGTTGACAAAGTCGGACGTATGAAGGTGCTTGCATGGAGGCTGCAGACCGGTGAGGGTAGGGCTTGCTTGCAGGATATATAAGGGCTGAAGTATGCTACATCAAATCGACAAATCGCTAAAACTCTTCCAGCACAGTGCACAATCAGTTGACTGCAATATATTGAATACATTCTCTGAGCAAGACCGGGGTTACCATACTAGAGCACTATGCTTACGTCTCATACTGGAGTGTTAGCCGGCTTCCGAGCGTATTACGATGGACCGCGCATCAATACTTCCCTAGTCTTCCGAAACGTCCTGTAGAAAAACTTCCCAGACTACCTTGTCACCGAAATAGAGGCGGGAAATGTGTCTCTGCTCGAATTCGCGAAGGCTGGCAAAGCCAGCGCTACACTCTTCTCTGAGTCTTCTGTTGACGCTACCCGAAATTGGCGCCCCGACAACGAAAGCAGCGAGGACGACATACGCTTTGCATGCTTCCAGTATACGTGGGAGAGCAGAGAGTATGTTGTCTACCAAGTCGTGTAGAAAGATCCCTACCAGCCGGAGAGAAGGATATTCTATATCCTCAGCAGCCATCGCGACGAAACGGATAATCTCGTTCGCGTTGTTGGGAAATGGTCTCCTCAGCTCCATAATGAGGTCTTCATCTTTAATCGAGCTCTTTGGGCAAAGAGCAAGTCTCTGTGGAAAGCTGTTCAAGAGACCTCCTGGGAGGACGCAAGTTTCACCATCAAGCCGCGCAAAGTAGACTATTTGCTAATCCACACATAGATCATTCTGGATAAAAGGATGAAGAAGGATCTATTCAAAGACGTCCGAAACCTCTTCGACACGAAAGCGTCGTACGCCAAGTTCAACATCCCATGGAAACGCGGACTTCAGGACCCCTTGATTAAAGTGGAACATTGATAAGAGGAATGCCTCTGTTAGACCATCGCGGGTCCTTCTATTCCAATGCAAAGTGCTTTCTATGTTTTCTCGGCTAGCAGTGAGGAGAAAATCAGCCTGAATGGGAAACTACACGAATGTTAGACGGACAACAAACTGGCGCTGAGAGATTAAATTTACCTTGAAGGCATAGTTTCTAATCGGCAAGAATGCATAGAGATTCTGAGGTTTCAAAAGTGGCTGCGACGAAGGCTCGGGTACGGGAAACGCAAGGAGGACTTGTCTGAGGCCAGTTCAGTCGTTTAACTTCCTTTGGGAGGCCTTTAATGACATGACTTCTGACTAGGGACTTGATTATCTCTGTGCCAGCTTGTAAAACAACAACTCGATCCGATCCTTGGTGGGTACTGAGTCTTGTGAATTTCCTTATTCAAGATGCACTCGTCCGCAAGGCTTACTTGAATGTTGATTTCCTCGACTTGTCTTCGGAAAATGAGCAGATTAGGGTCGAATTCAAGAAGTTCTTTGATTGGAGTCTCTTCATCATACGTTTCCGACAGCTGGAGGAAGATGGATGTCCAATCCGAACACGTGGTCTTCAGAAACTGTTCCCAGATAGATGTTATCACATCCAGAGGTTTAGTCCGGTCGAACTTGAACGTGAACTCGTTCGAAGCTATCCACACGACATCGGCGGCTTTGAAAACCGACTTGAAGCCGACTCCTTTCTCGCCGATGAATCCTCCATCGCTGGTCTTGCCGCTCTTCGTGCTCTCGCTGATTCCACATATGGCTGCGACATTGCTAGCATCGATACTCACCTCGTTGTAGTCGATTCGTAGATACCCAGGTTTGCAAGAGAAGCGCAAAGTCGGAATGTTGTAGCGGTAGGTGTTGTCGTCAGCGTTCTGAATAAGCTCTGGAGGAAGTGGGTAGACTTTTCGTAGAGCTGGTTAGACAGACTGCAGGGTACAAGTTTAATTAACACAAATAACGATAGTAGCCCAGGGTGCTCTACTGTACTTCTCAAGACGGTTGTTGACCGGCAACTCGAATTTCGTCCCAAAGACTGTGCCGTTCAGCGTATGTTCCTGAGCGATCGTTTCGATCAGCGGGCGCGCTTTGCTCCGGGTCCCGGCTGGTTCACCCTCCATGTTGGCGAGTCTAGACAGGAAGACCCCCGCTTGAAAATTGATGCCCCGGTCGCTCCAGCAGTAAATGGGGATATTGTAGTGAAAACAGGCTTTGAAAGATGTATTTTGCAACCTGCTGTTGTACTTCAGCCTGGCCATCTTCAGGTGTGGCTGGAAGTCACTATCCAAGAATAGATTGGATGAAGCCTTGCCTCACCAGAAGTACAACACGAAGTGATATTGTTGATGGTAATAATAATTCTTTTAGTGGCTTTCATTCGGGTTCCAGTGCCGGAACATAGGGAAGGCCCCTCTAATTTATTTTAACAAGCATCCTCGCTCTAGGATTGTCTCATCTAGGCACAAGGTTAGGTGGAGATTGTTGTTCAGAACCGCTGGAGAGGCAAATACAAGTCTGCAAGCGAAGTAGTTAATAATCTTAACATGCTAGAGAAGTTGCAGTAGAGCGGCATAGATTCTGTAGCGTGTTATTACATCTCCTTCTCTAGTTGAGACATCTACGTATATGCCACACGACTTAAGCAAAGCATAAATGCCGTGACTGGTTAATAGCAAGCCATCCTTCAAAGTTGATTGAGGGGTCGATTGTAGGCGCACATTGATTCGCGCAGCCTATCATTTATCGCGACGCCGCAGGCAATAGGTAAGTAACAGAAGAACTGCAATCCGTAAATTGTCAGCTTCAGGGGACGAAGTGTTCACGAAGAACACCACTCCGTGTCCCGATCATGATACAGAGCGGCAGACCTGTAGATATGGGTTGGGGCCGAATGACTGTTCGTCCGCCTCTACATCAAGTTTCAAGTCCTAATTAGCCATGGAAACGCGTTCTTTTCGGAGGACGTGGCTTCTTATCGTCCTGCTACCATCTTCTGGGAGCCGCAGGGTATGTGACGGCAAAGACTGTTCTAGCGGCGCAAAGTCCCGCTCACGCAGCCTAGGATCTGAGTGTAGCCTAAACAAGGAAGAAAAGTGAAGACAAATGATGTGATAGAGTCTATGACTAAAGAGAATTTACAATACAAGACTTGAAGTGATCGTGGCCCTACACCCTAATACTTCGGTGGACTGTTTGATTTACCGTCTGCTGAACCCTTGGAAGCCATAGTTATGTCTTGAGTAGACATAGAGGTAAGCTTGAAACCTCTTCCATAACGATCCCGGAATTCTGCATTAGACTCCTTCTCCGCATCATCAGGAACAGAAGGTGTATTGCCTCGCGAGGATGATCCATTATCTCCGGTGTCCCGGAAGCCACTGCGTGAAATGTCGCGTGATATCTGTTGAAGCGAGTCATCACTGAGGTGGCCTCCAACCTGCTTCGCTCTCAAGCCCAATCCTCGGTTTCTACCATGTATAGTCTTCTCCTTGGTCGAGACTAAGAATTGGATGGAGTCGTCTCCTGCAGCGTAGTTGTCAATGATGGTAATGTTTTTGTCCGCCTTGGAGCAAATGTCTATGCACTGGCGGGCGGTCCCCCATTCTTCCTGCAGCGTCGCAAGCTCCGCAGCACCTTCCTCAGAGACCATCGTTGTTTTAAGTCGGTTGATTAGGTCCCCCATACGCCTTTCCAATCTCGCAGCTGTATGATTAAGCCTCTCCCTGCATTCTGAGAGGCCTTCGTTGGTAATTCTTTCCGAATCAAAAGGCCCGGAAGGACTTCGACTGAGCCTCGTGGGCCTGAGCTGAATCTGGCTAATGTGATCGGACAGCTGGGCGCAAATCTCGAGACATTTGTGTGTGCTCAGTCGCTCCTCCTTGATTTGCCGTAGCTCAGCTGCATCCGAGTCGGACTCTGGAACATTCCGGTCAAGTATCGATTCGAGCTTTCCGTCGATTATCTCAAGACGAGCTTCAAGATCAATAGTGGCTTGCTTGATCTGGTCTCTATACCCTTCGAGGTTTTCGGTAGTGATAGCGGATTTACGACTGTTTTTGGACGAAAAAGGGTCAGAGCTACCTTAGAACGCACCTGGATGGAGACTTACAGGTTCGCATCGGTAAGGGCGATGTTTATAGTAGACTTATATCCAGCCAGCATGTTCTTGAAACTGTTGATATCGTCACCCATGTACTTTAGCGTGGCCCAGCCTCGAAAGCTCGCCCGAGTACCATCGGATCGTGAGGATATTTTTATAAGTTTCTGTTCAAACTCCTTGCAGGCATTGCCGCATCGAAGCAAAGGTAGATCGAGCGCAGAGAGGTCCACATCCGTAGTGGCACTGACTGTGTTGGTGAGAGCGCTCAGAGCACCATTCAAAGCCTCAAGCTCCTGATTGAGATCGCGGACGTCCTTGGGATGGTTTTGAAAACTCTTGATCGTCTGGTAGAGCGTGATGCTAGAGTTGAAGGCAAATGTACACAAGGCCAGCAGCCCAGAAGCCAGGCTTATCGGTTCTGCCATTGCGTTAACTATTTTGATGGGTATAACGCACCGCGAGCGAGCGAAAGGTTAGGAGTTACCTGTCGAAGAATCGGGGGGTTGATCTGAGCTAAGTATCTCGCGGCAACGCATCGATAGGTGCGGGCTCCAATCAAATGCAGAATTTAAGCGCCCATCTATGCGACCGATGGCAGCCTAGTTAGGGCGGGACGGATCAACAAAGATCCAGACGCGGCGGCTGTTTGCCAAGTCCGCCTGACAGGCATAGTTAGAACGCGCACTCCGTCTTTTGCCCGAGCATATTGCATATGTACGACAAACCTATCATAAACAGTGTGTAATTCAACGTATTTAACTTACTACACCAGTCCGTATGTCTGCGATACCCGCCGAGTCCAGAAATTGCTGACATGCTGGCAGGCTAGATAACCATTCTATCACGTCGTCCACTTTTATGAACCCAGACCACAATCCCGAGCCCAACGAGACGCCTCGAGCAACGTAGCGGAGAATTCTACATCTGCGCATCGTACCCGAACACAACCACTAGACGAATCGACGAGGCGAGTTATTATGTCGTAATACGGGCACAGCTCTGGGCAGTCGAAACTAGCTTTGACGATCCCTATATTGCGAGGCGACTGAGGGGAATTTGGTTTGGATTTGCATAGTAGGAGCCTCTTTGTAAGGTCCGCACGAAATACAGCAGGAGTTTGTACACAGTAGAGGTGCTATACCCACACCTTATACACGATAATAGAGCTATAGAGCTGTACACAGGACTATCGATCGTGAGCGATGAGGTGTTGCTTCGAACATTGAGGCGACGAGCAATGACATGTGCTGCCGAACCGCAGAGCCTGGTTGGGAGACCAACAGCGGTAGCGAGGAGTTAGCTCGCCCACACTACCGCCCACAGTATACAATTTGGCGACTGAGGGGAATATGTTTATTATTGGGGCCTCTTCGAGGGATTACAGGCGGGGCGGATGAAGACTTGGCGGTTAGAGACATAGCTCACGGGCGGGGGAAATAAAAATCTAGGTACGGAGAGGGATGCAGGTTGCTCAGTCGGCCTGTCATAAGGAGACTCTTACGGGAATATTATAGATTATGCCGCTACGCTGCGGTTGCTTTCCTGCAGGGCGTACTGCGTAGCCCCTGCCGGCTCTGAGGACCTGCTTCTTCGCGAGTTCCTGGACATTGCATGGCAGGCAACGTCACAACTTCACCAAAGACACTACTACGTAACTTGGGAGAATGTGTGCATAACATAAATTGAGAGTCTTTGATAGTGCTTTCCAGCCGGTGAACTGTAGAATAAGGCCCGCACAAAGGACAAGAAAGTAGCAGGATTTTATCATGTCTTAACCCCTCGCTGTTGCTTATATGGCTTATAAATAAGGAAATGCACCGAATATGATGGAGGAAGTAATCGAAATGATGAGATGGACTAGCACTGCCAATTAAAGATTAAAGCCCTGTGACTTGCCACGTGAAATCAGGGCGAAACCGCTACGGAGCGGTTTCCGCAAATTCAATATCTACAATCGAACATGCAGAGGTGAACCACTATACAATGCGGTTGGTTGTAGTGATCTTGCGCCAGCCCTCTCCTTTTTGCTCTGTATTGCCCACAATTCTCACAAACGGGCCGGCCGCGGCCTCGCCAGAAAACACATATATCGGTTCCGTCAACTCAATATCCTCCATGAGTCGATCGTACCTCCATTGCCCAAGTGATTCCTCGCGATCAGCGTAAATCACTAGCATTCCGATAGTAGGCATGTGCAATTTTTCGTCGTCCACACATAGGCAAACCCGGTCGGCTCCATCAAGTGATGCGGCAGACACAAACCACTCCGGTATTGTAGAAGCGGGTGGAACATGCATGCCTTCGAAAGATGGCTTAAATAGGAGGCTGTCGTGTATTGTGTCAATGTCATACGTCATACCAAGTTTGAAATGTGTCGCGGATGCCATTCCCATGTCGTTGTAGCAAAAACCTGTAACCGGATGATTCAACTCGCTACCGAGCGATCGAAAACGGTACCGGTTTCGGCTTGTCGGGGGAACATATGAACCAAAGGTACAGGTTCTCTGCGAGGAGGTGCTCAACTGATTTATACGTCGGAATTGCTGCTATTGAAGGGATAGATTGACTTACGACAAGAGCAGGATGGCGGACGTTCAAGTCATTGTCCAATTCACGTATCCACCCTGATGTAATGGTTTCTGACCTAGCAAGGGGAAAATAGAGCCACACAATGTCCGCTGACGCGCTAGCATTTGTTTCTTCATATAATTCCATTCTACGATCGTGAGGGTGGGCATATATGCTTATAATGCCCCTAACATCGCACGAAACGGTAATTCCCCGTATATCGTCGTCCACTTTGATATATCTCATGAATGTCGGGGAGTATTCGCTCTTCTCGATGATGTACCAGTCAGGTACTCTGGGCGGAAGTACAAGTTGATGATCCCAGTAGGGATCCCAAGGCAACTCTGCATCATTTTGGGCCAATCTAAGATCTGTAACGATATCCTAACTTGGTCAGCAAGTTAGAATGACAGATGGAATTCCATACCTTGATATAAACATAAAGATTCATGCACGTTGTATCAGTCCGGATGAGCTTGTACCAGCAGCCACGCCGCGAGATTTTGAATTCGCCACGAAAATTGATGTCCAGGATCCCCACCTCATCTCGTATGATGGCGATAGACAGATGACCATCCCGACGACTTGGGTGCAATCTTTCTTCACGTTGATGGATACTCAGACCGATTACATAAGAGTAGCCGAAGAGAGTGAGATGCTGAACGTCAACACGCTCTCCCATATACTTGAAACGAACTGGGTTAATGCTTTTATTCCTTCCCAAGAATTCTTCTACAGATTCCGCCTCCGCTACAATCGCTGCCGGCTGCTGAAGTGCGCATGGCCACGACAACTCCGCGATGTAGTCGAGAAGCTCGTTTGGAAGTTTGGTCATCGATTTGAGCAATTTTCCACATTCGTCCCCCGCATCCAAGGACACTAACTGTACCAATTTGCCTAGATAATGCTTATAGGATTCTTTCTCTCTTACGCGATTCCGCTTTAATGATGCCGCAAAGGTGTCTGGAACCCTCGGCCACAAGTCTAGGATGTCTCGTAACCGTACTGTTGATTCCGAGAGGAACCGTTGGTGATAGTGGTAGCAGTCGCGATGGACATAAAGCACAGTGGGACCGCAGCCTGTCATGCAGGGATAACAAGGGAAATTTTGACAACGAAAGTCTTTGCACGGGCGAAATAAAGGCTGTTGGGCGCGCACATTGCCGTCAAAGGCTGAACCAGTAAGTACGTTATATTAATGTTTAAAAGACTCATACCAGCAACAACAAGTTCATCAAGCTGAACAGCAAGATGACATAACAAACACGTCCGTTGACCCTTGGCATGGTCCATCGTGGATTGTCAAGAACAACAAGGTCCTGGTCGCAGAGATTATAACCTTTCGGTGATTACATAATGCATAGTCCCGCTTTGCCGATTGGCTGCATATGAAGGAACCTTTTTTTTTAGAGCACGGGCCAATCCGCACTAACATTAAGCTATACAACTCCATTACCACGGCCCCTTCATGGCCGAAATAAAGTGTAAAAAAACATTGAAATACAAAAGAGCCCGAGAAATAAAACGTAAACGCTTCCCGCACTAAAATAGCACCGGAAACTATTGCGCAATCAACCCAACCAATCAAGACTCCTCCGAGACGTACAACACAAAGCAGAGGCTGACAATTTACCTCCTTGGGTTCCTTAACTATCAAAACGCAAAAGGACGTAGACGGCCTCAACTACTTACCCAGAAATGAAAGGAGAAGTAATTCCTATCACCACCTAGGATCAAGCGCATCGGGAGGAAGAACCCCTACACTACGGTTCCAGTCCCCCCTAAATTAGGGGCGCCCGGTGGGGCCCTAATTAGGGTCCAGATTGCCACGCGATTAGGAGGGGGCGGGGCCCTAATTTATTAAAAAATAAAATAAAATAAAATAAAATAAAATACTAAAGAAATTATTAGGATTAATTATATTAGTTATCGCGGTTATCTTTTAGTTGATTTTTTATTATTATAATACTATTAACTAAAGTTGGATAGGCTAACGATTAGAGACGAGTTCATTTAGATCAGCGGTACAGCTAGCTCAGAAAGGGACTTTTTTGGCTCTTTTCATATGGGTCGATCTTTACTCATGCTTAGTACCATTTGACCTTAACCACGATGCTAGACCAGACAGCTGGTGATTATAGATTGACAGACGACAAATTGGTGGACTTGATTAGCTTTATTACTTCTCTGTACGCAATATTCCTCTTAATAGTATTGGCGGCCGTCTATAGCTCATCGTTAAATGTCCCCTGCAGTCGGAATATCTAAGTTTGCGTACCACGCATCAGGATCATCGAAATATGGGCAAAATACCTCTCTTCCTCTCCAAAGTAATTCGAATCGTTCACGCGTATATTTATCCGTGTACCGAGGCGTCCTGGGGTAGCCCTTCCGCAGTTCCTGAATGTTATAGCCGCGCTTGAAGAGAACTGCATCCCATAGGTCACCCCTATATCCCCCAAGCTCTCGTACTCCATCCCAATCATCGCGGTAAGTGTATGCATCGTCGGAGATAGAGAAACCCCTAAAGTTAACCGATCGAACATCCGCGCCACTCTGAACCAATAGCAGGAGTGACTCGAACTCGTCCCAGCTAACGTGAAAAGCCCTGCGGATACAAACATGAAGACATGTCTCTCCAGTTTCATTCCGAGCGTGTATGTCAGCGCCATCTAAAAGAAGAAGAGCCAGCCTAAGTGGATGGTATGCAGTGGCATTGTTTTCGTCGAGAGGGAGCAAAGATTCCACACCGTCGCAGCGCGGCGTCTGGAAATCAATGAATGGACGCACAAGGAGCAATACTCGTTGAGCTACTTCCTGGTATCGTAAATACGAGCAATTAGAGAATGCAAGGTACTCTTACAATACTACTCCCGGCGGACGCGGACGCGGTGCGGTAAAAATCGGAAGCCCCCTCGCTGAATCCTAACGTAGGGTCTGCACCTGCACATGCCAATAGATTCATACATGAGACTTTTCTAAGCACGAGCTCTGGATCTTGTTCGTTGTCAATCCATTGGATGATAGCTAGTGCTGTGGATGAATGTCTATCCCATTAGTTATCACTTATAGCACACGTAGTAGATATCAGTAATACATACGCATAGCGGTGACCGAAATCGTTTGGATTGAGGGCCAACTCATCTATATCGGCGCCATTTTGAATCAAAAATTTACACATTTCAGGTTGCTCCATGGCGTACTATCGAATCTTAGTTTCCTTACCGACATGATGAGCGGGCGTATTGAACGTACATGTAGCAGTGGCGTTCCCCAGGAATCTCTGTCTCTCAAGGTGGCCTCACGCCGTGTGAGCATGCCTTTCAACTGCTTGACATTTCCTTCTCTCACAATCGTGAAGATTGGGGAATCGTCGGGCAGCGTTTTACCGATAGAAATAACCGGGTTGAGGGAGGCGAACCCGGTGGATATTTGAGATTCGCGGAGATGAGCCACAAGTACAGCGGATAAATGCGAATCCGAATGCTCGAAAAATGTCCGAATTCTGGTGTGTATTTCTTTTGGAGGTTGCTGATACGTAGCTCGGATGTTGCTGGTATCAGGAGAGGCAAGCCATTTCTCGCCTATGGTGATGTCCATTTTCCCAATGCCAATCCGGATCTCTTTCCTCTTATGTTTGTGAAGCATTCTTGCACTTTTGAATAATGAGGATCGTGGAACTGTAAATGTGTTAAAGGCGGCGGGTAACATGATGCCAGCTAAATGACAAGCAATGGACCGCAATTCCGCAACCCCGCAATTACCTTGGCCACAGATGGGTTACAAAAGAATATGAGCCTCAACATCTGAGATCGAAGCCCTTTCCAGTTCTTACCGAGAAAGCCAGTTCTAGCTCTTAGGCATGCTTCTTAATGCTCGACACTGAACAAATACGAAAAGAAGATAGTACATCTACGAGAGAGGCACTTACGGGGTTTGTTGACGTCGACACTATGAGAAGCTGAAAGCAGACACCGAAGGCGCTTCATTTCGCGAGCGTTGATCTCATCCCCGCCGTTCGGTACTTTCATTCTCCGACTGTACGATTCAGTGGATTCGAAACCTCCATACAGAGGCGCCATCATCTTTAATAGTGTCGCAAGGTCCGCGATAATTTCCTCAGCATCGACAGAAGTCTTCGTTACCCCATTTTCCGTGGCGAGTTGGCACAGCCTTTGGATGCTGTCTGTTAACGAGGTGTCTTTGGTGGGGCTTCGCGCATATCCAGTTGTTTTGGTACCATGGTCTGAGGTCCCAAAGGTAGACGTTCCGGCGGCCCCTAGCTTAGCCGGCAGACCGGCTACTTGAGTGTTGAGAGCCTCTAGGAGAGCAGCAATATCCGCGCTCTGCATTTGGGACATCTCCGAAATTCGTTCCATGCGCTCGGTAATGGTGTGAACTGTGCTCTCCAGGCTTTCGGTGTTGGTGTTGACGCGAGACAGGCTTTCGCTTTGTTGTTGAAGTAAGTCAAACTGTCTCCAGTCATGTGCCGCCCGCTCCGAGAACGTGTCATTTAATTCGACGATTTTGTCCTTGCAGAAGTGCGAGGTGTTGCTGTAACTGGTAAGCTAACTTTCATTGCACTCGTCAGAGAAGACAGGACATCTTTAATACAAATAGAACCAGTTTTCTATACCCATTTCATAGGGAGTAACTCACGATTGTAACAGACTCAATTGAACCCCAAGCATTGTGCAGTGGTTGTTGATTTCTTTCCAAATTTGCTGGCTGCCCTTCTCCCCCAGATGGCCCCTGATTTTCTTCCATACTCGTCTCACGTTAGACTCGCTTGGATCGGGTTGAATACTCTTCAGTTGGCTCTGGTATCGACGTACGTCATTGTGGCAATTGTTGATCAATTTCGCGACGTGTGTCAAATCAGCATTGGGTTCGGCTAATGCTTTACAACTGTGAAGCTGCGCCAGCACACTTGCTAGATCACTAACAGCGCAAGCGAGAGACGTGGTCTGCTGAGACGCATTCTTGAACCGGGAAACTATCTCGTAGAGGGCTTCTGTGGACTTGAGAGCCATTGCAACGAAGGCAAGGACACTTGCGCCCGCGCTGATTGGATCCATGCTGTCGTCGATAGTCAATAGCGGCGGCTTACGGTCGCGTTTGTGCCTACCTGACGTTATAAGAGGTAGTAGGGGGATCGGGGTGTCTGAGTTTCGCGCTGTCATGGGGTAATAAAAGGCTGAGTCTTGCTTGGGGGCGGTATGCGAGGGTGTTTTGGGGGCTAGGGATAAACTAATTATAGCATGTCCTGATATGGCCATCGCGGCGGCGCTGGCCGAGCTCGCCGACATTTGCGACTTTATCAACCAGCGCCTGGATTCCGGTTCTGTCTTCGTTCATTGCGACTGAGGCGTGTCGCGGTCCGCCACGGCCGTGATCGCCTATCTAATGCAAACTTATCAGCACGACCTCGCCACCGCCTTGGCCTTTGTGGGAGAAAAGAGGAAGGCCAAGCCGAACGATAACTTCAAGGAGCAGTTAGAGGGATGGGGAGGGGTCGGGGGCAACGTCTGGGCAGCCTACCTTAACTATACCAAATCCCATTAGATTGCGTCACGCCTCACACGCACAGTCAGCGCCTGTCTTAATCCTTTAGATTGCAGAGCCTTAGACCTCCAACCTCTTGTAGGAGGCTCTCCTCTGTCCTCTCTAGATAGTTACCTATTCCCCAATATCGCTAGGATTCTACAATAATGGTGGACGCGTTTTCGCTCTAATCCTTTTTGACCCCGTAAACGAGATGCCCCTCCACATTTTCCTGTGCAACACTTACCTTCCTCCCTCCAGGGAGCGGAAGCCTGTAGATGGCCTTGCATAGGCTTCTAGAGGAATGCGCAGAGCAAGGATGCGTAAAGCATTACCGAGACTCTGTTAGCCTGCTTTGAGGCTTTTATAAACACTTAAAAGAATATTAATTGTGCAAACCTAGCAACGAGGGCTCGTCTAACAATGTGAGAGAGCCAGTGCTAACAAAGGTGGAGATTCATCGCCTTGGAAATATTAGGGGAGATACAACAGCTCGAAAAACCGGCTATAAACAGTCACTATGTCTCGCGCGGATCAGGATTACATTTGGGAGTTTGTATGCCTAAAAGCGGCTGTGCTATATTTGGCCAAAATAATGGAGGGAGGCTCCGCGTTGGGGCATACCCCGCCGGACCTTCATAATTTTCCGACTGATTCTTGCCGCTTGACATCGCACCGCCCCGAAAGCGTTAAACAGCCGCATCATGACTTCCTCCGGTCTAGACAAATCACCATTACTCTACCTACATCTAATGTCGGATCTCAAGCGCATTCCACGAACGGGGTGGTTGAGAACAGTTCCACGCCCGGAGAGTGTAGCGGCTCACATGTATCAGTTAGCAGTAATCTGCATGTTCGCACCAGAAAATTTGAGTAAGGAACGGTGCATTTTCATAGCACTGTGTCACGATATGGCCGAATCAGTGGTTGGAGACATACCCACGTACGCTGGCGTCGCTAAAGGTAAACTATGCCGCCCCCGCCAGAGCCCCCAAGAAGCTAATATACAGTAGAGCAAAAGCACAAATTGGAATCTTTTGGCGTCGAGTATATGGAGAGCCTGTTGAGCTCCTCCTATCCAGATGTGGGTGCGGATATCAGGGACGCGTGGTTGGAGTACGAAGAAGGAAAGACACCTGAGGCTCAGTTCGTACGAGAGATGGACAAGCTTGAGTGTCTAATACAGGCACATAAATACGAGCAAAAAGGACCTCGAGGAGTTTCAGGGACTGTCCACCAAAATCTCTTCTCCGCTGGGGAAAGCGTGGATGAAGCTGTTGAATCAAGAGAGAGAAGCTCACTTTGCTAAGCGACGTGAGCGGACTCCTGTTATCTTCGTTGTTGGTATTTCCAAACCCCCTCCCACCAAAACCAGGAAATTGATTTACTGACTCTGTCACAGGTGGTCCCGAAGTCGGCAAGGAGACACAGTGCGCTCTCCTTTCGAAGGAGTTTGGGTTTCAGAGCATAACGTTGGATGAGGTGCTACGCGAGAAGGCCAATGACACAACATATCCGCATGCAACATTCATAGAACACTGCATCCAGGAAGAAGTACAAGTGCCCGTCCAGTTAGCGATCAGCTTACTGGAGAGGAAGATCAACGAGGGAATACAGAAGGGGATGAACTGGACGTTAGTGCGCGGGTTTCCGGAAAACATGCAATATCTAACCGAGTTCCAAGAACAGGTAAGTGTAAGTGATCTCTGGTCGAATTGTACTTATTTTCGTAGGTTCAGAAGACGAACTATACACTGCTTCTAACCTCAAAGGAAGTGGGCGGTAGGTCGAATGCTCAGAGAATTCCAGAACCGGAAGCTATGAAAATCCTAGCAGTGGATGGGTACTTCAAAGAGGTCTGTAATAGCAAAGCTAGGCTGGAATCTACTAATTGTTGGTAGATAAATGACGATGGATCGGCGGAAGAGGTGTACGGACGGATTAAAATGGCAGTAGAAGGGTTCGTCAAGCACGCGCAAGGAGATAGTTCCATGTGAAATGTTCGGCTATGGGGAAGCTATCATGAAGATCAACACACTCCCGTTGCCTCGTAGCAATCAATCTTGAATAACAAGGAACTTATGGTCAATCCTTCAAACCAAGCAACCAAGCATGTCCTGTTTGGAATTAATGCACTGAAGCAAGAATAGAAGCACTTGTACAATGTACTCAGGTGCGACACATATTTTTGGAGTGCCTGTGCAGACTTGATTGCTCGCTGATCATTCCCTACTAAATCTTTTGATTTCTGCAAGGACCAATCCCGTTCTAAAGGGTTTAACCCCCCTATGTAGCGATAGTGCGAAAGCAACGAGTTGCAAGGGATGGCTGCTTCAATAAGTCCGGTGGTTCCATCCCTGAGCTACACGCAGTTGCCCGTAGGCCGGGACGGTCGTGGGGACGGTAGCGATGGGCTTTGCGGCGGCGCTAGTGACCGTATTAGTGATCGTATGAGTAGAAGTGTAGACGGTGGCCGTGGAAGTCATCTTGGTTTCTGTCGTGACGCCGGTTGCGATCTGCGATCTGCGAGCATGCAGCAGTGCCGGGACGGGGGCCATCGGGCGATGGAAGCGGGGAGTGCGTTGTCACGGGCACGGAAAGTTGAAGGGGCATTAGTAGCTGATGACGTGACGGCAACTGTGGTAGATGTTGGCTCAGAGGTTATAACGGCTGTGTTGGTCTCCAGTACAGTCGTAATGGTAGAAACGGTAAAGACAACCGAAGTGGCAATGGTGGATGGCTCGTGGCCGATGAAAAAGGAGCTGAATTTCTGGTTCTCAGGTGACACGGACCTTTTGTAGAGTCTAGGACGGGGTCTAAGCTACGGTTGAAGCGCTTTGAAATCAGGACGAGGGGAAATACTCCACTACTTGCACCTCGAACAACCTTACGAGACAAGAAGCCAGCTCCGCCAAAGCATCCGCCTGCACTCACCTGACACCACCTTGGACGATCATCCTTCCCTCGCTACAATCTTCCGTGGTTGGGGTCGTTGATCAGCGTCCCTCGAGGAACACCCGCCCTGTCCGGATCCCGCCTCATATTCCTCCGAGCTCTTTATAAGCGCCAGCAGCATTAACACCCTCGATTATGTCTCCCAAAGCTCCAGCAACTTTGAGCTTTTGAATTTCAAGCATATAAAAGGTTTTTTTTTTTTTTTTTTTTTTTTCATTCAGGAGGAAAGCTGCATTGCGCAACTATGCTATTGTAGTAATGATATCTAATAATGAAACTGTACATATCTGAAGACCAGTACTGATATCATATTCCTATACACGCCATAATTGAATAGTTGAGGTCGAAAAGCACCGCTGATTCAACATATAAAGGTTATGTTTTAGCTTAAGCCTATGCGCCCAACGGCGGCGTCCCCAACTCGTTAACGTATATTCCGCTCCGCTCTACCTCCCATACCCATTGCTGCCACGGCTTAAATACGATCCAAGCGTTCATATTCCTACTGTCCTTTCGCTCCCGTTCGCTCAAATACTGCACGCCACCTCCAATTGCCCCAGTCAATAGTAAAGCCTTCGTCTGTATCCGTGCATTCCTAGTCGCATAGTACGCGTAATCAACGACTTGCTCGATGCTTGATCCGACGGTTACAAAGCCGTGGCCGCGCTGTAAAACGGTCGTATGAAGGGGGGAGGTCGGTTGTGTAGTGTTGGTGCCGAGAGTGGAGGCGAGGGCTGCGCCGAGACGGGGCGTGTTGACTAACATGTCGCGGGGATCGTCTTCTGTATACGCGGTTTCAATGTCGAAGTTTGGTACATTGTCGCCTGTAGTGTCTCAGTATCGTAACAAATATGGGCTCGCCTATGACAAACAAACCAAGAAAGCCAGCCATATGATACACGCTCTCCACTCCCACCGTGTTCAGCACAGTGTATGGCAGGACATCTTCCGCATGACTGTGTACCACAGCATTTACGTCTGCATACCGTTTGAGAATCTCAGAATGAATATAGCGCTCCGAATAGCCTCCCACTGTGCCGTTCACTGCCGAGCCGTCCATGATGAGATATTCGCCGATATCAGATAGCCCACTGACAGTGGCGGGACCTTGCTGGAGCGCGATAAAGAAAGTTGCATTGTTGTTCGGGTTCCGCACGCTGACGTGGCCCATGGCGTCGAGTACATTGTGATAATGGAGGACATGGTTGGCTGTTATGAGGGTTGAGAGGGTGGCGGTTAGGTTGATCATGTTTCCGAACGAGACTTCGTAGTAACTCGGAAGAATGTGCCTGTGATTTCGGGTCTAGTGAGTTTCTTATCTTCTGTAGATGGCCATGATGTTGAATTGACGTGAGCTACTGCCAAGACGCGATGATGCGGGGGTGCAGGAGGTGGAGATGCGTGTGCTACGCCGGACTTGCTTGATGGACGCTAACTATAGAGCGGAACTTCCGTGAACCAGGGTTCGGTGACTGATAGGCATCGGCACCCC
Source organism: Darksidea phi (assembly GCA_030770425.1). Classification (NCBI taxonomy): domain Eukaryota; kingdom Fungi; phylum Ascomycota; class Dothideomycetes; order Pleosporales; family Lentitheciaceae; genus Darksidea; species Darksidea phi. The sequence continues at coordinate 92,209 of JASJFT010000032.1, read as the reverse complement.
GGGCATGATTAGCAAATTCAAATTACCTAGAATCACCCAAAGCCTAGCGGCGCATGATGATAAGGTTAGAGTCTTTGGTACAGTCTCCCTCTTTGTTGGTTTGAACTGAAGTTGCTCTCCCCGAGCCTCGAGCCCACCGTTTGACATCCTTCCGGAAATTTCAACAACACGGGCGTAGCGCCTCTTAAGCTGGATGTAGTCGATGTAGCGCATGGTCCCTGTCGCTGCGGCGCCTTCATGTCGTCGGGCAACTGGCGTCCTGCTTTGCCTTGCATCCGTACGTCAATGTCTTGCTCTAGTATTTTCTTGATACTGGATGGTATCAATGTTCTTGCCTTGGAACGCTACACAGTATTGATTTGCTCTATAAGCTCCAGAATTGGGTGTACGTCATCACCATTAGAGCACTGTCAGATGGGTCTGGACGTCCATTGGACGACTACACATAATAAGCCTTGTCTTTCTTTGCTGATCAACTCATGTTGCCCTTCGATGCAAGCAGTGCAGTGGATTTGGGCGTGGTTGCGGGTATGAGGTGCGGTCCCGGATAACTTCTTCTCAGGTTGTAACTTATAGTCTCACGCCTCTGCAGCACGGCCAAGCTATGTCGTGAAAGCGCGCTATTCCCGTGTTATCGAAAATCGCCCGAGAAGAAGTCAAGCGGCACGGAGAGCGGAGAATGATGAAAGGAAGGCGCGTTCCGGATCGCGACAAAATGTGGAACCGCCGCGCCTGACTGCTAGCAGCTAGCGTACTTTCCAACGCCCCATCAAAGCACTCGACACTGTCAGGATACAAAACGTCCCACAGGGCGAATCACAGTACGAGTTATTGTTATAGACCGATAGTAAGCTAGTTTACGGCAACAAGAATGAGTTTGGTCCGGGAATCGTGACGAAAGAAGGAGCTATACATTCAGTAATCCGATGGCTCGGGCATCGTTCACGGGTATACAGCTGATCAAGCAACCTTCAAGGTCTAATATCTGGCTATATTCTTCCTGGAGACGGCTTTCGGTTGTACCCGTGTAGCTCTGTTTCAATCCCAAACGAAAGGAGAAGAAACTCGTTGATCGAATTTTGTCACCTTTGCATGTTCTTCATTAGGAAACTAGACAAACAATTCTAGAGCTGGAAGCGACTTCATCCCTCCTCCGTGCCAAGTGGTTTCCACATAGACTAAGCCTATACTTGGTGTCCCGGTGTCTCGCTTAGCTGGCCTCATATTGCCTCGGTTCAGCTTACAACTCCGCAGGATTCCAGCTTGGCACCATGTAGCGATTACATATAAGAACCACGATCTTTATTGTTCCAATCTCTTACTCCTGGGGCCTGCAGGCTAATACTCTATTGGCACTGGCATAACCACTAATTAATTGATAAGACCTTGTGGCTAAATTTAGTTACCATCCCATAATCTAGGCCTAACGTGTTTACGTAGTAAGCCGCTATTCTAAGCGAGCCGCTACCCTTATCAACTTTTCGCGTATAAAAAGCTACCTAGTTTAATAATATATTAGAAATCTATTAATATAATAGCTATTCTAAATTAAGTAGTATCTATAGTAGCCTTCTTATACGTTTATAAGTTATATTTAGGTTCTCTACAGCGTATATAGTATACTAAAGCCTATTAGCTTATACCTAATTATATAATAACTTAATATCTTTTATTCTCTTACTACTACTTAGTAGCCTTTTAAATAATAATAGTCTCCTTCTTTATCTTAGTTAGAACGTCCTACTTCTAGATTCTCTTCTTTTTATACTTTCTACGCGTTATAGTAGTCTTAATTACCTTCTTTAAACTTATAATTTATTTATATATAAATATAACTTTATAAACTAATATCTTAGTACTTTTACTTAACTAATTAATAACTAGAATAATAAAAATAGATAATAAGCTCTTATACCTACGTATATACTTATAAATTAATATTAATTAAACCTCTACTTTATATACGTTACTTAGTATTCTAGTTTTTTATATAGTCTTTAGTAGAGCTACTAATAATAATATTCTTAACTTAATATTAAGTTTTAAGATTACTACCTCTAAATTATATAGAACTAAACTAGTACCTTAAAAGCTTATATAGATATTCTTCTTTATAATAATCTTATTATAAACTATATAGAAAATAGATAGAAATTTAAGCTTTATAATATAGTAGATATAATTATAAATTAGACTATTAATCTAGTCCCTATATACGTACTTTAATAGCGAGAAATAGTCTATATTAAGTAGCTATAGGAGGTATAATAAATAAACTAGTATATAGAGAGTATAGATATTATTCTCCTTATAAAGGTTCTAGAATTTATTTAAAATATAATTACTATAGTTATTAAGAATTAGTAGCTAGTATATATCTAGTCTATAATTTATTATATATTTAATAAAGTACTTTAGCTAGATAACTCCTAGATTATTATTTATCTAGCTATTCTTACTATATTAGTAAAAAGTTCGCTCCGAAAAAATTATAAGAAACGTAGTATAGTACTATATAGTATAGTATATATTATATAAGTATTCTATATTAGTCTATACCTATAGTATATTTATTCTATATCTCTAATATTATTAAATATTAGTCTATACTCGTAGTATATCTCTAATATTATTTTATATTTATTTATATATATTATATACTTATATAATAGTCTCTATACTATATATATACCTTATATAAGTACTAGTAAACTATTTAATATATTATATTCTATTTATTAGATAAGTATTAGGTATAAGGTACGTATAGGTAGGTAGATATAAAAATACTAAGATAGTAAAAGGGTTATATTTGGATAGAGATAAGATAAATTCTTAAGAAGATATAATAGTAGAATATAGAACTATATAGGATCTAGTACGTAACTATAACTAGGTCGATAATAATCTAGAAGTCCTCTAGTAAAAGTAGATATAATATAGCCTCCCTCTTTTCTAAGAACTATCCTAGCTCTTATAGAGAATTATTTACTATAACGTATTTTATTAGTCCCCTTACTTTCTTTAGAAAAGTTTATCTAAGTATCTATACTCCCGAAAAATCTTATTTTTAAGAAAAAAATAATTTTATAGAGAAGATCTTTTAGATATTTAGTATCTATATTATACTCTACTACCTTATAGGGGGTTTTCGTAGTCTTTCTAGTCCTATAGCCCTTAATCCTAATCTTATAATATATAGTTAGTTTAATTAGAAAGTATATATAACTTAAGTATTAGTCTATTATTAACGTATATTTATAACTTTTATTTATTACTATTATAATTTATAGTCTATATATATTCTTATAAATTCTTATACTAGTAGTAATAGCGTTACTACTCCCCTTATAGACGATTTTTAGTAACTTCTATCTAGTAGATACTTACTATCTTTATATAAGAGCTATTTACTAAATATAATTTCTATAGTTATTCTATTTACTTATAATACCTTTATAAAGACTTTAGAACTAGTCTAGACTTTATTTAATTTAGTTTTAATACCTATTATAATAGTATAACCTAGTAGTACTTAGTAATTACTAGCTACTATTTATTATAACTTATAATTATATTAAATTACTTATTTACCTATAACTCTTCTAGTAAGAGAAATTCTATTTATATCTTTATAGACGTTTATTTAAGAGATAATAAATTATTATATATTATATCTCTTTAGGCGCCTTTATTTCTATATTTTAGACTCTTACTAGTAAGTATCTAGGGCGTTATTAGCTTAGGTATAGAATAGTCTCTTTTAATATAAGTATAAGAAGGTATATCTACTTCTAGATTTTTTTACTTTATTTCTTAATACTTTTAAGATCTTATCTCTTATTATAATTACCTCTACTAGCTAGTATAGTAATATTACTCTCTTTAAATATATCTATACTCTCTCTATCTATTTAAAATTTTAGCCTCCTCTTATATACTATTAGTATATAAACTACCTTCTCTAGTTTATATAAGAGTTTAATATAGTTAAGCTCTATTAGATTACTTTAAGTAACTAGTACTAGAAGATTAATATTTATACTATCTATAGTAGGTATAAAGCTTACTATTAGACCTACTTAGTAGTATATACTAGTCTTTTCTTTTTCCTACTAATATAGTTCTACTAATAATTCGTATAAATTAAGTCTACTTTCTACTACTACTTTAATCTTCTTACCTTTACTATCGAGCGTATCTAGTATTATAACGTCTAGACTACTCGTAATAATAAGAATATAAATTCTAATATACTTAAAGAGATTTAGTAGGATATATAGTTCTATACTTTTAATATTAATATTAGTTAGAACTAGTATAAGACTAAGTAGAAGCGTCTAATTAAAAATACTAGTAGTAAGGTAAAATTATACTAAGCTATAACTATAGTATATAAGCTTAACTTCTAGTACTATTAGATATATTTTACTATCTTTCTAACGACTTTTTATACTAATTCCTTTAGTATAGACTAGGTAGCGTTAGCTATCTAGTACCTACTAACTTCGTAGCCTCTACTACTTATAAGACTTACTTTATTAAGTATAACTTCTTAACTAGTATACCCCTTAGAGCTATTAATTATAAGTATTATTAGTACTATTATAACTCTAATATTTCTAATAGGAATATTATTAGTAGAGGTATAATATCTATTACCCCTTAGAAGGGGGCGCTATAAAGCTCCTTTAGGAACTTCTCGTCTAGTATATAGAGCTTACTTAGGTTATCTTTAGACTATATAGTACTTAGCTAAGATTTTTCTTTAATAGATATTATTAGATATATAGATAGAATAAATATCTATATTAAAAGTTTAGTCTTTACTAATTACTTTTTAAGTACGTATTCCTTTAGATATATATTTTATCTATTACTATAATATATAAAGACTAGTTTTACTAAATTCTTTAAGCTATAGCTTATTATTAATATAGATAGTATCCTTTTTTTAACTAATTATTCTACTTATACGGTAACTCTTAAGTAGAAGCCTAAAGATATCTCTTAGCTAGATCTCTTAATCTCTTCTTTATATTAATATTACTTATATAGTCTACCTCTTTAGAACTTCTTATATATATTATTACTTCTCTATAAAGTTTATAATACTTTTCTAGTAGCTTTCTATTTTAGATAATCTAATATTTAATTATCTAGATTTATCTAATATTCTATAAGAACCTTTTTATAATTATTAAGAGAGGTCTTAGACTTCTATATACTATTCTTATATAGCTAATCTAGCTACTTTATAAGAAAAAGCTTCTTATTATATACTATCTTATAGATAAAAATAGCTTTAACTTTATATTAGTTACTATTATTAAGCTTCGAATATTATATAGATCTAGGTTTAAAATTTAGACCCTCTCTTAACTTTATCTATTTCTTTAGGAGAGATATATAAAAGACGGGATATAGCTAAAATATTAATAAAAATAATCTAAGCTAGTAGCTTAGTTTTTTATACTTAGTTTAAATAGTAAAGAGTCCTAAGTATCTTATATCTAACTTCTTTAAAGGATACTTAGTCTTAATATTAGTAATCTTTAAGATTACCTTTTTATTAATAGTAAAATACTTACTTATTCTCTTTAAGTTATACTAGTATTATTAGCTTTCTTAAGTATAGGTTAATATATTCTAAGTATTAGAAAACTATTATATCTAACTAGTTAGAAAGTCGACGACTCTTTAATATATACTTAGGGTCTTTCCGTCTATACTCTAGTTATTAGGTAGTTAACGGAGCTAATACTTATCCTTTATATTATTAAATCCCTTAGATTTAATATTTATTATAATCTTAATAGGGTATATACTATAACTTAAATAAATCTTAGAGTTATATACGTATTCTACTATTAGAAGTAGCTAATACTAGTTATTTTACTAATAGTTTAGGTATATCTATAGATATACTTTAAGCTTCTAATTCTAGTATTTAGTTTAGCTATCTATCTATAGGTAAAAGGCTATACTTATTTATTATTTAACGTTAAAATAAAAATATATATCTAACTAGAATTTACTAGTAAAGATAGAGTCTTAATCTAAGATTAGTAATAATAGAGGTCCGACCTTTATAAATACTTCTATAAATAATAGATTAGCTAATATACTTATAGTAATATTCTTTATTATAGATAGATACTAGACTAGCTTTAAAAAGTAGTTAATAAGTACTAGTACTATATTATAGATATTACCCTTAGAATTCTTAGATTCTAGTAGATTAGTAATAAAGTCTAGGGAGTAATTATACTATAACTTTTATAATAAAAGAATTAGTTCTAGTAATCTCTATAGCTTATACCTTTATACTTTATTTATTTAGTATACTACGTAGTCTTATACGTATATATTAATCTCTACTTAAAGCTTTAGCTAATAGTACTTTCTTTATAGAAGTTCGATAGTCTTATCTACTCTATAATAACCCTCTAGGGGATTATTATAATTCCTTATAAGAATAGCTTAACGAAGAGTTTTATTATTAGAAATCTATACTTTCTCTACTCTTTAAAGAATATCTTTTAAATCTATAATCTATAAAGGTATATTCTTTTATCTTTCTTTACTTTTAAACTTTTATATATACTATATATTCTTATAATAGACTATATTATATTTCTATACTTTCCGAATATAGTTTAATAGTAGCCTAGAGGTTTTCTAACTAAAGAGCGAGTTATTATTTATAGCTTCTAGTAAAGACTTATATAATATAAAGGTAGAAAATACTTTATAATACTAAAGGAATATTAAAGCTAGATTTAAGCCTTTTAATTATTCTCTAGATTTATCGTCCCTATCTATAGATAGATTAAGGTTAATAAATAATATATCGTTAAAAACTAGTACTATACTAGAAGATTTTATAGTAGAATAGTTTATACTATCTTTAAATTTCTAATAGGTTACTTATAGATTCTTATTAATAAGATTAAATTTATATACTATCTAATCTTTAATATATAAAGTTATAGACCTCTAGAGTACTTATATTTAGAGTTTATTTTAAAGTATAGAAAGTATAATATTTCTTAGTACCCTTCTCTTCTTAAACTAAAAGTCTTTAATATAATTAGATTATTATAATAGTACGTTAACTAGATTCTTTATACTAGACTTATATTCGATCTTAAAATTAAAATAAGCTAACTCTTTAACCTAGTATACTTACTTAGGTAAGAGTATCTTTATAGTTATAAAATACTTTAGATTATTATAATTATATAGTATACGGATAGTATTTAAAGTATACTTAAAATAGTATTATTACTATTTAAAGATTTCTATAATAGTAAATAATTCTTTATTATAAGTATTCTACTAAATCTATAGTCTAGTAAACTTACGACTAAAGAATATAACTAGTTTTTAGTATTTTTTTATTAAGAATACTATTATTTATAGCTATAATAGGATAGCTACTATAGTAAACTTAAAGACGTTAGTAATAACTATTATAGATTTTACTAGATTAAAGTACTAGAGAATAGAAACTCTTATAAAGAGCTTATAGAGTATAAGAAATATATTATATATATTTTCTAACTAAAACTAAAAGATATACTACTTTATAGAACTCTTTTTAATCTTCTTTAACTTTTCTACTAATACGTCCTTACTAGAATCTTATTAGACTAGTATTAGATTTTATATAAAGGTTATATATTCTAAAAGTAAATAAATAATATCTAAGTAGTTATATATAAACTATTAGTAAAAGTTTATAAATCTAAAAAATACTTAAATATTCTAATAGTTCTTAAACTCTAGTTACTCTTTAATTATTTAGACCTATATTAGGTTTATAATTACTCTATAGAGAGTTACTATAAAGTTAAGAAACTCTACTAACTTTATAAAAAAGGTATACTTTAAGACTTTATAATAGAGTTTCTAATTATATAATCTCTTAAGAACTTTATAAATATATTATTTATAATTCTTCTTCTCTTTAGAGTATATAAGAATATTATTTAAATAGATAATATATATTTTATTTAATAAGTTACCTAAGACTTTATAGATATATAACTAAAACGTAGTAAATATATTTACGAGACTAAATAGTATTACTAAATATTTAAAATAATTATAGTATATTTTAAATACTATCTTTTACTTATTATTCTTCTTAATATATAATTAATAATATATCTTATAGAGATTAAGTTTTATAAAAATCTTAGCCCTAAATAACTAGTCTAGTATTTTACTTATAAGAGGTATAGGATAATAATTTTTAATTATTATCTTATTTAAACCCCTATAATTAATATATAATTAAAGTATACTATCGACTTTAAATATAAAAAGTATTAGGATTCCTACTAGAGACTTACTAGATTAAATCTACTTCTTCTTTAGAGAGTTATTAAAGTATTCCTTTAAAATCTTAAGTTCTCTTCTAGAGAGATTATAAATAGGTAGATTTAATAGTATCTTTTTCTTCTTAAAATTAATAGTATAGTTATATTCTAAGTTAGAAGTAATTTTATTAGTAAGCTTAGGACTAAAGTACTAAAGTTAATTATAAAAGTATTCTAGTACTTTTATAACTTTCTTAGAGTCGATTTTTTTATTAAAATTATTATAGGAAGTATCTAGATAGTTTTTAAACTTTTATTATTTCTTTTAATAGAGAGCTATAATCCTTTATAGAGAGATATTTATTACTAATACTATAATTTAGAAGACTATAGTCTTAAGTAGCTATACTAGTTTAGAGTATTACTTTATATAGTAGATAAGGTAATTATAAAGTTATAGAGTTTAGTTTTTTAACTAAAGTAAGTCCTATTTATTTTAGTATTAAGTATTCTAAGGCTTATTATTTTCTAAAATTTATATTTTACTAATAAATATCTATAGATATTCTATAGTCTCTACTATATTAGAGAATTAGAATTAATACTCTTTTTTACTTATAAGTAATTAAGTATAAAAACTTCCTAAATATAATATATATACTTTCTCCCTAGATTATAGCTATTATATTAAGTTATTAGATATTATCTTAACTTTAATATACTTAACTACTATACTTCTATCCTACTACTTAAAAGATTCCTTTTAGTAATCTATTTAAGGGTCTATCTTATATAGTTATAGCTAGTCGAGAATAAGATTATAACTATTTATAAGAGTAGTCTAAAATACTTAAAAATCTATTATTCTTATTATATTCTAAGAATTTTACGTTATTATTATAATAATATATAGCTCTTCTAGATATAGTAGTATACTAGAGATTTAATATATTTATAACTTTATATATAATAATATCTTAGAGAGATTCTACTATAGTATAAGGTTCTCTTTAATAATATTTAAGTTTAATTCTATATTAAAAAGATCCTAGGCCTATATTAAAATATTTATAAGGAGGTATATTCTTATATTACTAGTAATCTATAAGAATTTATTATTAGTATTTAGTCCTAGTAATATTATAGTAATATTAGTAACTAGGACTTATCTTTTTTTAAGGATAAGTTAGCTTTCTCTTCTTAAGTTTTATCTAACCTATTATCGTCTTTAAAGTAGTACTTTTAATAGTTTTTCTTTTAGTTAGTCTTTAATTAGAATATTAACGCTACGCTCTTAGAATATAATAGAGTTCTTAATAGAGACTATCTAGTATAGCCCTACTAAGAGGGCTTTTAATTCTATTTCTTCTAGCTAGAATTACTTAAAGCTACTAAAGATATAGTATACTTTCTACTTATAGTTAAATTAAGGCTAGAAACCTTTAGAAGAGTAGCTAGTATAAAAATAAAGTATACTACTATCTCTATATTCTATAAGATATATTTAAACTATAACTAAGTTTATATATTCTTAAGCTAGCTATTCTTTTATATCTTATAATATAAGAGTTCTAGATACTTACTTTATATTATAGATATCTTTAATATATTAGGACTTATATTACTACTAAAAGGCTTTATCTTTAAAATAGCTTTATAAGTTATAAAATAGTTAAAGAAGAAGTTAAAGCTATTATTCTAGTACTATTTAATATTCTAAAACTTAAAGTAGTTATTAAACTTTATTAAAATAAGATTCTCTATAAGACTCTTAAGCTTCGTCTATAGTTAGGACTATATAATAACTTCGCTATTATTAGTAGCTTAGACTAGTAGATTATAATATATATTATTCTTAATAAGTATTATAACCTATATAGTATACTTAAGAATATTAGTAGTAGTAAAGTTAATTTAAAAGAGACTATTAATATCTCTAATCTAACGATCTATAGCTTAGATTATTAGGATTTTCTTTAATAAGTCTAGTATAGGAGGGTCTCTAATCTTAGTTAAATTAGATAGTCCCTAATAAGTATTATCTACTAGAAGTAGACCGGCCGTAGTCTAAGAGGTTACTATAGCTAGTCCGAAGGCTACTTAGACTATAATAAGGTCTACTTATATAGTCTTAATCTAGTTAACTAATATACTCTAGTATTAAAGGTCGAGTAGTATTTATACTATCTCGACTAAGAGTACTTTATCTAATACCGGAGTATAAATAGATATAGTATAGGTTATACCCAGGTAATTACTATCTATTAGAGTATTATTAACTCCTAATATAGATAGTATAGTAGAAGCTAAGGATTAGTATAGTTAGTATTACGAACTAAATATATACTATAGAATAGTAGTAAGAAGAACTACCCGAGATTAAACCTATTACTAGCTCTAATACGAAATACGACGATTATAACTATAGTATAAATAATAATTAGTATAAATAACTTTATTAAGAAGTTATATAATAGATCTATATCTTAGCGAGAATAGATCTAAGGGTTACGTAATAGCTTAGTAGATCTATTAGGATAGAGCTATAAAGCTATAGCTTAGTAGATCTATAAATATAGAGCTATAGATCTAAGAAAACTAAATTAATATATAATAACTATAAATCTCCTAGATAGTCTTTCTTCCTTATAGTTAATTTAAATCTAGATTAATTCTTATTTATTAACGTAATTAAACTATTATCTACTTATTCTAACTCCTTCTTTCCTATCTTAAGTATAAACCCCTAAACGAGGCTAAATAATCTATTAGGCCTAGACCCCGTTTAATATCTTAACTATCTAGTAGGTAAGAATAGCTAACTATAATAGTAGGAGAAGGAACCCGATAAAGTAGAGTAGTATAGCTACTAACTTAAGACGAACCCTTAGAAGTAGAAAGTTATAAGGAATTTAGTTTCTTAGAAGGTAGTATAACTATAGAAAATTTTAAAAGAGTTATTAAGAACTAGTATACGTTTAAGAAATAGAAAGATATACTAGAAGTATAAATTATAATATTAATAGAAGAATTAAAGAGATATATAAGGAAGTTATTAAAGTTAAAAGAACTAGAGAAGTTTAATAAAATATAATCTAAGCTTAAGGGATTCCTAGCTAATATAGTAATCTATCTCGACCTTAATAAGGTACGACTACCTAATAAAATCTTAAAAGTATTATTTATAGTAGTATAATTTATAGGAAAAGTTATCGTCTAGTTTAAAACCTATTTAAACGAAAGATTACGACTTAATAAAACCTATTAAAGTAATAAAACTAGAGCTATTTTCTCGAGCTATAAATACTTTAAAAATAAATTATATATTATATTTAAAGATATCGACTTAGAGAGGCTAGTAGAGTAAAAGATTATATATCTTAAGTAGACTAAGTCTACTACTATATATATATCTAAGTTTAAATAACTCGTAATTAAGATTTAGTAAAGAGAAGTAGCTCTTATATTATACTACTATAAGGGATTAAAGAATAATATTTAATATAAAATAATTCGAATAGATAGACTATAGACTATATAGGAAATAATTAAATAAGCTATTAGAATCGATAATAACCTCTACCTCTAGAACTAAGAGAAGAAAGAAAAGATTAAATTCTATAAAAAGAAGAAAGAAGAAAAATACTATAGACTAGAGCTAATAGTTCTAAAGACTAGTTTAGAGTCTAAGAAAGAAAAATAGAACTCTAAGAAATAAGAGCTTTATAAGAAGTAAGTATACTTTAAGTATAAAAAGTAAGGATACCTAATAAGAGACTATAGGTTAGATATAAGAAAAGAAAAATCCTAATATATCTAGTAGAGTAAGAAGAATAAAGTAGCTATAATATAAGAATATAATACTATATATTAGATAACTTATATATACGACTAGTATAAAATATACTATAAAGCTAAGTTAAATACTAGTTATTAGCTATAAAAATAGTAAATAGCTATAACTTAGAAGTCTTAGAGGAGAGTTTCGTTCTCGCTAGAAGTATAAGAAGAAGTATCTAAGAAAGACTTATCTACGAAGTAAAAAGACTTTAATAATACTATAAATACGCTATTATAAATAGTTAATAATAATAATAAGTTCTTAGAACTAGAAGATAAAAATCTAGTTATAATATATAAGAATACTAAATATTTATAAATAATTCGACTATTTAAAAAAGAAATAGAACTAGTATTAGAACTTAATATAACTTATACTTAAGCCTTATAGTTTATAGAGAAAACTACGATACCTATAATAATATAAGAGATTTATAAGAAATAGTCTAGATTATACCTAATATACTAACTATTTAAAGATTTTAAATAATAGGTTAAATAGAACTTTATTATTATAGATCTTATATCTAATTAAGAAACTTAGAAAGAAATATAGTATATTATAAAGATAGTTAATAAAGAATAACTATAGTATATAGTAATTAAATAATAGATTCCTATATAAATAATCTCTACGAAATATAATAATTAGAGATATAAGATTAATCTAGAGAATAATCTATAATACGAAATAAGATATCTAGTATATTTTAAGATTATATAGATCTTATATATATAAAAAGAGTATAAACTCTATAAGGAAGTAAAGTAAAAAAATAACTACTACCTAGTAAAGGACTATAATAAAAGGATTATCTAAGTAATTATACTAGAGGTAGTATATAAATAGTAATAATCTAAGAACTAGTAATAAAAAGAATATATTAGAATTATATTAGGACTACTTCTATTATTAAACTATATCTTAGGAAGACTATAGTATAAGTATCTAGAGAATAAATATCTAAAGTACGTCTAGACTAAGATTAATATAAAATATTAGTCTAAGAAGATAAGAATTTAAGGGATAAAAGAATAGGACTATATCTATCTCTAAGAAACCTATTAAGGAAGAAAGATTACTACCTTAATTAATAGTAGAGCTACTCGAAACTTTATTAGTAAGAACTTTATCTAATAAAAGAAGATTCCCTAATAAAAGAAACGATACCCTAGTATTATATATACTATTAAAGGAGAACCCTTTAACGAACCTACGATATATAAAACTAAAGATAAACTTAGCCTATAGGAATAGAAAAAAGAAAATAAAATACTTAATATAATCGAGATATTAGACGACTAGGATATAATCTTAGAAATACTATAGCTATAAGAAGCCGATTCTTAAATCTAATAGATAAACTAATAGGTATTATTTCTATAATAGAATCTAGGCGTAACTTAAGAAGGAAGTAATAAAATCCTAGAATAATGTTACAACCCCACGCGAATCACAGGATGCGGGGCATCCCGAGAAGGTTGGAAGCTAAGACAAGGGCTTAGTCAGTGATCTAACATTACGTGACAATGATCTGGTTGATCTGTGTCTTAGCGAACAGAGCAAACAGAGTATGACCAACAATGATCTGGTTGATCTGTGTCTTAGCGAACAGAGCAAGTAGAGTAAGGCAAAGCGGGACAGATATAAGAAGATGGAGGATCTCTTAGGTTTTCTGTCTTGATTCTTTGTAGTTAATCTTTAGTTCTTTACCTGATACTTACGAACAAGATTGGATCTTTTCCTAAGTGGTTATTCTAGTAATAGAATTCGTTGACTTGATCTTGACCTATCAGAAACCAACGGTGCGATAAACGTTCTATCGGCCCTAACCCGGATCCCGTATAAAGGTACGTACAACGTATAATATATTAACTACCCTAAACTAAGGTTACGTCGATATGGTAACTCTATCTAGCTTACGCAATACCTCTGGGGAAAGCGTAACTGGGGCTCTAGCAACGAACCCAGCGGTCCTAATCCAGTAATAAGCAGCTTAGATAGTTGAGTTACAGTAGGCTATAATGTCGCTACAAGGATCGCTACAACAGGTACGGGCGGGACTTGGGACGAAGTCAAAGATCCCGATACCAGAAAAATACGATGGCGGAAAGGAAGGCTTAAGGCCGTTCCTTACACAATTGGACCTATACTACCGGTTCAACTCCACTACGTTTACCAGCGACTAGGATAAGATCCTTACCACGGGCATGTATATGACAGGTAAAGCAGCTATGTAGATGCAGCCCCTGATCGACGATTACATGGCCAACGAAGACTCCTTATCGAAGCGACGCGACGAAACGAAGGTAGTGTTTGAAGATTGGGATTCGTTCAAGGAACAAATGCGCATGGTCTTCGGAGATATTGATGAGGTCTAGTAGGCCGAACGCCAGATCTAAAGGCTGAGGTAGACCAAGTTAGTAAGTACGTATACTACCGAATTCAAACAGCTGTAGTGTAAGATCGACTGGGACGATGTACCTCTTATGGTCGCATACTACAACGGACTCAAGGAGCTAATTAAGGACGAGTTGGCCCGACTTGAAAAATTAGACGACCTAGCGGAACTAATTGAGACGACGATCCGTATCGACAATCGACTACACGAACGAGTACTCGAGAAACGAGATGCTATGGGACTAGTAAGAGTCTACAGAAAAGAGCAAGTGGCTCGAAAGCGCGGATTCTATAAGGGTTATGACGAAATGGACGTTAGCATGGTCTAGGAAAAGAAATACCCAAGGAACAAGAAACGCGAATAAGGTAGGAAGCCATGGAAAGTCCTAGTAGACGAGATGAGACGACGTCGAGACGAAAAGGCGTGTCTACGCTGCGGTATGTAGGGACACTTCGCCAGGGAATACGGCAAGGAAAAGAAAAGTACAGGGAGCTAGGATGGCGCCAAGCGTGTAAACATAATTAGGCACAGTAAAGAAAAAGAAACCAAGCCTGACTCGATACCCGAGACATGGTACGACGCCAGCGGGTAGGACGAGGTCGAAGAAATTACTCGACAATAAGATGACCTAGAGCTCGAGATAGGAGAACTAAAACTCGACGGGCCAGATGAGGTCAGCGTAGAAGACGTTTTCAGACGGTTAGTATGTAATGAGTGTTAGAAATGTAGGACTAGCTAGTACATCGCTGAATATTGTACCGACGTAAAAAAGCTAATATACGTTACGGGAGATCGAGGCTGGTAGGCGATAGGCCAGGCCCTAAGACTCTAAGGACTAGAAGGTTGTAAGGTAACCTGGGACCATAACAATGTAGGCTACGACGCGCTACCATGGACAAACTGTACGGGAAATTGCGAGTACCACGCCCGATAGAAGGAGGAAACTATAATACTCCCAGGAAGTAGCTTGTATATGTACCTTCGAAATGTAGAATGCCTAATGGCAGGATGCCATATCTACGACTATAATAACTAGGCCCAGGCTTATGAGGAGTAAGGATGGCCAGGATGGGTTGATTGCTACGATGACGAATGCGATAAGTATTTCCCGATGAAACACACTATAGGACGATGGCTACGCGGACTAACCTAGGTAGATACTAAAGGATATAAACGAGACATTAACTATAGGATTATATACCAAGAACCTGATTACGAGGCCGTATATTGGACGTACTGCGATCGATTATGTATCCTACACCTAGCGCAACAAGAGCTTACGGCTAGAAGGGAAGAAGATGTCTTCTATTAAAACCTTAAAAGGAAGGAATACCTTGTCGAACGATGCGAATTGCACGGATATCCAATGTAGAACCAAGACAGTTCAAAGAACCCAGAGATCAGTAGACAGCTAAGGGCCCCAGGTATATGGCAGGGATATTACGACGCCTGGAACGACAAAAATGAGGTAGAACCCATTGATTAGGATACACCATCACCGAAAGGGGAACCATCGGAAGAACCGAATTGGGAAACACCCCGTAGGATCGGAAGAGTACCGGATCCAAAAATGGAATGGGCAGACGAGTCGCCTACTCGACAAAACGAGACCAGAGAACTAGAAAAGGACCCCGAAGATTAGGACCTCTGCGATGACAAGCTAAAAAACTAGGTTATCATCAGCTACGTAAGAGTCGCGCTGATGAAAGTACCTAAAAGACGACTCTCCGAATCGTGTAAAGAAATATCTAATAACCGGCTAGGTTAGAGGTAGACGCACGAATTCACGGACGGAAAGTCCGAGCTATTATAGATAGTAGAGTAGAGTTCACGCTCCTGTCGTCAAAATTGGTAGAGGAACAAGGGATTCCTTACCAAGTCAAAGAAAAACCCATACGAGTAGACCTCGGAGATGGATTACCCATGGAATATGGAGGAGGCATGATTCGCCTCGAAACGAAAAAAGTAACCTTAGAGGTAGGAAACGTCAGAGACCATCGTAGATTTAATATTATGGAAATTGGAGATACCGACATGATTATTGGTTACGATTGGCTAGCAATATACAATCTACGGATAGATTAGAAGCTACGTAAAGTACTAGGCTGCGAGCGGGTAGCTCGAGTCGCAGGAATTAGGAGACCGGGTAGGTCTAGCTACGAGATCTAGTACATACCCCGGAAAGGGAGGATAGGCTTAATTTTACCTTATAAGATCGCGAGGATCTATGAGAAGAACCCGTAGAGAGTCGGCGTTATTATGGTACGAAGGGTCGCGACCGCGCAGGAAGGACCACGGCCAACAATACCTCGAGACTACGAGGAGTTCCGAGAGCTGTTCGAAGAACATCCGGAAACCGATTTACCAGAGTACCAGGAATGGGATTATGAGATACACCTAGAATAGGGCGCGAAGCTCGAGCCTGGACCCATGTACTCGTTGACAGTGGATTAATAGGAAGAATTAAAAGAGTACTTAACGAAGAACCTAGAGAGAGGATATATTAGAGAAAGTCAAAGCTCTATAGCATTACTAGTTCTATTTGTCCTAAAGAAGAACGGAAAGTTACGACTTTGTGTGGACTACAGACGTTTAAACAACGTCACGAAGAAAAACCGATACCCGCTACTACTAATCGGAGAACTTATAGACCGGCTCTAAGGAGTTAAGTGGATCACGAAATTCGACATCCGGGAAGGATTCTACAGGATTCGAATAGCGAAAGGGTACGAAAAGTATACGGTATTCAAGACCCGATACGGACTCTACGAGTACAGAGTCATGCCATTTGAACTGACGAATATACTAGCAACGTTTTAGTTAGTTATCAACAGAACGTTGAACGAATACTTAGACGTATTCTGTACGGTATATCTGGACGATGTTCTCATATATAGTAAAGGGACGCTGGAAGAATATAAAGAGTATGTAAAGAAAGTGCTGTAAAAGCTATAGTAAAACAGGTTGCTGCTTTACCTAGATAAATGCGAATTCTACAGGACGGAAACCGAATATCTAGGTTTTATTATTTCGCGAGAAGGAGTGTCTATAGACCCTAAGAAAGTATAGACTGTAAGGGAATGGCCAACCCCAACATCGGTTAAGGACGTGTAATCCTTTTTAGGATTCGCCAACTTCTATCGGAAGTTTATTAGGGATTACTCAAAGACTGCATCTCCACTCACGGAGGTAACCAAGAAGGAAAAGGGATTTTAGTAGAACTAGGAATAATAGGAAGCTTTCGATAAGCTTAAGAACCTGTTTACATCGGTACCTATGTTATAGATGTACGACCCGACAAGACCTCTTAGAGTAGAGACGGATGTATTAGATTACGTACTAGGGGCGATACTCACCTAGTAAGGGGAAGACGGAAAATGGAGACTAGTGTTCTACCACTCACGTAAGTTCAGCAAGGAAGAAGTGAACTACGACGTTTACGATAAGGAACTTGGCGCTGTCGTATCAGTATTTGAATAATGGAGACTACAGCTTGTAGGAGCCAAGTATAAGATTGAGGTTATTACGGACTACTAGAACCTTACAAGTTTCACGACTATAAAGAAACTTAATCGACGACAATTCCGATGGTCGGAATTACTAGCAGATTACGACTTTAAGATAAGTCACCGGCCGGGAATACTAAACGGAGCGGCGGACGCTCTTAGTAGAAGATCGGACCTTCGAGGTACCGATGAACCCGTCGTACACGAACCAGTTCTACGAAAGGAACCCGACGGAACCCTCGTCTACAACCATACGAGGCTAGCCAAAATTATGGTAATAGTAGATGTTAAGAAAAAATGGAGAAACAAGGCCCGAGAAACTATCAGGAACGCTGACGGAATATTAGAGGGAGATAATATATACTTCGATGAGGAAGAATACTCCGCTCTAATAAACGACTCGGAGACAAGGCCTTACATTCTACCGAGTCTCAGGGGAGACTTAATACGGGAAATCTACGAGAGTAAAATGCTAGGATACCTAGGAATCGATGAAACGGTTAGATATGTGGATAGAGAATACCTACTTACTAATGTAAGAGAGGAAGTTCGGAAAGCGATAGGCGACTGTTTGGAATGTTCTAAGAATAAACCTAAGAGACATAAGCCCTATGGATTACTCTAACCGCTAGTACTACCTACACGACTATGGACTTACGTCACGATAGACTTTATAGTGAAGTTGCTACTATTATTGGAACCGGGATCAGGAAGATTATACGACACGATCATGGTAATCGTGGACCGATTAACTAAGGTAGTATACTTCATCCCGACGAACGAAGTAATTACGGTAGAAAATATGGCTTATGAGGTTAAAAGAACGCTCATCGCTAATTACGGATTGCCGGAACAGATCCTTACGGATAGGGACAAACTGTTTACTTCAAGGTTTTGGAGTATACTACTCGCAAAACTAGGAATTGAAAGAAAGCTATCGACTAGCTTCCATCCGCAGACAGACGGTTAGACGGAACGAACGAACCAAACTCTGGAGGAGTATCTGAGGTTCTATGTCAACAAGTTGTAGGACAACTAGGTTGAATTGCTACTAACAGTATAATTGGCATATAATAGTAAGAGATCTACGACGACTAGATGCTTACCGTACTACGCAAATCACGGATATGAGCCGACGACTTACAGAGATCCGAAGGATATCGAGAGTATATCCACTAGGGTAGAAGAAAAAGCCTATTTGATGTAAGAACTGTACAAAGAACTCAGCGCGCGGATAGTACGCAGAAACCTCACAATAGCCAAAACAGCAAACAAAAGAAGGCTCGAGGGACCGACCCTTGAGAGGGGGGATAAAGTTTTCCTTTCACGACGAAACCTGAAAACTAAACGACTATGCGACAAACTGGATAATTTACGAATCGGACCATTCGAAATTGAAGAAAAGACAGGACCAGTTAACTATAGGCTAAAGCTAGCTAAAGGTATGAAAATATACCCGGTATTCCACGTATCGTTACTGGAACTAGCACCGGAAGACGCCGAAGTAGCCACCGACGTCGAACTCGAAGACGAGGAGTACGAGGTCGAGGAAATTCAAGGACTACAGAAGTTCGGACGTTAGTGGAAATATTTGGTTAAATGGGTAGGATGGCCTACCAGCTAAAATATATGGGAACCAGTCAAGAACCTGCAGGGCTGCTAGGACCTGGTTGAGTAGTATTACCAGAAGTACCCAGAGGCAGAGGCTCCCAACTATCTAGAAAAGCGGAGAAATCAGTGGACTCGTACAGTAAGGCTTGCTGTGGTGACACGGGCAAGCTGGAAGAAGTAGACCGAGCGGCTTCCGCCTGTTCCGACTTTTCTAACTCAGAGATCGAAGCCAGCTCACGATTAAGAAGCTTACGTTGACGGGCATCGTACTGAGCCAGTTACGCGCGGATACGCCGTTTGCGGGCTTGAGCGGCCAACTCTTCATCCTCAGCGGACTCCAGTTCGGATAGGAGTCGAGAACGCTCTTCCTCAGCGCGAGTAAGAGACTTGTCAGTCACCGCTAGACTACAAGAAATATTCCGAGAGAGACATCTACTATAACGAGCCGAGGACGGTAACGTCTTACATTCGCGGCCAGCGAATTGATAGTTCAGACACGATCGAGCCGGCGGTATTATACGACTAGAGCGAAGGACGTGGCGGGCGAGACGAAGACGACGAGCTGTGGAAGTCTCAGGACCTTTGGGTATTATTAGGACCTAGGAAGAAAATAAAGAATAGGGCTTGGACACCCGTGGAGGGGGACGTTACCTACTCTTATACCCAGGTAAGGGGCGGAACAACTAGGGTACCGGGCTAAGAAAAGAATTACTGGTGCGTATACGCGGGTTGCGGCGCAGTATAGAAAGAATTACCGGAACAATTGGGCTACTACTAAATGGGGTCACGAGAAAGGGAACGCGACTTCGAGGACGAAGCTTCGGAGGGGGGAGCGAGTGTTACAACCCTACGCGAATTATAGGATACGGGGCATCCCGAGAAGGTTGGAAGCCAAGACAAGGGCTTAGTTAGTGATCTAATATTACGTAACAATGATCTGGTTGATCTGTGTCTTAGCGAACAGAGCAAATAGAGTATGACCAATAATGATCTGGTTGATCTGTGTCTTAGCGAATAGAGTAAGTAGAGTAAGGCAAAGCGGGACAGATATAAGAAGATGGAGGATCTCTTAGGTTTTCTGTCTTAATTCTTTGTAGTTAATCTTTAGTTCTTTACCTGATACTTACGAACAAGATTGGATCTTTTCCTAAGTGGTTATTCTAGTAATAGAATTCGTTGACTTGATCTTGATCTATTAGAAACCAACGGTGCGATAAACGTTCTATCGGTCCTAACCCGGATCCCGTATAAAGGTACGTACAACGCATAATAAATAATATAGGAAATAGGAAGAATTATTTTAAGAACCTAAGAAAAGCTTACTTTAGTACTAGCCCTAGGACTATATAATTCTACTATAGAAAGGAAAAACTCTAGGATTTAGACTAATCTATAAGTTAACTAAGAAAGAAGAAAAGATTATAATAAAATATCTTAAAGATAACCTTATAAAAAGATATATTTAATATTTAAATTTATCTATAGAATACCTAGTTCTCTTTATACCTAAGAAGGGTACTATAGAACTATAACTATATATCGATTACTAAATACTTAATAATATTACGATTAAGAACTAGTACCTCTTACCTCTAATATTTAAGATATAAGATCGACTAAGAAAGACTAAATAGTTTATACAACTAGATATTCGAAATATATACTACTAAATATAAATAGAGAAAGATAAAGAATAGAAGATAATCTTTAGAATTAAGAAAGAACTATATAAGTACTAAGTAATATCTTTTAGACTTACTAATATACCTACGATATTCTAGGAATAGATTAATAATATTTTATAAAACTATTTCGACTAGTTTATAATAGTATACCTTAATAATATCTTAATCTATTCCGAAATAGAAAAGAAATATAAAGAATATATAAAGAAGATTCTATAAATACTTAAGGAAGTATAATTATATCTTTACCTATAAAAATATAAATTCTACGTATAGAAAATAGAGTTTTTAGGATTTATTATTAGACTAGAAGAAATTAAAGTAGACCTATAATAGATTAAGAAAGTTAAAGAATAGCCTATATCTAAGAATCTTAAGGAATTATAATTATTTCTAGAATTCTATAACTTCTATCGAAAGTTAATACTATAATAGAGTACGATAATAGTACTACTTATATAACTTATAAAGAAAGATTAACCCTTTAAATAGAAGAAAGAGTACTAATAAGTTTTTAAAAAAATTAAAGAATAATTTACTAAGAAACCCGTAATTAAGATATATAACCTCGAAGAACTATTAATTATTAAAATAGATACTTTAGACTATACGATAGGAGTAGTACTACTATAGAAAGATAATAAAGATAATCTTAAACTAGTATACTACTTCTTATAGAAGATATTATTAGCTAAACTTAACTATAATATCTATAATAAAGAATTACTAGTAATTATTAAAGTACTAAAGGAATAGAGATCTAATTTATAAGAATCTAAATACTTTATTATAATCTATACGAATTATAAGAATCTAATAAGATTCTTAATAAATAAACCTTTAATTAGAAGATAGATATAATAGGTATAAACCCTTATAATCTATAATATTAAAATCGTATATATTAAGGGATTAGAAAATAAACGAGTAGACGCGCTTAGTAGAAGACCTAATTACTAAGAAAAGGAGAAATCTAGTATAGCTATTCTTAAGCTAGAAGTAAATAGAACGATTACTTATAACTACCTAAAGCTAGTAGAAATATAAGAAACGATACTTAAACTAGAAGAGAATAAATAGACCTAATAGATTTATATAGCTACTACGGAAGTAATAGATAAATAAAATAAAATTTAAAAAGTAATCTAAGAAAAGAATAAAATTATCTATATATTTTAAAAGACCTATATACCTAAGATAATAAGAAAAGAATTTATTAGATAATACTATAAGGTACTAGTATATAGATACTAAGAAGTAGAGAAAACTCTTAAATAATTAATAAGAATATATTATTTTCTATATATAAGATAACTAGTTACCTAGATACTTTTAGAATACGTAGATTATTACTATAATAAGTATACTAGATATATATTCTATAGAATACTATAACTAATAAAAAATATAGAAGAACTATAGAAGATTATTACTATAAACTTTATTACGTAGTTACTACGTTTTAAGAAACTAATAATAGGAGTATCCTATAATACTATACTAATAATAGTAGATAAGTTTATAAAGTATACTTACTTTATCCTATATATAGATAATAAAAATATAGTAGAATAACTTATCTATATCTTATTAAGATATATATTTAATAAATATAGAATACTAAATAAGATTATCTTAGATAGAGACGTTAAATTTATAATAAAGTTTTAGTAGACCCTTATAGCTAAACTAGAAATAAAATATAGTATATTAACTATCTATTATCCGTAGATAGACGAATTAATAAAACGAATAAATTAAATAGTTAAGTAATACCTTAGATATTATCTAAACTACTATTAGAATAATTAGGTTATACTTCTACTTATAGTATAATTTATATATAATAGTTTATAATATAGTATAACGAAGATAATACCCTTCTTTATAAATTATAGAATCGAACTAGAAATATATAAAGAATCTAAATAACTTTAGTCTTATAACTAAAATAAAGAAGAAATAGTAAAAATTATTCTATAGATATATAAATAGCTTAAGAAAGATATAGAATTCCTTTAAAATAGAATAAGTAAGTACTATAATAAGAAGTAAAAGAAAGTACCTACTTTTAAAGAGGAAGAAAAGATATAGTTACTATAAAAAAATATTAAGAGTAAGTAACCTAATAGTAAACTAGACTATACTAAGATTAGACTCTATAAGATTAAGAAATAAGTCTTACCTATAAACTACTAACTAAGACTACCTCTATAAATAAAAATCTATCCTATATTCTATATTAACTTACTAGAAAAAGTATTATAGAATACTAAACTAGTAGTATATAAAGTAGATATATATAGGGAAGATAATAAAGAATAAAAAGTAGAAGAAATTCTAGATAATAACGTTAGAAATAGAAAAAACTACTATCTAATCTAATAGTAAGGGATAGACGAGAATAGAAAACTATAGAAATAAATCTAGAAATCTAAAGATAATCTTAATTATCTTAAAAAGTTTATAAAGTACTAAAACTATAATTCTAAAGAAAACTTAGAGATAAGGTAAGTTTACCTTATAGTAAGTTAAAAAGATTAATATTACCTATAATATAATAAGAGATATTTAATAAATTAAGAGGAGTAGTATTATTTATAATACTATAAGCGACGTTTAGAGTAGTTAGAGAGGCCTCTAAATCCTTCTACTACCCTAGCTATCGAAGCTTTACCTCCTCTTTATCTAGCTTAGCTTCTAGTACCTAGGATTATACTACTAACTTCTTATAAAGGACTACCCTTTACTTCTCTAAATAATATACTTATATCTAAGCCTCTACTAGCTTATTAAGAAGCTCGTTCTAAGCTTTTTAAGCCTTCTCTAGCTACTATTAAAGTTTCTCTTCTATACGATTAATAAATCTTACTAATAGTAATAAGTTCTAATACGTAAATTTTACTACTTAATATAAATAAACCTTCTAATAATAAGATACTAGATATATAATAAGAATCTTATATATTAGTACGAATATATACCTTATAATATCTACTATCTTTAGATAAGATAATATATAGTATTCTTAACTATAAATAATTTAATTTAGATTTATATAGTAGGAGTCTCTTTAGAAGGTCTATACGAAATATAGTAGGAGTTTATATATAGTAGAGATACTATACCTATACCTTATATACGATAATAGAGCTATAGAGCTATATATAATACTATCGATCGTAAGTAATAAGGTAATATTTCGAATATTAAGGCGCTAGATAAGAAATAATATATAATACCGAACTATAGAGCCTAGTTAGGAGACTAATAGTAGTAGTAAGGAGTTAGTATACCAATACTATTACCTACTACCTATAGTATAAAAATTACCCGCGATAATACTAGTATTCTACTTACTATATCTATCTCTTATCCTTAGCTAGCTTCCTTATATCTATCTCTTATCCTTAGCTAGCTTCCTTATATTAATACCTACTAATTAGATATCTTTATTAACGATCGTTTACCTAGTCCTTTAGTAAGAGGTACTAGAGTATAATAGCCTATTCGAGTATAGCGCTCTAAACGTTTTAAATATCGCGGCGGAGTATCCCCGGTACTATAGGAGGGAGGTACTATCGATAGGGCTTCTCGATTATAATAACTATTAGTATAAAACCAACTATATATTAGATATATTCGAGGGAACGAGCGGTAATAGGATTCTTATATAGCTATTAGTAGTTATCTATATTATATTCCTATCCGAGGCCCTATATAACGAGGATAGGCGTTTCGTCTAGAGGTAGCTATACCGTCTACGTAGGCTGGAGGAAAAGCTTATATAGGGAAGACTATTAAGGAAGAAGAAATCGGCCTTCTTAAGAGGCTATCGAGGGAGCGAATACCTAACGTAGAAGATAGAGCTAGTATTTATAGTAGATACGATACAAACGATAGCGTAGGGGCTTATATCGAATATAGAGGAACCGGTAGGAATAGATAGGACGGAGGACGATAGGGATACCTAGTTAGGGAGGGTAGAGGATTTAGTATTATCGGCGCGTTTAACTATCTATATATATTATTAGTAAATTAGAAGCTATTATTATTCTATAGTTACTACCTATACTATTACGTAAGATATCGAAATATTAAAATATAATAAGGTAATTAGAATTATAAAAAATATAGCTAGCCTAGAAGCCAACGTAACGTTACGTCGGGTAGTAGTCTAAGCTTCTAGGGGAGAGGTTAACTATAAATAATAACTATAAAAAAATATTTCGGAACTATAATAAAGAATTTTATTAATAAGAGTAATATATTCTCGAGTTTTACGCGATACTATAACGGATAATAATAGCCTCTTAAGGTAGGGCCCTAATACTAATATAGTTAAATACCGGAATCGGAATAACCTCTAAGTCGAAGGTTTAGAGAGAGGAGATAGTATTATAAACTAAATATATACTATAAAATAGTAGTAAGAAGAGCTATCTAAGATTAAATCTATTACTAGCTCTAATATAGAATATAACGATTATAACTATAATATAAATAATAATTAGTATAGACGACTTTACTAAGAAGTTATATAATAGATCTATACCTTAGCGAGAATAGATCTAAGGGTTATATAATAGCTTAGTAGATCTATTAGGATAGAGTTATAGAGCTATAGCTTAATAGATCTATAGGTATAGAGCTATAGATCTAAGGAAATTAAATTAATATATAATAACTATAAATCTTCTAAATAGTCTTTCTTCCTTATAGTTAATTCGAATCTAGATTAATCCTTACTTATTAACGTAATTAAACTATTACCTACTTATTTTAACTTCTTCTTTCCTATCTTAAGTATAAACCCCTAAACGAGGCTAAATAACCTATTAGACCCGGACTCTATTTAATAGTTAGAATCTACTTATATAAGCTATATTTTCGTAGCTAGATATTCTATTATTTCCTTATATAGATTAGTAGTTTCTATTAGTTACGGCTATTATTAGAGCCCTACTAAAAGATAGTAGTTTATTAGATATCTTTAAGATATTTCTACTATTATACTATATATAGATCGTAGGGGTTTTAGAGATATATTAACTCTTCTAAATATTTTTAAAATTAAATAGGTCTTCTAGTTAATAGTTATTCTTATCGTCTAATTCTAGTTCTTAAACTCGTTATTTATTAAACTTAGGACGCTACTAGTATACTTTATCGACTAGCTACGTATTAGAATTATTTCATCTACTAGGTAGATAGGTACTAGAGTAGATATTCTTCTTTAAGTAGATAGTATAAGGAGGTATACTAACGGCTCTAAATAGATATTATATAATATAATTAATAAGAACTTTTAAAGTATTAGCTTTTAGTATTAACGCTATACTACTAGTTCTTAAAAAGGAATAGAAAGGATTTAAATTATAAGGTATATATAGGTAGGTAGATATAAAAATACTAAGATAGTAAAAGGATTATATTTAGATAGAGATAAGATAAATTCTTAAGAAGATATAATAGTAGAATATAGGACTATATAGAGTCCGGTACGTAACTATAGCTAGATCGATAATAATCTAGAAGTCCTCTAGTAGAAGTAGACGTAATATTAGAATATATTATTAATTTACTATATTATATTTTCGTTAAAATCTAGAATAATAGACCTTAGCTTCTATCCTTACCTCTAAATACTAGTAATAATAGACTACTTAGTATATATTATATCGAAGTATACTATTATATATAGTATAACTAATAAAAGCTATTAAGATTATAAACTCTCTATATATTTAAGTCCTATAAAAGGAGTCTATAACTAGATAGTTAAATATAAGTACTAGTATATTAGCTACTATTCTACTAGATACTAGTAGTTAGAATATAGGGGATTATATCGTAGAATTTTATAATATAAAAGTATAATATAATATTTAAATAAGTAGTAACTATTATATCGTTAAACTTATAGGTATAAATCCTATACCCTTATTATAAAAAAGACTACTATTAAGAGTTATATCTTATAAAGTACTAATATATCTAGTTCTAGAAGTAAGATATTCTAGATTATAGGAACTAGTAATAGCCTAGCTTTAAGGTAGAATAAGTATATATAGTAGTAGTAAAAAGCTTACTATTTATATAAGCCTCGTATAGTTAAAGAGAATATAACCTTTTAAGTATACTAGTATAGATATTCTTAAGTAGAATAATCTACTTCTAGATCTTATATATATTAAATATATAGTCTATCTAAAGAGTAGATAGAAGATTAGTATTATTTTATATATAGTAGTAGTAAGAAGCTTATTATTTATATAAGCCTTATATAGCTAAAGAGAATATAGTCTTTTAAGTATACTAGTATAGATATTCTTAAGTAGAATAATCTACTCTTAGATCTTATATATATTAAACGCGTAGTCTATCTAAAGAGTAGATAGAAGATTAGTATTATTTTCTATTTAGATAAACTATACTAACTACTAGATTATTTTATAGTTTACTAGAGGGATCTATAGAAATCTCTTAAGATCTAGTACTATTTAATAAAATAGACTATATTTATATTAATTTATAAATTCTATAAGCTTATTATTACTTAATACTCTTTATAGAGCTTATAGATCGATATAAATATAGTCTATCTTAGAGAATATTCTTATTTTCTTATTATAGTCTTTTAATAATACTTTATATATACTCTCTAATAATTATCTCTCATCCTTAAACTAGTAAACTAGGTATTTAAAAAAATAATAGACCCTTTATTCTAGATCTAGATTCTAGTTATAAAGAAGAGATATAGTTAGAAGAAATATAATATACTTTTCTTTTAGCTTAAGATAGTATAGTCTAATATACCCCTTATAAAGTAGAAGATAATAGAGTACTATCTTAAAGAGTATATCTTTTAGACTTTTTATAGACTTTAGACTTAGTTTATTAACTTAGATTCGCTTAGATATTCTATTAATAAGGGTTAGAAAGGGTATTATACCTCTTGTAGGGTAGAAGATAATAGAGTACTACCTTAAAAAGTAAATCTTTAGATATTTTATAAGCTTTAAACTTAGTTTATTAACTTAGATTTACTTAAATATTCTATTAATAAGAGTTAAGAAGAACGTAGACTTAGTTTATATTAGCTAGTTCTTTAGAATTCTACTATATATAATAGTATACTTTAATATAATATATACTAAGTAGTCTACTATTATTAGTACTTAGAGATAAGAATAGAAGTAATAGATTTATAAAGTTTAGATTAGAATTATATTATATATAATAGTATACTTTAATATAATATATACTAAGTAGTCTACTATTATTAGTACTTAGAGATAAGAATAGAAGTAATAGATTTATAAAGTCTAAATTAGAATTATACTATATATAATAGTATACTTCGATATAATATATACTAAGTAGTCTACTATTACTAGTACTTAGAAATAAGAATAAAAGTAATAGATTTATAAAGTTTAAGTTAGAATTATACTATATATAATAGTATACTTCGATATAATATATACTAAGTAGTCTACTATTACTAGTACTTAGAGGTAAGAATAGAAGTAATAGATCTATAAAGTTTAAGTTAAAATTATACTATATATAATAATATACTTCGATATAATATATACTAAGTAGTCTATTATTACTAGTACTTAAAAGTAAGAATAGAAGTAATAGATCTATAAAGTCTAGATTAGAATTATATTATATATAATAGTATACTTTAATATAATATATACTAAGTAGTCTACTATTACTAATACTTAGAGATAAGAATAGAAGTAATAGATTTATAAAGTTTAGATTAGAATTATACTATATATAATAATATACTTTAATATAATATATACTAAGTAGTCTACTATTACTAATACTTAGAGATAAGAATAGAAGCTAAGGGTTTATAAAGTCTAGATTAAAATTATATTATATATAATAGTATACTTTAATATAATATAAAATACGTATAGGTAGATAGATATAGAGATACTAAGGTAGTAAAGAGGTTATATTCGGATAGAGATAAGACGAATTCTTAAGAAGATATAATAGTAGGACGTAGAACTATATAGGGTTCGATATATAACTATAGCTAGATTAATAATAATCTAGAAGTTCTCTAGTAGAAGTAGATATAATATAGCCTTTCTCTTTCCTAAGGACTATTCTAGTCCTTATTAAGAGTTATTTACTACGACGTATTCTATTAGTCCCTTTACTTTCTTTAGAAAAGTTTACCTAAGTATCTATACTTCTAAAAAATTCTATTTCTAAAGAAAAAATAATTTTATAAAGAAGATCTTTTAGATATTTAGTATCTACGTTATATTCTACTATTTTAACGGGGGGTTTCTATAGTCTTTTTAGCCTTATAGTCCTTAACCCTAATCTTATAATATATAGCTAGTTTAATTAAAAAGTATATATAACTTAAGTATTAGTCTATTATAAGTATATATTTATAACTTTTATCTATTACTATTATAACTTATAGTTTATACGTATTCTTATAGATTCTTATACTAGTAATAATAGTATTATCGCTCCCCTTATAGGTAATTTTCGATAACTTCTATCTAATAAATACTTACTATCTTTATATAAGAGCTATTTACTAAGTATAATTTTTATAATTATTCTACTTACTTATAATATCTTTATAAAGGCTTTAAAACTAGTCTAAACTCCGTTTAATTCGGTCTTAATATCTATTATAATAGTATAACCTAATAATACTTAGTAATTACTAGCTACCGTCTATTATAACTTATAATTATATTAAATTACTCGTTTATCTATAACTCTTCTAGTAAGAGAAATTCTATTTATATCTTTATAGATATTTATTTAAGAGATAATAAATTATTATATACTATATCTCTTTAGATATCTTTATTTCTATATTTTAGACTCTTACTAGTAAGTACCTAGGATACTATTAGCTTAAGTACGAAACGATCTTTCTTAATATAAATATAAGAAAATATATTTACTTCTAGATTTTTTTACTTTATTTCTTAATACTCTTTAAATTCTACCTCTTATTATAATTATCTCTACTAGCTAGTATAGTAATACTATCCTTTCTAAGTATATCTATACTCTTTCTATCTATCTAGAACCTTAGCCTCCTCTTATATATTATTAGTATATAAACTACCTTCTCTAGTTTATATAGAAGTTTAATATAGCTAAGCTCTATTAGATTACTTTAAATAACTAGTACTAAAAGGCTAATATCTATACTACCTATAGTAGGTATAAAGCTTACTATTAGACCTACTTAGTAATATATACTAGTCTTCTCTTCTTTCTACTAATATAGTTCTACTAATAATTCGTATAAATTAAGTCTACTTTCTATTACTACTTTAACCTTCTTATCTTTACTATTAAGTATATCTAGTATTATAACGTCTAAGCTACTCGTAATAATAAGAATATAAATTCTAATATACTAAAGAAGATTTAATAGAATATATAGTCCTATACTTTTAATATTAATACTAATTAGAACTAGTATAAGGCTAAGTAGAAGTATCTAATTAAGAATACTAGTAGTAAGGTAGAATTATATTAGGCTATAACTACGACGTATAAGCTTAACTTCTAATACTATTAGATATATTTTATTATCTTTTTAATAGTTTTCTATACTAATTCCTCTAGTATAGACTAAGTAGTATTAGCTATCTAGTACCTACTAACTTCGTAGCCTCTATTATCTATAAAGCTTACTTTATTAAGTATAACTCTTCGACTAGTATACTTCTTAGGACTACTAATTATAAGTATTATTAGTACTATTATAGCCCTAATATTTCTAATAGAAATATTATTAATAGAGGTATAATACCTATTACCCCTTAGAAGGGAGTATTATAAAGCTTCTCTAGGAACTTCTTACCTAGTATACGTAGTTTACTTAGATTACTTATAGATCGTATAGTATTTAGTTAAGATTCTTATTATTAAGGTATATAGATAGAATAAATACCTATATTAAAAATCTAGCTTATTAATTCCGATACTATTATTACTAGTTAATCTATCTATTATTATAATTTATAAAGGCTAGTCTTACTAAATCCTTTAAGCCGTAGCTTATTATTAAAGTAGATAATATTCTCTTTCTTAACTAATTATTCTACTTATATAATATCCTCTAAGTAGAGTTCTAAGGGTATCTTTTAGCTAGATCTCTTAGTCCTTCTTTTATATTAATATTACTTATATAGTCTACCCCTTTAAGATTTTTTATATATATTACTATTCCTCTATAGAGGTTATAATACTTTTCTAGTAGCTTTCTACTTTAGACGATCTAATATTTAATTATCTAGGTTTATCTAATATTTCGTAAGAATCTTATTATAATTATTAAAAGAGGTCTTAGACTTCTATATACTATTCTTATATAACTAATCTAGTTACTTTATAAGAAAGAGCTTCTTATTATATACTATCTTATATACGAGAATAACTTCGACTTTATATTAATTATTATTATTAAGCTCTAGATACTATATAGGTCTAGATCTAAAGTTTAGATCTTTTCTTAATTTTATCTATTTCTCTAGAAGAGATATATAGAAGATAGAATATAACTAAGATATTAATAGAGGTAGCTTAAGTTAGTAGCTTAGCTTCTTATACTTAGTTTAAATAGTAAAGAATTCTAAATACTTTATATCTAACTTCTTTAAAGAGTACTTAGTCTTAATATTAGTAGTTTTTAATATTATCTTTTCGCCGATAGTAAAATATTTACTCGTTTATTTTAAGTTATATTAGTATTATTAGCTCTTCTAAGTATAGATTAATATATTCTAAGTATTAAAAAACTATTATACCTAGTTAGTTAGAAAGTTAATAACTTTCTAATCTATACTTAGGGTCTTTCTATTTATACTCTAGTTACTAGACGATTAATAAAACTAATACTTATCTTCTACGTTATTAAAACCCTTAGATTTAATATCTATTATAATCTTAATAGAGTATATACTATAACTTAAATAAATCTTAGAGTTATATACGTATTCTATTATTAGAAGTAACTAATACTAGTTATTTTACTAATAGTTTAGGTATATCTATAGGTATACTTTAAGCTCCTAATTCTAGTATTTAGTTTAACTATTTATCTATAGGTAAAAAGTTATACTTATTTATTATTTAATATTAAAATAAAAGTATATATCTAATTAGAATTTACTAGTAAAGATAGAGTCTTAGTCCGAGATTAGTAATAATAGAGGTCCGATCTTAGTAAATACTTCTATAAATAATAGGTCGGCTAATATACTTATAGTAATATTCTTTATTATAGATAAGTACTAGACTAGCTTTAAAAAGTAATTAATAAGTACTAGTACTATATTATAGATATTACCCTTAGAATCCTTAGATTCTAGTAGATTAGTAATAAAGTCTAAGAAGTAATTATACTATAGCTTTTATAATAGAAGAATTAGTTCTAATAACCCTTATAGCTTATATCTTTATATTTTATTTATTTAGTATACTACGTAGCCTTATACGTACGTATTAACCTCTACTTAAAACTTTAGTTAATAATACTTTCTTTATAGAAGTTTAATAGTCTTATTTACTTTATAATAGTCCTCTAGAGGGTTATTATAATTCCTTATAAGGATAGCTTAATAAAAAGCTTTATTATTAGAAATTTATACTTTCTCTACTCTTTAAAGGACATCCTTCGAATCTATAATCTATAAAGATATACCCTTTTACTCTTCTTTACTCTTAAACTTTCGTATATACTATATATTCTTATAATAGACTATATTATATTCTTATACTTTCTAGATATAGTTTAATAGTAGTCTAGGAGTTTCCTAGCTAAAGGGTAAGTTATTATTTATAACTTTTAATAAAGACTTATATAATATAAAGGTAGAAAATACTTTATAATATTAAAAGAATATTAAAGCTAGGTCTAAGCCTTCTAATTATTCTCTAGATTTATCGTCCCTACTTATAGATAGATTAAGATTAATAGATAATATATTATTAAAAACTAATATTATACTAAAGAATCCTATAGTAGAATAATTTATACTATCTTTAAATTTCTAATAGATTACTTATAGATTCTTATTAGTAAGATTAGATTTATATACTATCTAACCTTTAGCGTATAGAGCTATAAGCTTCTAGAATATCTATATCTAGAGTTTATTTTAGAGTATAGGAAGTATAATATTTCTTAGTACTTTTTTCTTTCTAAGTTAAAAGCCTTTAGTATAATTAGGTCGTTATAATAGTATATCGATTAGATTCTTTATACTAGACTTATATTTAATCTTAAAATTAAAATAAGCTAATTCTTTAATCTAGTATATTTACTTAGATAAGAATATCTTTATAGTTATAAAATACCTTAGATTATTATAGTTATATAGTATATAAATAGTATCTAGAATATACTTAAAATAGTATTACTACTATTTAAAAGTTTTTATAATAGTAAATAACTCTTTATTATAAGTATTTTATTAAATCTATAGTCTAGTAAACTTATAACTAAAGAACGTAACTAGTTTCTAGTATTTTTCTATTAAGAGTATTATTATTTATAGTTATAATAGGATAGCTATTATAATAAACTTAGAGGCGTTAGTAATAACTATTACAAGTTTTATTAGATTAAAGTATTAAAGAATAGAGACTCTTATAAAGAGCTTATAGAGTATAAAAAATATATTATATATATCCTTTAGCTAAAACTAAAAGATATACTACTTTATATAATCCTTCTTAATCTTTTTTAACTTTTCTACTAATATATCCTTATTAGAATCTTATTAGACTAGTATTAGATTCTACGTAGAGGTTATATATTCTAGAAGTAAATAAATAATATCTAAGTAGTTATATATAAACTATTAGTAAAAGTTTATAAATCTAAGAAATACTTAAATATCTTAATAATCTTTAGACTCTAGCTACTCTTTAATTATTTAGACCTATATTAGGTCTATAACTACCCTATAGAGGGTTACTATAAAGTTAAAAAACTCTATTAACTTTATAGAGAAAATATACTTTAAGATTTTATAATAGAGTCCCTAATTATATAATCTCTTAAGGACTTTATAAATATATTATTTATAATCCTTCTTCTCTTTAGAGTATATAAGAATATCGTCTAAATAGATAATATATATTTTATTTAATAGACTACTTAAGATTTTATAGATATACGACTAAAATATAATAGATATATTTATAAGATTAAATAATATTACTAGATATTTAAAATAATTATAGTATATTTTAAATACTATCTTCTACTTATTACCCTTCTTAATATATAATTAATAATATATCTCGTAAAGATTAAGTTTTATAAAGATCTTAGTCCTAAATAGCTAGTCTAGTATCTCGCTTATAAAAGGTATAAGGTAATAATTTTTAATTATTATCTTATTTAAACCTCTATAATTAATATATAATTAAAGTATACTATTAGTTTTAGATATAAAAAGTATTAGAGTCCCTACTAAAGACTTACTAAACTAAATCTACCTCTTCTTTAGAGAGTTATTAAGGTATTCTCTTAAAATCTTAAGTTCTCTTTTAAAGAGATTATAAATAGGTAGATTTAATAGTATCTTTTTCTTCTTAAGATTAATAGTATAGTTATATTCTAAGTTAGGAGTAATTCTACTAGTAAATTTAGGACTAAAGTACTAAAACTAATTATAAAGATATTCTAGTACCTTTATAACTTTCTTAAAGTTAATTTTCTTATTAAAATTATTATAGAAAGTATTTAGATAGTTCTTAAACTTCTATTACCTCTTTTAATAAAGAGCTATAATTCTTTATAGAGGGGTATTTATTATTAATACTATAATCTAGGAGACTATAGTCTTAGATAGCTATACTAGTTTAGGGTATTATTTTATATAGTAGATAAGGTAATTATAAAATTATAGAATCTAGTTTTTTAACTAAAATAGACTCTACTTATTTTAGTATTAAGTATCTTAAGGCTTATTACCCTCTAAAGTTTATATCTTATTAATAAATATCTATAGATATTCTATAACCTCTACTATATTAGAGAATTAGAGTTAATATTCTTTCTTATTTATAAGTAATCGAGTATAAAAGCTCTTTAGATATAATATATATACTTTCTTCTTAAGTTATAACTATTATATTAAGTTATTAAGTATTATCTTAACTTTAATATACTTAACTATTATACTCCTATCCTACTACTTAAAAGATCCCTTTTAGTAATTTACTTAAGGGTCTACCTTATATAGCTATAGCTAGCTAAGAATAAGGTTATAGCTATTTATAGAGGTAGTTTAAAATATCTAAGAATCTATTATTCTTATTATACTTTAAGAATCCTATATTATTATTATAATAACGTATAGCTCTTCTAGATATAGTAGTATACTAGAGACTTAATATATTTATAGCTTTATATATAATAATATTTTAGAAAGATTTTACTATAATATAAAATTCTTTCTAATAATATTTAAGTTTAATCCTATATTAAAAAGACTCTAGACCTATATCGAAACGTCTATAAGAAGGTATATCCTTATATTACTAGTAATCTATAAGAATTTACTATTAGTATTTAGCCCTAGTAGTATTATAGTAATATTAGTAACTAGAACTTATCTTTTTTTAAGAATAAATTAACTTTCTCTTTTTAAGCTTTATCTAATCTATTATCGCCTTTAGAGTAATACTTCTAATAGTTCTTCTTTTAGTTAGTCTCTAATCGGGACGTTAACGCTATACTCTTAGAATATAATAGAGTTCTTAATAGAGACTATCTAGTATAGTCCTACTAAGAGGGCTTCTAATTCTATTTCTTCTAGCCGGAATTACTTAAAGCTACTAAAGATATAGTATACTTTCTACTTATAGTTAAATTAGGGCTAGAAACCTTTAGAAGAGTAGCTAATATAAAGGTAGAGTATATTACTATCTTTATATTCTATAAGATATATTTAAACTATAACTAAGTTTATATATTCTTAAGCTAGCTATCTCTTTATATCTTATAATATAAGGATTCTAGATACTTATTCTATACTATAGATATCTTTAATATATTAGAACTTATATTACTACTAAAAGACTTTACCTCTAAAGTAGCTTTAAGAGTTATAAAATAGTTAAAAAAGAAGTTAAAGCTATTATTCTAGTACTATTCGACGTTCTAAAATTTAAAATAGTTATTAAACTTCGTTAGAACGGGGTCCTCTATAAGACTCTTAAGTTTTATCTATAACTAAAGTTATATAATAACTTCGTTATTATTAATAGTTTAGACTAGTAGATTACGATATATATTATTTTTAATAAGTATTATAATCTATATAGTACGCTTAAGAATATTAATAGTAGTAAAGTTAATTTAGAAGAGACTATTAATATCTCTAATCTAATAGTCTATAGCTTAGATTATTAGGATTTTCTTTAATAAGCCTAGTATAGAAGGGTCCCTAATCTTAGTTAAATTAGATAGCCCCTAACGAGTATTATCTACTAGGGGTAGGCCGGCTATAGTTTAAAGGGTTACTATAGCTAGTCTAAAGGCTACTTAGACTATAATAAGATCTACTTATATAGCCTCGATCTAGTTAACTAGTATATTCTAGTATTAAAAATTAAGTAGTATTTATACTACTTTAACTAAAAGTATTTTACTTAAGATTAGAGTATAAATAGATATAGTATAAGCTATACCTAGGTAATTACTATTTATTAGAGTATTATTAGCTCCTAATATAGGTAGTATAGTAGAAGCTAAGAATTAGTATAGTTAGAATCTACTTATACGAGCCGTATTTTTATAGCTAGATATTCTATTATTTTCTTATATAGATTAATAGTCCCTATCTATTATAATTATTATTAGAGTCCTACTAAAAGATAGTAGATTATTAGATATCTTTAAGATATTTCTACTATCGTACTATATATAGGTCGTAGAGGTTTTAGAAACGTATTAACCCTTTTAAATATTTTTAGAATTAAATAGATCCCTTAGCTAGTAATTATCTTTATTATCTAATTCTAGTTCTTAAACTTATTATTTATTAAACTTAAGGCGCTACTAGTATATTTCGTCGACTAGCTACGCGTTAGGGTTATTTCGTCTACTAGATAAATAGGTACTAGAGTAGATATTCTTCTTTAAGTAGGTAGTATAAGGAGATATACTAATAGCTTTAAATAGACGTCGTATAGTATAATTAATAAGAACTTTTAAAGTATTAACTTTTAGCGTCGATACTATACTACTAGTCCTTAAAAAGGAGTAGAAAGGATTTAAATTATAAGATATATATAGGTAGATAGGTATAGAGATACTAAGATAGTAAAGAGATTATATTTAGATAGAGATAAGACGAATTCTTAAGAAGATATAATAGTAGAATATAGAATTATATAGGGTTCGATATATAACTATAATCGGGTCGATAATAATCTAGAAGTTCTCTAGTAGAAGTAGACGTAATATATAATACGTACCGATTATTACTAACTATAATAATCTTACTCTAATTAGTCGATTATATCTTATTAAGATAGATCTTCTAGATAAAAGAGTAGATAGTCTATATAGTATTACTAATTATAATATAGATAATAATAGTCCTATAGTTAGTAATAGTAGTAGAATTATCTAGTAGTATTATATACGCTATTTTACTAGTTACTAAGTTACCTCTAATTAAGTTAATAAATTTATTAGTAGATACTTATTAAGAGTTAAGTAATTATTAGACTTAGACTTTATAAAAGGGTTAAGACTATAGTTCTTATAGTAATAAGTAAAAGAATTTTATACTTTATTAGTATATAATCTAGATATAGTAATAATAATACTACTTAATAGTATTATAGTTTACTACTATAAATAGTTATCTCTTTTAATAATTTATATAATATCTTAGTAAGACTATATACTCTCGTCTCTTATTTAACTTTTAGTTTTAAAAAAGATATATATTAATATAATATAGAGTAGTACTAGTAGAGGTAGATTTATATAAATTACTAGTATAATAAGTCTCTACTATTCTATTTATACTAATATTTTAATATTTTATTTTATTATCCTATA
The DNA here is from genome assembly GCA_030770425.1 of Darksidea phi. Lineage (NCBI taxonomy): Eukaryota > Fungi > Ascomycota > Dothideomycetes > Pleosporales > Lentitheciaceae > Darksidea > Darksidea phi. The sequence continues at coordinate 53,725 of JASJFT010000032.1, read as the reverse complement.
CTTATATACTTATAGATAGGGTATACTTATTAATAAAATATATCTATTTTCTTACTCTATAAAACTTCTATCTAAAATATATTATATAGTACTATAGATAAATACTATAGTAGGTATACCTATAAGTACTTTAATCTAGAACTTATTATTAAAAACTCTTAATAATAGACTTATAGAGTCGCTAAAACGACCTAGTTAATATAATAATAGTATAGTACTAGGCTAAAAAATAAATCTAAGTTAATAAATATCTTTTTTTTTACTTATAGAATTAATTCTCTTTTAAAGTACCTTTACTTTCTTCTTTTTATACCTTTATACGCTTCTTTTTAGCCTAATTACTTCTAATTCGTTACTACTAGGGGTTAGTAGGGATATTAAATAGCCCTAATTAATCTCTAGAAGTAATAACTAGGTTATAGAAGTACTAGTAATAGATTAATATATCGCTATTTATAATATACTATTAGCTAGAGTATATATTATAGCTATTAGATATAACTCCTTTACTATAATTATAGTTATTTATAATTATTAATAAGAATATCTTATTTATAAGTATACTATTATCTCTATACTACGTACTATTAGCTATAGTACGGAATAAAGTTTTTAGATAAAGCTTCTTACTATAATTATTATTACTAGTAATAATCTACTAGGATACCTTTATAGAGAATATACTATTAGTTATAATATAGAATAAAGTTATTAAATAGAGCTTCTTATTATAATTATTATTACTAGTAATAATCTACTAGGATACCTCTATAGAGAATATACTATTAGCTATAATATAGAATAAAGTTATTAAATAGAACTTCTTATTATAATTATTTAGAATATAACTATACTCGTATAGAGTACTACTAGAATCTATAGTACTATACTATTAGTTAAAGTATAGAATTCTAATAATATTTACTATATCTATATTTCTATTCTAATAAATAGAGTAGAAAAGTATATTAAGAATATATTACTACTATCTATACGTATATCTTAGTCTAGATATATAATAGCTTTATTAAGAAGTTTATAAATAGGTACTCTTAGTATAATATAGTTAGTACGCGAGTTAATTAGTTAGATATTAAAGAATATAAGGGATATAATCTATTAAGTAAATAGATAATAATTATTATATAAAGTCGATACCTATAGAAGCGTATTATATTATTATAGATTCTTATCTAGTTATAGTCTTTAATATATTAGTTCTAAGCTAAATAACTATAACTTCTTTTATCTCTTTAATCTTTTCTTTCTATATATTTTCTTTTTATATAGTCTTATTAACTCCTATACTCTATATAGGCCCTTACTTCTAGTTATTAATACTCTAAGCTTAATAAAGGATAACTATAGGCGCTAAAGTTATTACTAAAGATACTAATATAGTTAGAATAAGTATAAAGCTAGCTTTTAAGACTACTTTCTTTATTATAGTAGATAGGTAGAGTAGATAGAAGAAAACTAAGCGACGAATATAGTATAAATATAATAGTAGTAAAGTAGATATAGAAATAGAGTATATATAGCTATATAATAAGAATTCTAAAGATATAAATATAACGATAATTAGTAGAACTATATACTAAAAAGAGGTAATATTATTAATCTAAGTAGTAGTAGAGGGTAAATAATAGAGTAAGGTAGAAGTATAACTAAAGTTCTTAGTATACTATCTTAATACTCTTAGCCCTTATAAAATACTATCTAAATAGGACTTTCTTATAGTTTTAAGTTAAAATAATCGAATTAACTAATATATTTACGATCTACTACTATATATATTACTTACTATCTTACTATTTACTCTATCTACTTAGATCTTCTCCTTATCTATTACTTTATTAATAAGCTTTTTATTCTTCTTAATTAGCTTACTAGTCTATATTATCTTTAGCTATAAGGTAAAGATATCCTTTATCTTATTTTTATATATAATTATCTCTTCTATAAAAGATAAGCTATATACTAGTAAATTTATCTCTACTATTAATACTTTTTATCTAATATAATACTAGTAGTACGCGCTCTATATAATCTTAATATTAATAGAATATAATTCTATTACCTCTAAGATATATCCTCTAACTAAGTCGAGTAATTAGTAGATAATCTTTAGACTAGCTACTATAAGCTAATAGTAATTAGTATATCTATTCTTCTTCTTATTCTATACTTAATTCTATTAAGTAATCTTAGTATTATAAATTAATAAGTTAAATATAAAAGTAACTACTATAAATCTAAACTCTCTTATAAAAGTCTATATTCTTATTAATACTATAGATAATAGTATTAATTCTATATAATATTTCTATTTATAGTATATATAATAGTCTTAACTATATATAAGTTTAAGACCTAGATATACTTACTTAGATAGTAGAGCTATATACCTTTTATAGTTAGATACTTTATCGTTAATTAAGTTATATATATAAGTCTAGCTTTAGCTATATAATAATATATCTTCTTAGACTCTACGTAGATATTATCTATATACTACTAAATAAATAATTTTTAAATCGAAAGTAAATTACTAATAGTCTACTTTAGTATATTATTATCTATACTTAAGCTCTTATACTAGTATAATATAGATTCTATAATTCCTAACTTATCTAGATTCTTCTTCTACTAAGTATAGATAGTATTATAAATATTAAAAAAGATTAATAGAAGTTTATATTACTAGTAATTTAGTCTATTAGCTATTTCTATAGTTAATATCTTAGGCTTTAGGTCCTTTTAACTATTAACTTTCTATTTAAATATTTAAGCTTAGTAGGCTTATCTATAACTTATCTCTATAATCTATTTAATCTAGTATAGACTAGGTTTATATTTATCGTAGTATTTAATAATAAGTAGTTTCTTCTCGAGCTTCCTATTTAGGAGGTTTAGAACTTTACTCTAGTAATCTACTAATATATAGTCTCTTATAATAAAAAACTCTCTAAGAATAATAATAAAGATATTAAGTAGTTTCTTTATATCTTTATTATTTTTAAGTAGTTATTTAATAGGTATATCCTAGTTTATCCCTCTTATACTAGTTTTAAACTTAAACTATTTTTTAGTAAAGTCCTTCTTATTAATATTACTAAGTTTCTTAATAATAGGATCCTAGGTATAGATCTTTCTATATTCTAGAATATATTTCGTAATAAAGACTATAATAGTATTAATACTATTTAATAATACTAAGCCTATAATTCCTATAAATAAAGATATTAGACTTAGATTAGATTAGTACTTAAGTAGGTCTATAATCTATATATATATAATAGTCTCTTCTAATTCCTATAAATATAGCTTATTAATTATAATCTAGCTTATATAGTATTAATTAATAACTATAAGTATTAAGTACTTCTTCTCTTTAATATCTATCTATTAGGCTATACGTATTACTTAATTAGATTACTTATTATCTTATCTCTTTATTAATAGGTATACCTTCTCTTCCTTCTCTATTATTTTAAGTAGAGTACTATTTAATTTAAGTTTTAGTTTAGTAGTACTAATTAGTTAACTATTAAGATACTTCTAGTAGTCTATTTTATACTAGGTAATTTTCTTTATATTTCTAGAATAATCTCTTATAAATTTAGTATAGTAAGTCTAAAGCTTAGACTAAGGGGATATATTCTTTAAAATAACTTAATAGACTTATAAGTACTAGAATATATTTATTATTATAATAATAAATCTTATATTTATTAGGCTTAGCTTTAAGATAATTACGTCGCTATATACTATCTAGTTATTATTATTAGTCTATTTAATATTCTTTAAGATAAGTTTATTAGGATAAGTATATACTAAACGAGCTTTTCTATCCTAATTAGATATAGAAAGTATTTTAGTCTAGTCTTTCTTAGATAGAGAATAGTAGATTCTATTTATATACCTATTATAAGTATATATAATCTTTACTCCCTTTTACTTATAGAGTATAATAAGATAGAGATATTATTTAATATTTATATTTCTAAATAATAGACTATTTTATATTATCTTTTCTTAATCTTATATCTATATATAGAGGTCTTACGGTAATACTAAAATAAATAATACTTTAATTTATAATAAGTATCTCTTAAATATATCTATTAGATTAAGACTAGGTTATTAGTTTAGCTAAAGTTTATATTCTATTAGTTCTATATATAGTATAAAGTTAAGGGTATAAGTATTTAAGACTTATATAGTCTTATTTAGACCTATTATATTAGCTTATATATTTACCCTTTTAGGCCCGAATACTATTCTATACTAAATATTAATACTAACTATCTAGTAGACTATTAACCTAAAGTCTAGATTCTACTCTAGCTTAGATAGTATCTTAATATAGTAATCTATTAACTTAAATTACTTCTTTAGTCATTTTAATAGAATATTAAATATATTTATAGTTAACTTCTACTTAAGATAATTAGTATATATTATCTTAACGTCTACTTCTAAATTATTAAGTTTAACTAATATACTATTACTATTAGTTATTATTTAATTAATCTATACTATACTTAATAGTATCATTAACTTATAATTATAATATTATTCTATTAATATTATTCTCTTCTTTTATAAATATATCCTTCTCTTCTTTAAAAGCTTCTACCTCTAGAGTATTATACTTAATTAGAATCTTTTTTTCTTTACTTAATAATTCTTCTAATAATAAGACTTTACTACTACGCTAGTTACTATAGTTCTCTTTCTTATATCCTAAGCTCTACGTAGTAAGTTAGTACGATAGTAAACTATTATTATCTTCTTAGGTAGATAACTTTAAGCTATAACTACTAGTATTTAGTAGAATAGTAGTAGCTAATATACTAGTATCTATATTTAGCTATCTAGTTATAGACTTCTTTCGCGAGACTTAGATAAATAAAGAATCTATACTCTTAATAACTTTTATTAATTTTAGAAAAGAGGTTATACTAGTAGTATTTATAGATAAAAGTAAAGATAGAGTATTTATAGGGTTAAGATTAAAATTATACTATATATAATAGTATACTTTAATATAATACTTATTAAGTAGTTTCTTATTACTAGCTTTTATAAATAGGTATAGGTAAGAGAGGTTTATAAGAATAAGATTAGAATTATATTATATATAATAGTATACTTTAATATAATACTTATTAAGTAGTTCTATATTACTAACTTTTATAGATAGATATAGATAAGAGAGGTCTATAAGAATAAAGGTAGAATTATACTATATATAATAGTATACTTTAATATAATACTTACTAAGTAATTCTATATTACTAGCTTTTATAGATAAATATAGGTAAGAGAAGTCTATAAGAATAAAGTTAGAATTATACTATACGTAATAGTATACTTTAATATAATACTTACTAAGTAGTCTCTTATTATTAGCTTTTATAGATAGGTATAGATAAAAGAGATCTATAAGATTTAGATTAAAATTATACTATATATAATAGTATAATTTAATATAATATATACTAAATAGTTAGTTCTTATTCTTACTCTTACTCTTATTTACTATCTATTTTCGACCTCTTATAGATCGTTTTAGTCGTTTTAATACTAGACTTAGAAATTAAAACTCTATATAGTTATAAGGTATATATAGATAGATAGGTATAGAAATACTAAGATAATAAAAGAGTTATATTCGGATAGAGATAAGATAAATCCTTAAGAAGATATAATAGTAGAACGTAGGACTATATAGGGTCCGGTACGTAACTATAGCTAGGTTAATAATAATCTAGAAGTCCTCTAGTAGAAGTAGGTATAATATAGCCTTTCTCTTTTCTAAAAGTCGTCCCGGCTCTTATAGAGAGTTATTTACTATAACGTATTTTATTAGTTCCCTTACTTCCTTTAGAAAAGTTTACCTAAGTATTTATACTCCTAAAAAATTCTATTTTTAAGAAAAAAACGACTTTATAAAGAAGATTCTTTAGCTATTTAATATCTATATTATACCCTACTACCTTAATAGGGGGTTTCTATAGTCTTTCTAACCTTATAGCCCTTAACCTTAATCTTATAATATCTAATTAGTTTAATTAAAAAGTATATATAACTTAAGTATTAGTCTATTATTAGTATATATTTATAACTTTTATTTATTACTATTATAGCTTATAGTCTATACGTATTCTTATAGGTCCTTATACTAGTAGTAATAGTATTACTACTTTCCTTATAGACGATTTTCGATAACTTCTATCTAGTAGATACTTACTATCTTTATATAAGAGTTATTTACTAAGTATAATCTCTATAATTACTTTACTTACTTATAATATCTTTATAAAGGCTTCGAAACTAGTCTAGACTCTATTTAATTCGATCTTAATATCTATTATAATAGTATAATCTAGTAGTACTTAGTAATTACTAGCTACCGTCTATTATAACTTATAATTATATTAAATTACTTATTTATCTATAACTTCTCTAGTAAGAGAAATTTTATTTATATCTTTATAGATATTTATCTAAGAGGTAATAAATTATTATATATTATATCTCTTTAAACGTCTTTATTTCTATATTTTAGACTCTTACTAGTAAGTATCTAAAGTATTATTAACTTAGATATAGAATAGTCTCTTTTAGTATAAGTATAAGAAGGTATATCTACTTTTAGATTTCTTTACTTTATTTCTTAATACTTTTAAGATCCTATCTCTTATTATAATTACCTTTACTAGTTAGTATAGTAATACTACTCTTTTTAAGTATATCTATACTCTCCCTATTTATTTAGAACCTTAGTCTTCTCTCGTATACTATTAGTATATAAACTATCTCTTCTAGTTTATATAGAAATTTAATATAACTAAGCTTTATTAGATTACTTTAAGTAACTAGTACTAGAAGGCTAATATCTATACTATCTATAGTAGATATAAAGCTTACTATTAGATCTACTTAGTAGTATATACTAGTCTTTCCCTCTTCTTACTAATATAGTTCTACTAATAATTTATATAGATTAAGTCTACTTTTTACTACTACTTTAACTTTCTTATCTTTACTATTAAGTATACCTAATATTATAATACCTAAGCTACTTATAATAATAAGGATATAGATTCTAATATACTTAAGAAGGTCTAGTAGAATATATAATTCTATACTTTTAATATTAATACTAGTTAAAACTAGTATAAGGCTAAGTAGAAGTATCTAATTAAGAACGCTAGTAGTAAGGTAGAATTATATTAGACTATAGCTATAGTATATAAGCTTAACTTCTAATATTATTAGATATATTCTACTATCTTTCCGACGACTTTCTATACTAATTCCTCTAGTATAGACTAGGTAGCGTTAGCTATCTAGTACCTATTAACTTTATAGCCTTTACTATTTATAAAGCTTACTTTATTAAGTATAACTCCTTAACTAGTATACTCCTTAGAACTACTAATTATAAGTATTATTAGTACTATTATAGTCCTAATATTCTTAATAGAAGTATTATTAGTAGAAATATAATATCTATTACTCTCTAGAAGAGGACGCTATAAAGCTTTTTTAGGAACTTCTCGTTTAGTACGTATAACTTACTTAGATTATCTATAGATTATATAATACTTAGCTAAGATTTCTAGTTTAGAGTATATAGATAGAATAAATACTTAAATTAAAAGTTTAGTCTTACTAATTACTTCTTAAGTACGTATCCTTTTAGATTTATAGTCTATCTATTACTATAATATATAAAGACTAGTCTTACTAAATCCTTTAAGCTATAGCTTATTACTAAAGTAGATAGTATTCTTTTTTTAACTAATTACTCTACTTATATAGTATCCCCCGAATAGAGTCTTAAGAGTACCTTCTAGTTAAATCTTTTAGTTCTTCCTTTATATTAATATTACTTATATAGTCTATCTCTTTAGAACTTCTTATATACGTTATTATTCCTTTATAGAGTTTATAACGTTTCTCTAATAGCTTTCTACTTTAGATAACCTAATATTTAATCGTCTAAGTTTATCTAATATTCTATAAGAATTTTATTATAATTATTAAAAGAGGTCTTAGACTTCTATATACTATTCTTATATAACTAACCTAGTTACTTTATAAGAAAAAGCTTCTTATTATATATTATCTTATATATAAGGATAGCTTCGACTTTATATTAGTTACTATTATTAAGCTCTAGATACTATATAAACTTAGGTTTAAAGTTTAAACCTTTTCTTAACTTTATCTATTTCTCTAAAAGAGATATATAGAAGACGGAATATAGCTAAAATATTAATAGAGATAGCTTAAGCTAGTAGCTTAGCTTCCCGTACTTAGTTTAAATAGTAAAGGATTCTAAGTACTTTATATTTAACTTTTTTAAAGGGCGCTTAGTCTTAATATTAATAGCCTTTAGAATTATCTTTTCGCCGACGGTAAAATACTTACTTATTCTCTTTAAGTTATACTAGTATTACTAGCTTTTTTAAGTATAGATTAATATTTTCTAAATATTAAAAAACTAGTATATCTAACTAGTTAGAAAGTCGATAACTCTTTAATATATACTTAGAGTCTTTCCGTTTATACTCTAGTCGTTAGATAGTTAATAGAGCTAATACTTATTATTACGAATTAAATATATACTATAGACTACTAGTAAATAGAACTACTAGAGATTAAGCTAATTACTAGTTCTAATAAAGAATACGACGCGGATCTTATAATTAAAGAATAAGAAGTTATATAATAAATCTATATCTTAATAAGAATAGATCTAAAGGGCTATATAATAGCTTAGTAGATCTATTAAGATAGAGCTATAGAGCTATAGCTTAGTAGATCTATAGATATAGAGTTATAGATTCTAAGAAACTAAATTAATATATAATAATTACGAATCTTCTAAATAACCTTTCTCTTCTATAGTTAATTTAAATCTAGATTAATCCTTACCTATTAATATAATTAAACTATTATCTATTTATTTCTACTTCTTCTTTTCTACCTTAAGTATAAACCCTAAACGAGGCTAAATAACCTAGCGGGCCTAGACCCCATTTAATATCTTAACTATCTAGTAGGTAGAAATAGCTAACTACGATAGTAGAAGAAGGAACTTAATAAAACGGAATAGTATAGCTATTAACTTAGGTCGAACCCTCTAAGGTAGAAAACTATAGGGAATTTAGTTCTCTAGAAAGAAGTATAATTATAAAAAACTTTAAAAGAGTTATTAAGAACTAGTATATATTTAAAAAATAAGAAGATATATTAGAGGTATAAATTATAAAATTAATAAAGGAACTATAAAGATATATAAAGAAACTATTAAAATTAAAAAAATTAGAGAAGTTTAATAGAATACGATCTAAACTTAAGGAATTTCTAGCTAATATAGTAATCTATCTCGACCTTAATAAGGTATAACTATTTAATAAAATCTTAAAAGTATTATTTATAGTAGTATAGTTTATAGGAAGAGCTATTACTTAGTTTAAAATCTATTTAAATAAAAGACTATAACTTAATAAAACCTATTAGAGTAATAAAACTAGAACTATTTTCTTAAGTTATAAGTACTTTAAGAATAAGTTATATATTACCTTTAAAGATATTAACTTAGAAAGATTAATAGAGTAAAAGATTATATAACTTAAGTAGATTAAATCTACTACTATATATATATCCGAATTTAAATAACTTACTACTAAGATTTAATAGAGAGAATTAACCCTTATATCGTACTACTATAAAGGACTAAAAGATAATATTTAATATAAAATAATTTAAATAGATAGACTATAAACTATATAAAAGATAATTAAATAAGCTATTAGAATCGACGATAACCTATACCTCTAGAACTAAGAGAAGAAAGAAAAGGTTAGATTTTATAAAAAGAAAAAAGAAGAAAAGTACTATAGACTAGAGCTAATAGTCCTAGGGGCTAGTCTAGAGTCTAAGAAAGAAAAATAGAACCCTAAGAAATAAGAGCTCTATAAAAAATAAGTATACTTTAAATATAAAAAGTAAGGATACTTAGTAAAAGACTATAAGATAGATTAAAGAAAAGAAAAACCCTAATATACTTAGTAGGGTAAGAAGAATAAAGTAGCTATAATATAAGAATATAATACTATATATTAAATAACTTATATATATAATTAGTATAAAATATACTATAAAGCTAAGTTAAATACTAGCTATTAGTTATAGAAATAGTAGATAGCTACGACTTAGAAGTCTTAAAGAAGAGTTTCGTTCTTACTAAAAGTATAAGAAGAAGTATCTAAGAAAGACTTATCTATAGAGTAGAAAGACTTTAATAATATTCTAGATATACTATTATAAATAGTTAATAATAATAATAAGTCCTTAGAATTAGAAGATAAAAATCTAGTTACGATATATAAGAATACTAGATATCTATAGATAATTTAACTATCTAAAGAAGAAATAGGACTAATACCTAAACTTAATATAACTTATACTCGAGCCTTATAATTTATAGAAAAAACTATAATATCTCTAATAATATAAGAGATTTATAAAGAATAGTCTAAATCTTATCTAATATACCGACTATTTAAAGACTTTAAATAATAGATTAAATAGAACTTTATTATTATAGACCTTATACTTAACTAAGAGACTTAGAAAGAAATATAGTATATTATAAAAATAGTCGATAAAGAATAACTATAGTATATAGTAATCGAATAATAGATTTCTATAAGAACGACCTCTATAAAATATAATAATTAGAGATATAAGATTAATCTAGAGAATAATCTATAATATAAAATAAAATATCTAGTATACTTTAAGATTATATAGATCTTATATATATAAAAAGAATATAGACTCTATAAGAAAGTAAAGTAAAAAAATAACTACTACCTAGTAAAAGACTATAATAAAAGGATTACCTAAGTAGTTATACTAGAGGTAGTATATAAATAGTAACAATCTAAGAACTAGTAATAGAAGGGATACGTATAAATTATACTAGGACTACTTCTATTATTAAATTATATTCTAGAAAGACTATAGTATAAATACTTAGAAAATAAATATCTAAGATATATCTAGACTAAGATTAATATAAAATATTAGCTAAAGAAGATAAGAATTTAAGGAACTAGAGGATAGAATTATATCTATATCTAGGGAATCTACTAGAGAAAAACGATTACTACTCTAATTAATAGTAGGACTATATAAAACTTTATTAGTAAGAACTTTATCTAATAAAGGAAGATTCCTTAATAAAAGAAATAATACCCTAGTATTATATATACTATTAAAGGAGAACCCTTTAATAAATCTATAATATACGAAACTAGAGGTAAGCTTAGTCTATATAACTAAATAAAGGAAAATAAAATACTTAATATTATTAAAATATTAGAAGACTAAGATATAATCTTAGGAATACTATAGCTATAAGAAGCTAATCCGCGTATCTAATAGTTAAATTAATAAGTAATATTCCTTTAGAAAAAGGTTAATATAACTAAAGAAGATTATAGTATTCTAGAACGATATAAGAAATAGGAAGAATTACTTTAAGAATCTAAGAAAAGTCTACCCTAATACTAGTCTTAGGACTATATAATCCTACTATAGAAAGGAAAGACTCTAGGATTTAGACTAATCTATAAGTTAATTAAGAAGGAAGAAAAGATTATAATAAAATATCTTAAAGATAATCTTATAAAAAGATATATTTAGTACTTAAACTTATTTATAGAATACCTAGTTCTCTTTATACCTAAAAAGAGGATTATAGAACTACGATTATATATTAATTACCGAATACTTAATAATATTATAATTAAGAACTAATATCTTTTACCCCTAATATCTAAGATATAAGACTAACTAAGAAAAGCTAAATAGTTTATACGACTAGATATCCGAAATATATACTACTAAATCCGAATTAAAAAAGATAAAGAATAGAAAATAGCTTTTAGAACTAAGAAAGGACTATATAAGTACTAAGTAATACCTTTTAAACTTACTAATATACCTATAATATTCTAGAAATAAATTAATAATATTTTATAGAACTATCTCGACTAGTTTATAATAGTATACCTTAATAATATTCTAATTTATTCTAAAATAGAAAAGAAATATAAAGAATATATAAAGAAGGTTCTATAGATACTTAAGAAAGTATAACTATACTTTTATCTACAAAAATATAAATTCTATATATAAGAAATAAAATTTCTAGAATTTATTATTAGACTAGAAGAAATTAAAGTAGATCTATAATAGATTAAGAAAGTTAAAGAATAGTCTATATCTAAGAATCTTAAGGAACTATAATCGTTTCTAGAATTTTATAATTTCTATTAAAAACTAATACTATAGTAGAGTATAATAATAGTACTACTTATATAACTTATAAGGAAAGATTAACCCTTTAAATAGAAGAAAGAGTACTAATAGGCTTTTAAGAAGATTAAAGAATAGTTTATAAGGGAACCTATAATAAAAATATATAATCCTAAAGAACTATTAATTATCGAAATAGATATATTAGACTATATAATAGAAGTAGTACTACTATAGAAAGATAATAAAGATAATCTTAGACTAGTATACTACTTCTTATAGAAGATATTACTAGCTAAACTTAACTACGATATATATAATAAAGAATTATTAATAATTATTAAAGTATTAAAGGAATAGAGATCTAATTTATAGAAATTTAAATATTCTATTACGATCTATATAGATTATAAGAATCTAATAGAATTCTTAATAAATAAATCTTTAATTAGAAGATAAATACGATAGGTATAAACCCTTATAACTTATAATATTAAGATTATATATACTAAGGAATTAGAAAATAAATAAGTAGATATACTTAGTAGAAGACCTAATTACTAAGAAATAGAGAAATCTAGTACGGCTATTCTTAAACTATAGCTAGACGGAACGATTACTTATAACTACCTAAAGCTAGTAGAAATATAAGAAATAGTACTTAAACTAGAAGGGAATAAATAGATTTAATAGATCTATATAGCTACTATAGAAGTAATAGATAAACGAAATAAAATTTAAGAAGTAATCTAAGAGAAGAATAGAATTATTTATATATTCTAGAAGGTCTATCTATTTAAGATAATATAAAAGGAATTTATTAAATAATACTACGAAATACTAGTATATAGATACTAAGAAGTAGAAAAAACTCTTAAATAACTAATAAGAATATATTATTTTCTATATACTAGATAGTTAATTATCTAAATACTTTTAGAATACGTAAACTATTACTATAATAAGTACGCTAGATACGTACCCTATAGAATACTATAACTAATAGAAAATATAGAAGAACTATAAAAGATTATTACTATAAACTTTATTATATAGTTACTATATTCTAAAGAACTAATAATAGAAGTATTCTATAATACTATACTAGTAGTAGTAGATAAGTTTATAAAGTATACTTACTTTATCCTATATATAGATAAAGGAAATATAGTAGAATAACTTATCTATACTCTACTAAGATATATATTTAATAAATATAGAATACTAGATAAAATTATCTTAGATAGAGATATTAAATTTATAGTAAAGTTTTAGTAAACTCTTATAGCTAAACTAGAAACTAAGTAGAATATATTAACTATCTATTATCTATAAATAGATAGATTAACTAAACGAATAAATTAAATAGTAGAGTAATACCTTAGATATTATCTAAACTATTATTAGAATAATTAGATTATACTTTTATCTATAGTATAATTTATATATAATAGTTCGTAATATAGTATAATAAAAATAATACCTTTCTTTATAAACTATAGAATTAAACTAAAAATATATAAAAAATCTAGATAACTTTAGTCTTATAGCTAAAATAAAGAAGAAATAATAAAAATTATTCTATAAATATATTAATAGCTTAAGAAAGACGTAGAATTCCTCTAAAATAGAATAAGTAAGTACTATAATAAAAAATAAAAGGAGGTACCTACTTTTAAAGAGGGAGAAAAGGTATAGTTATTACGAAAAAATATTAAAAGTAAGTAACCTAATAGTAAACTAGACTATACTAAGATCGAATTTTATAAGATTAAGAAATAAGTCTTATCTATAAACTACTAACTAAAACTACTCCTATAAATAAAAATCTATCCTACGTTCTATATTAGCTTACTAGAAAAAGTACTATAGAATACTAAACTAGTAGTATATAAAGTAGATATATATAAAGAAAATAATAAAGAATAAAAGATAGAAGAAATTCTAGATAATAATATTAAAAATAGAAAAAGTTATTATTTAATTAAATAGTAAGGGATAGACGAAAAAGAAAACCTATAGAAATAAATCTAGGAATCTAAAGATAATTTTAATTATTCTAAGAAGCTTATAGAGTACTAAAACTATAATCTTAAAGAAAACCTAGAGATAAGGTAAGTTTACCTTATAGTAAGTTAAGAAAACTACTATTATCTATAGTATAGTATAAGATATTTAATAGACTAGAAAGAATAATATTATCTATAATATTATAAGTAATATCTAAAGTAGTTAGAGAGGTCTCTAGATCCTTCTACTACTCTAGCTACTAAAGTTCTACCTCTTCTTTATCTAGCTTAGCTTTTAGTATTTAGAATTATACTATTAACTTCTTATAAAGGACTATCTTCTACTTCTCTAAATAATATACTTATATCTAAGCCTTTACTAACTTATTAAGAAGCTCGTTCTAAGCTTTTTAAGCCTCCTCTAGTTACTATTAAAGTTTCTCTTCTATATAGTTAATAGATCTTATTAATAGTAATAAGCCCTAATATATAAGTTTTACTACTTAATATAGACGAATCTTTTAATAATAAAATACTAGATATATAATAAGAATCTCGTATATTAGTATAAATATATACCTTATAGTATCTACTATCTTTAGATAAAGTAATATATAATATTCTTAACTAAGAATAATAATTATAGGGAAATATTTTAGAACTATAATAAAGAATCTTATTAATAAGTATAATATATTCTCGAGTTTTATATAATACTATAATAGATAATAATAATCTCTTAAAATAGGGTCCTAATACTAATATAGCTAAATACTAGATCTAAAATAACCTCTAAGTCGAAGGTTTAGAAAGGAGAGATAGTATTATAAATTAAATATATACTATAGACTACTAGTAAATAGAACTACTAAAGATTAAGTTAACTACTAATTTTAATAAAGAATATAATATAGACCTTATAATTAGAGAATAAGAAGTTACGTAATAAATCTATATCTTAATAAGAATAGATCTAAAGGGCTACGTAATAGCTTAATAGATTTATTAAGATAGAGCTATAGAGCTATAGCTTAGTAGATCTATAGGTATAGAGCTATAGATCCTAAGAAACTAAATTAATATATAATAATTATAAATCTTCTAGATAGTCTTTCTCTTCTATAGTTAATTTAAATCTAGATTAATCCTTACCTATTAACGTAATTAAACTATTACTTACTTATTTCTACTTCTTCTTTCCTACCTTAAGTATAAACCCTAAACGAGGCTAAATAACCTAGTAGACCTAGACCTCGTTTAATACTTATCTTCTATATTATTAAAACCCTTAGATTTAATACTTATTATAATTTTAATAGGGTATATACTATAACTTAAATAAATCTTAGAGTTATATATATATTCTACTATTAGAAGTAACTAATACTAGTTATTTTACTAATAGTTTAGGTATATCTATAAATATACTTTAAGCTCCTAATTCTAGTATTTAATTTAACTATCTATCTATAGATAAAAGGCTATACTTATTTATTATTTAACGTTAAAATAAAAATATATATCTAACTAGAATTTACTAATAAAGATAAAGCTCTAATTCAAGATTAGTAATAATAGAGGTCCGATCTTTATAAATACTTCTATAAATAATAGATTAACTAATATACTTATAATAATATTCTTTATTATAAATAAATACTAGACTAGCTTTAAAAAGTAGTTAATAAGTACTAGTACTATATTATAAATATTACCCTTAAAATTCTTAGATTCTAGTAAGTTAGTAATAAAGTCTAGGAAGTAATTATACTATAGCTTCTATAGTAGAAGAATTAATTCTAGTAATCCCTATAGCTTATACCTTTATACTTTATTTATTTAGTATACTATATAGTCTTATATATACGTATTAACCTCTACTTAAAGCTTTAGCTAATAGTACTTTCTTTATAGGAGTTTAATAGTCTTATCTACTCTATAATAGCCCTTTAAAGAGTTATTATAATTCTTTATAAGAATAGCTTAACGAAGAGCTTTATTATTAGGAATCTATACTTTCTCTACTCTTTAAAGAATACCCTTTAGATCTATAATTTATAAAGACGTATTCTTTTATTCTTCTTTATTCTTAGACTTTTATATATACTATATATTCTTATAATAGACTATATTATATTCCTATACTTTCTAGATATAGTCTAATAGTAGCCTAGAGGTTTTCTAGCTAAAGGGTAAGTTATTATTTATAGCTTCTAGTAAAGACTTATATAATATAAAGGTAAAAAATACTTTATAATATTAAAGGAATATTAAAGCTAAATTTAAGTCTTTTAATTATTTTTTAGATTTATCGTCCCCGTCTATAGATAGATCGAGGTTAATAGATAATATATCGTTAAAAACTAGTACTATATTAAAGAATTCTATAGTAGAATAGTTTATATTATCTTTAGATTTCTAATAGATTACTTATAAATTCTTATTAGTAAGATTAAATTTATATACTATCTAATCTTTAGTATATAAAGCTATAGGCTTCTAAAGTATCTATACCTAGAGTTTATTTTAGAGTATAGAAAGTATAATATTTCTTAATATTCTTCTTTTTTTAAGCTAAAAGTCTTTAGTATAATTAAATTATTATAATAGTATATTAACTAGATTCTTTATACTAAGCTTATATTCGATCTTAAAGTTAAAACGAGTTAACTCTTTAGTCTAGTATACTTACTTAGATAAGAGTACCTTTATAGTTATAAAATATCTTAGATTATTATAATTATATAGTATATAGATAGTATTTAAAGTATACTTAAAATAGTATTACTACTATCTAAAGATTTCTATAATAGTAAATAACTCTTTATTATAAGTATTCTACTAAACCTATAGCCTAATAAACTTACGACTAAAGAATATAACTAGTTTCTAGTATTTTTCTATTAAGAGTACTATTATTTATAGCTATAATAGAATAGCTACTATAGTAAACTCGAAGATATTAGTAATAACTATTATAGATTTTACTAGATTAAAGTACTAGAGGATAGAAGCTCTTATAAAAAGCTTATAGAGTATAAGAAATATATTATATATATTCTCTAGCTAAAACTAAGAGATATACTACTTTATAGAATTCTTTTTAATCTTCTTTAACTTTTTTACTAACGTATCTTTACTAGAATTTTATTAGACTAGTATTAGATTCTACGTAGAGGTTATATATTCTAGAAGTAAATAAATAATATCTAAATAGTTATATATAAACTATTAGTAAAAGTTTATAAATCTAAAAAATACTTAAATATTCTAATAATTTTTAGACTCTAGCTACTTTTTAATTATTTAGACCTATACTAGGTCTATAACTACCCTATAAGGGATTATAATAAAGCTAAGAAACTCTACTAACTTTATAAAGAAGATATACTTTAAGACTTTATAATAGAGTTTCTAATTATATAATCTCTTAAGGACTTTATAAATATATTATTTATAGTTCTTCTTCTCTTTAAAGTATATAAGAATATCGTCTAAATAGACGATATATATTTTATTTAATAGATTATTTAAGACTCTATAAATATATAACTAAAACGTAATAGATATATTTATAAAACTAAATAATATTACTAAATATTTAAAATAGTTATAGTATATTTTAAATACTATCTTCTACTCGTCGTCCTTTTTAATATATAATCGATAATATATCTTATAGAGATTAAGTTTTATAAAGATCTTAGTCCTAGATAACTAGTCTAGTATCTCGTTTATAAGGGGTATAGGATAATAATTTTTAATTATTATCTTATTTAAACCTCTATAATTAATATATAATTAAAGTATACTATTAACTTTAGATATAAAAAGTATTAGGACCTCTACTAAAGATTTATTAGACTAAATCTATCTCTTCTCTAGAGAGTTATTAAGGTATTCTCTTAGAATCTTAAGTTCTCTTCTAGAAAGATTATAAATAGGTAGATTTAATAGTATCTTTTCCTTCTTAAGATTAATAGTATAGTTATACTCTAAATTAGAAGTAATTCTACTAGTAAGTTTAAAACTAAAGTACTAAAGCTAATTATAAAAGTATTCTAATACCTTTATAACCTTCTTAGAGTTAATTTTCTTATCGGAATTATTATAGAAAGTATCTAGATAGTTCTTAGACTTCTATTACCCCTTTTAATAAAGAACTATAATTCTTTATAAAGGGATATTTATTACTAATATTATAATCTAGGAGACTATAGTCTTAGGTAGCTACGCTAGTTTAGGGTATTACTTTATATAGTAGATAAGATAATTATAAAGTTATAGAATCTAGTTTTTTAACTAAAATAAATCCTATTTATTTTAATATTAAGTATTCTAAGGTTTATTACCCTCTAGGGTTTATATCTTACTAATAGATATTTATAGATATTCTACGGCCTCTACTATATTAAAGAATTAAAGTTAATACTCTTTTTTACTTATAAGTAATTAAGTATAAAAGCTCTCTAAGTATAGTATATATACTTTCTTTCTAGATTATAACTATTATATTATATTATTAAATATTATCTTAACTTTAATATACTCGACTACTATACTTCCATTCTACTACTTAAAAGATTCCTTTTAGTAATCTACTTAAGGGTCTATCTTATATAGCTATAGCTAGCTAAGAATAAGATTATAGCTATTTATAGAGGTAGTCTAAAATACCTAAGAACTTATTATTCTTATTATATTCTAGGAATTCTATATTATTATCGTAATAATATATAGCTCTCCTAGATATAGTAGTATATTAAAGATTTAATATATTTATAGCTTTATATATAATAATACCTTAGAGAGGTTCTATTATAGTATAAGATTCTCTTTAATAATATTTAAGTCTAATTCTATATTAAAAAGATCTTAGATCTATATTAGAATATCTATAGAGAGATATATTCTTATATTACTAGTAATCTATAAGGATTTACTATTAATATTTAGTCCTAGTAGTATTATAGTAATATTAGTAACTAGGACTTATCTTTTTTTAAGGACGAGTTAGCTTTCTCTTCTTAAGTTTTATCTAATCTATTATTACCTTTAAAGTAATACTTCTAATAGTTCTTCTTTTAGTTAGTCTCTAATTAGGATATTAATACTACGCTTTTAGAGTATAATAGGGTCCTTAATAAAGACTATCTAGTATTACCCTACTAAGAGAGCTTCTAATTCTATTTCTTCTAGCTAGAATTACTTAAAGCTACTAAAGATATAGTATACTTTCTACTTATAGTTAAATTAGAGCCGGAAACCTTTAAAAGAGTAGCTAGTATAGAGGTAGAATATACTACTATCTCTATATTCTATAAGGTATATTCGAATTATATCTAAGTATATATATTTTTTAGCTAGCTACCTCTTTATATCTTATAGTATAAAGATTCTAGATACTTATTCTATATTACGAATATCTTTAGTATATTAGGGCTTATATTACTACTAAAAGGTTTTATCTTTAGAGTAGTTTTATAAGTTATAAAATAGTTAAAAAAGAAGTTAAAGCTATTATTCTAATACTATTTAATATTCTAAAACTTAAAGTAGTTATTAAACTTTATTAGGACGGGGTCCTCTATAAGACTCTTTAGCTTCGTCTATAACTAGGACTATATAATAACTTCGTTATTATTAATAGTTTAGACTAGTAGATTATAATATATATTATTCTTAACGAGTATTATAACCTATATAGTACGCTTAAGGATATTAGTAGTAATAAAGTATTATAACCCTAGGATTAGAAGGATACGGAGTAAGCTCCAACGTAGCTAGAACGGCTAAGCTACGCTTAGTTAGTAATCTAATATTACGTAACTTAGAAGTTATAGAAGTTATTAAGATAATAACTTCTATAACTACTATAGAAGTTATAAAAGCTATAGAAGTTACTACTTCTACTACTACTACTACTACCTTAAGGAATAAGGATAGGTATAAGAGGGCGGAGGATCTCTTAGACTTTCTATTTTAATTCCTTATAGTTAATTCTCTTTAGTTTATCTAACGCTTACGAATAAGATTAGATCTTTTCCTAAGTAGTTATTCTAGTAATAGAATTCGTTAACTTAACCTTAACCTATTAAAACCTAATAGTACGATAAACGTACTATTAGCTCTAACCCGAACTCCGTATTAAAGTACGTATAACGTATAATATAAAGTTAATTTAAAAGAAACTATTAATATCTCTAATCTAATAGTCTATAGCTTAGATTATTAGGATTTTCTTTAATAAGTCTAGTATAGGAGGATTTCTAACCTTAGTTAGATTAGATAGCCCCCGACGAGTATCGTCTACTAGAGGTAGACTAGTTATAGTCTAAGAGGTTACTATAACTAGTTCGAAGACTACTTAGACTATAATAAGGTCTACTTATATAGCCTCGATCTAGTTAACTAGTATATTTTAGTATTAAAGGTTAAGTAGTATTTATACTACCTCGACTAAAAGTACTTTACCTAAGACTAAAGTATAGATAGATATAGTATAGACTATACCTAAGTAATTACTATCTATTAGAGTATTATTAGCTCCTAATATAGGTAGTATAATAGGAGCTAAAAATTAATATAGTTAGAATCTACTTATATAAGTTATATTTTTATAGCTAGATATTCTATTATTTTCTTATATAGATTAGTAGTCCCTATTAGTTATAGCTATTATTAGGGTTCTACTAAAAGATAATAGCTTATTAGATACCTCTAAGGTATTTCTACTATTATACTATATATAGATTATAAAGGTTTCGGAAATATATTAATTCTTCTAAATATTTTTAGAATTAAATAGGTCTCTCGGCTAGTAGTTATTCTTATTATCTAATTCTAGTTCTTAAACTTATTATTTACTAAACTTAGAATACTACTAGTATACTTCGCTAACTAGCTATATATCGGGATTATTTCGTCTACTAGACGGATAGGTACTAGAGCGAGTACTCTTCTTTAAGTAAATAGTATAAGAAGGTATACTAATAGCTTTAAATAGGTATTATATAGTATAATTAACGAGAACTTTTAAAGTATTAGCTTTTAGTATCGATACCGTACTACTAGTCCTTAAAAAGGAGTAGAAAGGATTTAAATTATAAGGTATATATAGATAGATAGGTATAGAAATACTAAGATAGTAAAAGAATTATATTTAGATAGAGATAAGATAAATTCTTAAGAAGATATAATAGTAGAACGTAGAACTATATAAGGTTTAGTATATAACTATAGTCAGACCGATAATAATCTAGGAGTCCTTTAGTAAAAGTAGATATAATAATAGTACTATTCGTCTTTATCTTTAATATCTAGTAGATATATCTTAAAATTAGGACCTCTTCTAATACTATTTATAAAATTATTTAGTACTACTTTAAGCTTATACTAGTTTTATATATAGTTATCTATAGCTATTATAACTATATTTATAAACTTCCTTCTAGAATTCTTTATAATCCTAAATATTATATTATTAAAGTAATTAAAGTTAATATTATTAGTAGTAATAGGTTTAGTTTAATTAGTAGACTAGATCTTATTAACGTAGACTAGACGAATAGAAAAGTAGAAAATATTTATAGTATTACTAATTATAATATAAATATTAATAGTTCTAAGATTTATAATAGATAGAGAGTTATCTAGAAGAGTTATATACGTTATTTTACTTACTACTATATTTACTACTAATTAAACTAGTAAAGTTATTAATAGATACTTAATAGAAGTTAAGTCGTTCTCTAGTTTAAGCTTTATAAAAAGGTTAATATTATATACTATATAGTTAAATATAAGTTTCTAATATATTAAGTTTATTATCTTAAATATTATCTTATTAATATATAGAGAGGGTATAGTAATATTACTAGTTCTAAAGTAAGAGGTAACTATTTATAAAGAGTTTATCTATAACTAATATACTATATAAGTATATACTTTCTTCTATTAGCTTAACTAATTATTTTCTTATATAGTACTTACTTTACTAGAGTTCTCTACTATCTTATAGACTATATCTAAGATAATAGTATTAATTTTCTCTAGTTTAATCTAAAAGACTATATAAATATTCTTCTTATATATAAAATAGATTTTTACTACTCTATCTCTTTCTATATATAATACTAGATATTCGTTATTACTACTAGGCCGTAAGTTATATATATATAGATCGTATTATATATAATTAAAGAATACTATTTTATAAACTATAAATAGAGATATAGTATAGTTAATATATAGTTAAGATAACTAGAGTACTAAATATAGATATAGATAAATAAATAGTCTAGAATAATTACTTATACTATCGTAGTACTTTAGACTAAAGAGAAGGGATATAAAGAGGATTTAGATAAGAGTTTATATTTTAAGTAATTCTACTAAGTATAGATAGATTATAGACTAGTATAAGATCTTAAAATTAAGTATAATTAATCCGGAGTTATAATAGCTAAGATAGCCTTTTAATTAACTAATAGTAGAATTAGTATATTAAAGTTATTCTAAGATAGTACTATAAGAGTATAAGAATAGAGGGTTTTTATACCTAAATAGGGTTTAGTATACTAAATAAACTAATTAACTATTAGACTAATCCTCGGGATTACCTAATTTACTAACTAAAATAAAAAATAAGTAAAATAACTAGGTTACCTAGGGAGTAAGCTATAATATTATCTTTCTTCCGAAATAAGGCCTTATCTTTAAGGGCCTAGTAAACGAATAATTAAGAAAAAACGCTTTTAGGGAGAGAAGAAGGGAAGAGATAAAGAGAATAAATAGATATCTATATCTATTACTTTCTACTTAAAAAATAATTTAACTAATACCCTCTAGATTATTCTTAAAGTATATTAATATTATATAGTCCTATATATATCTACTTATTTTATTATATAAATTATTATCTAAAAAATATTTTTCTAATATATATACTATATAATACGCTTAGTATATTTAAAGGGCGTTATAGAATATATAAGAGGATACTAGTAATTTAATTTTTTATATTATCTAGGAGTTATATATACGCGGTCCTATTAAAAGATAAGACTTACTTCTTCTATATTTCTATCTATAGTAAAGTAAGATTATAGAGAGGTACTCTAAGCTTAGAGGTAGTTACTATAGACTTTAGATATTATATTACCCGTTTTAGTAGATTATAAAGAAGAGGTACTCTAAGCTTAAAGATAATTACTATAAGCTCTAGATTATATACTACCTATTTTAGTAGATTATAGAAGAAAGATACCCTAAGCCTAGGGGTAATTACCCTAGGTTCTAAATATTATACTATCTATTTTAACGGGCTATAGAGGGCGAGGGCCTATATTTAATATTAGTAATTTTTCTAGATTTCTATCTTAACTAGTACCTTATCTTCTAACTAGGGGCTAAGGAACTTATTTTATAATATAGCTTCTAGCTACTAGACTAGCTATTTAGATAGGCCTAGCTTATTAGAGTACTTATTATAAAACTCTTTTACTTTTTAAACTATATTTATAAAATTACTTACTAGATAATAGATTAGGTCTAGGTCGTAATCTATCTATTCTATTTAATAGTAGAGCTTACTATAAATAATCCGGCTATTAAGAATACGGGCTACTAATTACTTAGAATATCTATTTACTTCTATAACTAGTTCTTTAAGAAGTACTTAACTAGATAATAGATCTTATATAGCTTTATATAATCTATCTACGTAGAAAATATTATATATCTTTATATAAAGAGGTAACTAAACTATATAGGAGCTATATTTTTAGCTAATAATAAGATAAGATTTATATATTTATTAGTCTAATTTTAAACTTAATCTTAAGGTAGTAAATCTCTTAGGTATAATATAGACTTAATCTCCTATATTAAAATCTAGGGGATAGTATTTTTTATTAGCTTATTAGCTTTAGACTTTCTAAACTACTATAATATTAACTTAGATATAGTTACGAACCTATTAGATTATATTAGCTTAGATTTTTATAAACTCTTAGGCTACTTATATAGTTATATTATTTAGTAATTTAAAGGATTTATAGATATATTCTCGCTAGTCCTAATAGTAATAAGCCTTATAGCCGAATTCGATCTCGAATAGAAAAAATCCTATTATATTATATAGAAGAATTATCTAGATCTAGTTTATACTAGGTAGAAGATTAGACTAGTTATTCTAATAGAAGTTTATAAAGGGGTATAATCGTTAGTCTAGCTATTAATTAAAAACTTCCGTATTACTATTAGTCTATAAATAGTAGACTATAAATAATAACTAATTAATTTCTATAAATCTATATAATTCTTTTATAAAGTTTAATATAAACTATAGGTTTTAATTTAAAACTATAGTATATAGGGGACTAAAGACTCGCTATATATATATATATAATAGAGAGTAGCTATATCTTTAGTAGTAGTAGTAGTCTTAAAGTAAAGTAATAAGAAAGTATATTTTAATAATCTATATATTATTATAAATATATTATTATATCTTTTATAGTTCTTTAGAAAACTTTTAAAGTTTATAGAGATATCTTTCTATATCCTCTTAGGTATAGAGAGTAGTTTAAAAAGACCTAAGGTCTTATCTTAAGACTTATAACTTTATTAATACTATTTATAATTTCTTATATAATATTTTATATTCTTATTTATTATACCCTAGTAGTATAGGTTTCTTAGAAGTCTAATAGTTTTTTTTATATCTAGATAAGTAGTAATCTACGTAGTATATACTACCTAAATAAGATAGATCTTAAGAAACTCTACTTTAGATATTACTAACTTCTCTTTTTAAAGGAGAAGTCTAGATAGGGTTAAAAATAAATACTTATATCCTTAATAAGCTAATTCTTATTCTAGTTTAAGTATAGTATATATACGATTTTTATAAAGTACGTAGTTAAAAAGTAAATAAAAATAAGCTTTAATTTTATACTTAGGATTTTAGGTATTAATAGTAGCTATTAAGGTAGTTATTATAGTAAAGGTCTATCTAGAGAGGATAAAGATATAAGTCTTAATAGCTTTATCTTTTTTCTTCTAAGTTTTTAACTCCTTTTATTTTTAAAAGAGGGTATTTATAATAATATTAGTAGTTCTAAGGTAATAATAAATAGTATAGTAGTAATCTACGAGCTTCTCGGCCTAGTAAACCTATTATAGGGTTAGTTTATACTTAGTTAAGAAATACTCTAGTACCTAGTAATTAGTAATAACTTAGAAGGGTTTATTTAGTTATAATCCTATAAACTAAGTCTTTTATTTATTTAAACCCCTTATAACCGCGAGTATCTCTTTATTATAAATTTTATAATTTATTTCTATAGACTTTATTATCTTTATAAAGTAGACTATAGATTACTAGGTTTTATTATCTTAGAGCTATATAAAGATACCTATTAGAACGTTATTACTTACGTTAGTTTCTATATAGATTTTATAGTAAGACGAGTAATATCTTATAATAATATTTAAATATAATAATATCTTACTTTTTTTAAATATAGCTTACTCTTTAGATCTAAAGATATAGAATTTTCCCTTTCGTAATAATTAGATAAATAGACGAACTATACGACTATAATCTTTTAGCTACTTATAATAGTAGTTATAGAAGCCTAGATAAGCTTATAGCCCTTTTAGAGTTATAGATTTCTTTTAATCTTTAATAACTACTATTTTATCGAGGTCTATATAGATCCCTTTAATATTAATAATAAAATCTAAAAACTTTACCTTAGTAATTATAAACTTACTCTTTTTAATATTAATCTATAGTCTAGTCTTCTTAAGCTTATTTAGGATTTTACTTATATATTTCTTATACTTAAAGAAGTCTTTTAAGTAGATTAAAATATTATCTATATAGGTAGTATAGATCTTATTAATTTCGTCCTTAAGTACTTAATTAATATAGTATTAAAAAGTTACTAGTCTATTATATAGCCTAAAAGATAGAATATAATATTTATAATTTTTATATTATATCTTAAAAGTTATAAGGTCTTCTACGTTAAGATCTAATCTAATATAATAAAAGACTTAACGTATATCTAGCTTAGTAAAGATCTTTACTTTAAAGAGTTATATTAGTATCTTCTTAATTAAAAAAATAATAATAATATCTTTCTTTATAATTATATTAATTTTCTAGTAGTTAATATAGAACCTCTACCCCTCTCTTAACTTCTTAGTAAATAGAATAGATAAAGTAAAGTTAGTATTACTAGTTATAATAAAGTCCTTTTTTAGGTACTCTTCTAAGTAAGCTTTTAGTAGCTTTAGATATTTAAGGGATATATTATAGAATAGACTTATACTAAACTTACTTATATTATTCTTAAGGATAATTTTATAGTTAATATTCTCCCTTTTAAAAGATAGCTTATCTAAGTTAACCTTAAAGAAGTAGTCTAGGGTAGCTTCTATATAATCTTTATAAAGAAGCTTCTCTACTATTATATCTTATATATTCTATTCTACTAAGTCTTCTACTAAATCTTTTAACTATCTATCTCTAATTAATAAGTTAACTTTATATAGATTAGTAGCTTCTAATATAACTTCTTTCTTATCTATAAGCTTTTATATATTAAAAGGTTTAAGAAAATATATATTAAACTTATTACTAGTAGTCTACTCTAGTAGATCGTTAGAAATAGATATAGCTTTCTTTTTTTTTTTTTATTTTTTTAATAACTTTATTAGCTTTTCTTAGATTTAATACCTCTTAAACTACTATTAGTATTACTATCTATATTTCTCTATATTTTCTTAGAAGTAGTTTACTAGTCCTTTATTATCTATAATAGAGCTTTAGTAGACTTATAGACCTCCTCTTAGAGGATTATAAGAGCTTTAATAGAAATCTCTAAACTAGATATTAAATTCTTTTTAAGTAAATAGGCCTTCTTTTATACTTTAATCTACTAATTAATTAGATTATTACGACGTAAAGTATTATTCTAGTATTCTAGCTTTAGCTTTAGATTTAGCTTCTTTATAGTAATTAAATTATATTTTATCTACTTTAGAATATTATCTAGCTAGTATAAAGTCCGATTATAGTAGTTAATTAAGAATTAGATTTACTTAAAGAATTTTCTTCTAAATATTATATTATAATACCTAAGCTTATAAAAGAAAAACTAAATAGATATATTCTTTCTTTAGATTAATAGATTAGCTTAGATAGCTATATTAACTAAATAACTATATTTTTTATTAAATCTATTAAGAGGGATTAGTTTCTTTAGTTAATAGAAGACGGGCTTTAGTTTTTTCTTTACTATCTTTAAATATTTAGAGTAGACTAATAGGTATATACTAGTACTACTATCTACTAATCCTCTTAGCTATATAGCTAGGCTATTTACTATAAGTTAAATAGGAAGTATAAATAATTTTAAATTAATAAGCTATAGTATCTTAATAAGTCGTTAATAATTAAGGGGTTTAATTACTCCTATATAGACTATTAGGAAGAAGCTCTTCTTTAATAATTTTTATTTTTTAATACTATAAAGAAGATATTAGAGTTATACTCTAAACTACTTTCCTCTTTATATAAAGGATCTAAATAAGCTCCTTTCTTAGAATTATTAAAAAAGGTAGTATTAACTTCTACTTTTATAGTATTCTATATTACTTTATATATAATATAGTTAGGGTAATTTTACTACTTATTTCTTTTTCTATAATTAAAGTAGTAGTTTTACTCTTTATACTTCTTAAAAGAGTAGTTATAAAGCTTAAATATATCTTTAAAGTAAATAGACTTCTTTTCTAACTTATTAAAGAAGGGTCTACTTATAGTTAGCTACTTCCTCTTAGAAATAGTTAATTAGTTACTTTAAATAAGTTAGACCTTTTAGTACTAGTTATTTTTAAATAATACTCTATTAACTAAAGTTATATATTTATAGAGCTTATTAAAGATAGAATTACTATTATTAAATAGATTTACCTTATTTTTTAGATCGAAGTAGAGCTTATCTATAAATTCTTTATTCTACTAATAGTAAGATAGATAAACCTCTATTATTAGACGCTTAAAATTCTTAACGAAGTTACTAACTTCGCTAAACGCGTTTATATATAGTTAGTA
The DNA here is from genome assembly GCA_030770425.1 of Darksidea phi. Taxonomy (NCBI): domain Eukaryota; kingdom Fungi; phylum Ascomycota; class Dothideomycetes; order Pleosporales; family Lentitheciaceae; genus Darksidea; species Darksidea phi. Next base: position 25,234 of record JASJFT010000032.1, on the reverse strand, counting down.
AAATTCTACCTTTATCTTCTTCCTCGCGTAGGAATCTTTATAGTATTTCTTAATATATTCTAATAAATCTATATTAAATACGAAGTCTACTTCTTCTTCTTTAAAATTTAGTTATATTCGAATATAGTCTTTTACTAGGTCTACTAGTTAGGATATAATATAGACTTAATAGATCTTAGCTATCTACTAAGAGGTCTCTTATATGTACTAGTTCTTATTAATAATAAGTTTCTATTCTATATTATAGAGCTAGTTCTTTAACTTAGACTCTCTATTATTTTTAAATAAAATAAGGTTAGAATAGAACGTAGTCTTCTAGAAGTTAGAGATTTATAAGAATTTACTTTAGTAATTTTTTATAACGTCCTTCTCCTAAATAAGAACCTATATTTTATTACCTAAGATAATAATTATAAATCCTAGTAAGGCTAATAGAAATTTTACGGAGAGAGTACTAGAATAGAAGATAGAAGTACTTTCTATTTTCTCTATAATAAAGGGTAGTATATTTAATTCTAATAGATACTTATAGTAATTCTTATTAAATAGAAGAGTTTATATTAGATTAGAGAATATAATTAATTTAGTAGTTAGCTCTTTTCGTAAGAAGCTTAACTAGAAGGTTAGATATTAAACTAAATCCTACTAGAACCTTCCTAGGAGTCTAAGAGTTTAAAGGGGGGTATAATAAATAAAAGAGGTTCTTTAAAGGTCGATATTTAGACTATTTAGTTATACTATTATAGAGAGAAGTCTTATCTCTTTTATATCTTATCTACTATTAGGGTTATACTATAATAGTAAAGTCTTAAGAGTAAACTTAAGGTTATACTAAGAAAGGACTACGAGTTTAACCTTAGTATAGATAGCTATAGAGGAGGACTACTTAAGGTCTTCTTCTAAATTCTACTACCTACTTATAGTTTTCTATACTTATTAGAGCTTTTTTTATAATTTTTTAACTTATCTTCTATAATTATTTCTTTTCTTAACTAATTAGTTAAACTTATTAGCTATAGTATTTATAAAGGTATTCCTACTAACTATATCTACTCTTATAGTATATACTAGCCTTTTAACTATAATAAAATAGAGATTATTATCTATTAGGGTATTAGTAATTAGGTTAAATCCCTTCTAGATAACTAGTATATCCTAAATTATATTATAATCTAGAAGTTCTTTCTATCCTTTAATATTTATTAGATAGAGGATTTAGGATCTATTTTCTTCTTAAAGTAATTTAACCCTCTCGGCGTACTTATTAATCTTCTCCTTAAGACTATCCTTACTTATACTCTCCTCTTAAGAAGAGAAGATAGTCTTAAAGATTTAAAGATTAATATATATATCTTTATTAATAAATACCTCTAAGGGGGTTAGTTTATAAATCTTAATTAGCTTTTACTAGTATACTTTCTCTTTAGAGGAGAGTATCTTACTTCTAGCCTAGCTCTAGGATCTAATCTAAGCTTATATACTCCTTACCCTACTTAAGACTTAGCTTAGAGTCTTATTCTTTTCTTTATCTTTCTTTTATAGGGAGGGCTTATAGAAGGATAGTTTATTTAATAGAATAGACTTTAAAGGGTCTACTTAGTCTAGAGAGTCTATTATCTTATCGTTATATTAATTTAGTAATTTAGTTAATTATATAAAGATAAGTTTATTATAAGGTTTAGAATATAGATTTAATCCTATATAATACTTTTATAGATCCCTTCTCTTTAAAGAAGATACTAGGCGCTCTAGTAATATTAGGGCTTAAAATAATTAGTTTTAAGACTTACCTAAGAAAGCGCTACGCGCTATCTACCCTAGGTACTATAGACCTCTAGGGATTTAGGGGGATTAATATTTAGCTACTATCTTTAGCTAAAAGTTAAAAATCTTAGAATAATATAAGACTCTAAGACTAAGTATAATTAACCTAGAGTTATAATAGCTAAGGTAGTCTTTTAATTAACTAATAGTAGAATTAGTATATTAAAGCTATCCTAAGATAGCGCTATAAGGGTATAAGAATAGAGAGTTCTTATACCTAAATAGAGCTTAGCGCGCTAAATAAACTAATTAACTATTAGACTAATTCTTAGAATTATCTAATCTACTAACTAAAATAGAAAATAAGTAAAATAACTAGATTATCTAGGGAGTAGGTTATAATAATTAGTATACTATTATATAACTAGATACTTACTTCTTCCCCTTTACTCTTCTCTTTTAGATTAGATACTTAGTAAAAGAAATTATATAGCTTATATAAGCTAGCTAAATAAGATATTATATAATTTAATTAGTTAAAATTCTTCGTAGACTATCTAATTAGTAAGATAACTTTACTTACCCTTATAGATAACTAAAAATATTATAACTATCTATATAATAGAATACTTTAAAACTCTATTTAATAAGAAGATTCTCTAAAAGCTATAGTTAATATAGTAATACTAAGAAAATAGAGAAATATTTAATTAAATCTAGTCTCTAAGTAGTCTATACTAGGGACTCTCTCTATATAATAGCTAAATATTTAGTATTAGACTAGCTTATATACTAGATTAGCTTATATAATTACTTCTAACTACTATATTATATTCTATTCTATATAAGCTACTCTTATATAGAGCTATTATAATTAACTATAGTTTTTACTTCTTTCCCTTATAATAATTTACCCTAATTTCTTACTATAATATAAAACTATCTTATATTACTTCTACTACTAGCTATTATAAACTAAATATATACTACGGAGTAATAATAAGAAGAGTTATCTAAGATTAAACCTATTACTAGCTCTAATATAAAATATAATAATTATAACTATAGTATAAATAATAATTAATACGAATAGCTTTACTAGAAAGTTATATAATAGATCTATAAATCTATATATCTTAGTAAATATAAATCCTATAGATTTATAGATTTATAAATTAGTAGATTTATAGAGATATAGAGCTATAGATCCTATAGATCTAAGAAAACTAAATTAATATATAATAACTACGAATCTTCTAGATAATCTTTCTTCCTTATAGTTAATTTAAGTCTAGATTAATCTTACCTATTAATATAATTAAACTATTATCTATTTATTCTCTCTTCTTTATTCCTATCTTAAGTATAACCCTTAAACGAGACTAAATAACCTATCGGGCCTAGACCCCGTTTAATACCTTAACTATCTAGTAGGTAGAAATAGCTAACTACGATAGTAGGGGAAGAAACCTAATAAAGTAGAGCGGCGTAGCTACTAACTTAAGATAAACTCTTAGAAGTAGAAAGCTATAGAGAATTTAGTTCCTTAGAAGGTAATATAACTATAAAAAACTTTAAAAGAGTTATTAAGAACTAGTATACGTTTAAAAAATAAGAAGACGTACTAGAAGTATAAATTATAATATTAATAGAAGAATTAAAGAGATATATAAGGAAGCCGTTAAAGTTAAAAGAATTAAAGAAGTTCGATAAAATACGATCTAAGCTTAAGGAATTCCTAGCTAATATAATAATCTATCTTAACCTTAATAAGGTATAACTATCTAATAAAACCTCGAAGATATTATTTATAGTAGTATAATTTATAGGAAGAGCTATTATCTAGTTTAAAACCTATTTAAATAAAAGACTACGACTTAATAAAACCTATTAGAGTAATAAAACTAGAGCTATTTTCTTAAGTTATAAATATTTTAAAAATAAATTATATATTATATTCGAAGATATTAACTTAGAGAGACTAGTAGAGTAAAAAATTATACGTCTTAAGTAGACTAAGTCTACTATTATATATACGTCTAAGTTTAAATAACTTATAATTAAGATTTAGTAAAGAGAAGCTACTCTTATATTATACTACTATAAAGAATTAAAAAATAATATTTAATATAAAATAATTTAAATAAATAGACTATAGACTATATAAAAGATAATTAAATAGACTATTAGGATTAACGATAACCTCTATCTCTAGAATTAGAAAAAGAAAGGAAAAGTTAGATTCTATAAAAAAAAGAAAGAAGAAAAATACTATAAACTAGAGCTAATAGTCCTAGGGACTAGTCTAGAGCCTAAGAAAGAAAAATAGAACCCTAAGAAATAAGAGCTTTATAAGAAGTAAGTATACTTTAAGTATAAAAAGTAAGGATACCTAATAAAAGACTATAGATTAGATCTAAAAAAAGAAAAAACTTAATATACTTAGTAGGGTAAGAAGAATAAAGTAGCTATAATATAAGAATATAATATTATATATTAAATAACTTATATATATAACTAATATAAGACGTACTATAAAGTTAAGTTAAATACTAGCTATTAACTATAGAAATAGTAGGTAGCTACGACTTAAGAGTCTTAGAGGAGAGTTTTATTCTTATTAGAAGTATAAGAAGAAGTACCCGAGGAAGACTTATCTATAAAGTAGGAAGACTTTAATAATACCCTAGATATATCGTTATAAATAGTTAATAATAGTAATAAGTTCTTAAAACTAGAAGATAAAAATCTAGTTACGATATATAAGAATACTAGATATCTATAAATAATTTAACTATTTAAAGAAGAGATAGAACTAATATCTAAACTTAATACGACTTATACTTAAGTCTTATAATTTATAGAAAAAACTATAATATCTCTAATAATATAAGAGATCTATAAAGAATAGTCTAGATTTTACTTAATATACTAACTATTTAAAGACTTTAAATAATAGGTTAAATAGAACTTTATTATTACGGACCTTATATCTAACTAAGAGACTTAGAAAGAAATATAGTATATTATAAAAATAGTTAATAAAGAATAACTATAGTATATAGTAATTAAATAATAGATTTCTATAAGAACGACCTCTATAAAATATAATAATTAGAGATATAAGGTCGATTTAGAGAATAATTTATAATATAAAATAAGATATCTAGTATACTTTAAGATTATATAAATCTTATATATATAAAAAGAATATAGACTCTATAAGAGAGTAAAGTAAAAAAATAACTACTACCTAGTAAAAGACTATAATAAAAGGATTACCTAAGTAGTTATACTAGAGATAGTATATAGATAATAATAATCTAAGAACTAGCGATAGAAGGGATATATATAAATTATACTAGAACTACTTCTATTATTAAATTATATCCTAGAAAGACTATAGTATAAATACTCGGAAAATAAATATCTAAGATATATCTAGACTAAGATTAATATAAAATATTAACTAAAGAAGATAAGAATTTAAGGAACTAAAGAATAGGATTATATCTATATCTAGGGAACCTACTAGAGAAGAACGATTACTACTCTAATTAATAGTAGGGCTATACGAAACTTTATTAGTAAGGACTTTATCTAATAAAGAAAGATTTCTTAATAAAAGAAACGATACCCTAGTATTATATATACTATCGAAGGAGAACCCTTTAATAAATCTATAATATATAAAACTAGAGATAAGCTTAATCTATATAACTAGATTCTTAATAAATAAATCTTTAATTAGAAGATAAATACGATAGGTATAAATCCTTATAACTTATAATATTAAAATTATATATACTAAGGGATTAGAAAATAAATAAGTAGACGCGCTTAGTAGAAGACCTAACTACTAAGAAATAGAGAAACCTAGTATAGCTATTCTTAAACTATAGCCGAACGGAACGATTACTTATAACTACCTAAAGCTAGTAGAAATATAAGAAATAGCGCTCGAACTAGAAGGGAATAAATAGATCTAATAGATTTATATAGCTATTATAGAAGTAATAAACGAATAAAATAAAATTTAAGAAGTAATCTAAGAGAAGGATAGAATTATTTATATATTCTAGAAGGTCTATCTACCTAAAGTAATATAAAAGGAATTTATTAGACGATACTATAAAGTACTAATATATAGATACTAAGGAGTAGAAAAAACTCTTAAATAATTAATAAGGATATATTATTTTCTATATACTAGATAGTTAGTTATCTAGATACTTTTAAAATACGTAAACTATTACTATAATAAGTATACTAGATACGTACTCTATAGAATACTATAACTAATAGAAAATATAGAAGAACTATAGAAGATTATTACTATAGACTTTATTATATAGTTACTATATTCTAAAGAACTAATAATAGAAGTATCCTATAATACTATACTAGTAGTAGTAGATAAGTTTATAAAGTATACTTACTTTATCCCGTATATAGATAAAGAAAATATAATAGAATAACTTATCTATACTTTACTAAGATACGTATTTAGTAAATATAAAATACTAAATAAAATTATCTTAAATAGAGATATTAAATTTATAGTAAAGTTTTAGTAAACTTTTATAGCTAAACTAAAAACTAAATAGAGTATATTAACCGTCTATTATCTATAAATAGACGGATTAACTAAATAAATAAATTAAATAGTAGAGTAATATCTTAAATATTATCTAAACTATTATTAGAATAATTAGGTTATACTTTTACCTATAGTATAATTTATATATAATAGTTTATAATATAGTATAATAAAAATAATATCTTTCTTTATAAACTATAGAATTAAACTAAAAATATATAAAGAACCTAAATAACTTTAGTCTTATAGCTAAAATAGAGAAGAAATAGTAAAAATTATTCTATAAATATACTAATAGCTTAAAAAAAACGTAGAATTCCTCTAAAATAGAATAAGTAAGTACTATAATAAAAAACGAAAGAAGGTACCTACTTTTAAAGAGGGAGAAAAGGTATAGTTACTATAAAAAAATATTAAAAGTAAGTAATCTAATAGTAAACTAGACTATACTAAGATCGGACTCTACGAGATTAAGAAATAAGTTTTATTTATAAACTACTAACTAAAACTACTTCTATAAATAAAAATCTACCCTATATTCTATATTAACTTACTAGAAAAAGTACTATAGAATACTAAATTAGTAGTATATAAAGTAGATATATATAGAGAAAATAATAAAGAATAAAAAGTAGAAGAAATTCTAGATAATAATATTAGAAATAGAAAAAGCTACTATCTAATTAAATAGTAAGGGATAGACGAAAAAGAAAATTTATAGAAATAAATTTAGGAATCTAAAGATAATCTTAATTATCTTAAGAAGCTTACGAAGTACTAAAACTATAATTCTAAAGGAAATCTAAAGATAAGATAAATTCGTCTTATAATAAGTTAAGAAAACTATTATTATCTATAGTATAATACGAGGTATTTAATAGACTAGAAAGAGTAATATTATTTATAATACTACGAGTAATATCTAAAGTAATTAGAAAGGTCTCTAGATCCTTCTATTACCCTAGTCGCTAAAGTTCTACCTCTTCTTTATCTAGCTTAGTTTCTAGTATTTAGGATTATACTACTAACTTCTTATAAAAGACTATTCTTTACTTCTCTAAATAATATACTTATATCTAAATCTCTATTAGCTTATTAAGAAGCTCGTTCTAAGCTTTTTAAACCTCCTTTAACTACTATTAAAGTTTCTCTTCTATATAGTTAATAGATCTTACTAATAGTAATAAGTTCTAATATATAAGTTTTATTACTTAATATAGACGAACCTTCTAATAATAAGATACTAGATATATAATAAGAATCTCGTATATTAGTATAAATATATATCTTATAATATCTACTATCTCTAGACGAAGTAATATATAATATTCCTAACTAAGAATAATAACTATAAAAAAATATCTCGGAATTATAATAAAGAATCTTATTAATAAGTATAATACGTTTTTAAGTTTTACGTAATACTATAATAGATAATAATAATCTCTTAAGGTAGGATTCTAATATTAATATAGCCGAATATTAGATCTAGAATAACCTCCGAGCTAAAGGTTTAGAGAGAAGAGATAGTATTATAAATTAAATATATACTATAAACTACTAGTAAATAGAACTATTAAAGATTAAGTTAACTACTAATTCTAATAAAGAATACGACGTAAATCTTATAATTAGAAAATAAGGAGTTACGTAATAGATCTATACCTTAATAAGAATAGATCTAAAGGGCTACGTAATAGCTTAGTAGATCTATTAAGATAGAGCTACGGAGCTATAGATTCTAAGAAACTAAATTAATATATAATAATTACGAATCTTCTAGATAGTCTTTCTCTCCTATAGTTAATTTAAATCTAGATTAATCCTTATCTATTAACGTAATTAAACTATTACTTACTTATTTCTACTTCTTCTTTCCTATCTTAAGTATAAACCCTAAACGAGGCTAAATAACCTAGTAGGCCTAGATCTCGTTTAATATTTTACGTATAAGAAATAGAGTTTTTAGAATTTATTATTAAACTAGGAGAAATTAAAGTAGACCTATAATAGATTAAAAAAATTAAGGAATAACTAATACCTAAGAATCTTAAAGAACTATAATCGTTCCTAGAATTCTATAATTTTTATCGAAAACTAATATTATAATAGAGTATAATAACGGTACCCCTTATATAACTTACTAGAAAGAACTAACCTTTTAAATAGAAGGAAGAATACTAATAAGTCTTTAAAAAGATTAAAGAATAATTTATTAAGAAACCCGTAATTAAGATATATAATCTTAAAGAACTATCGATTATTAAGATAAATATATTAGATTATATAATAGAAGTAGTATTATTATAGAAAGATAATAAAGATAACCTTAGACTAGTATACTACTTCTTATAGAAGATATTACTAGCTAAACTTAACTATAATATTTATAATAAGGAGTTATTAGTAATCGTCGAAGCTTTAAAAGAATAGAGATTTAATCTATAAAAATCTAAATACTCTATTATAATTTATATAGACTATAAGAATCTAATAAAATTCTTAATAAATAAATCTCTAATTAGAAGATAAATATAATAGATATAAATCCTTATAACGTATAATATTAAAATTATATATACTAAAGAATTAAAAAATAAATAAGTAGATATACTTAGTAGAAGACCTAATTACTAAAGAATAGAGAAGTCTAGTATAGTAATCCTTAAGTTATAACTAGACGGAATAATTACTTATAACTACCTAAAGTTAGTAGAAATATAAGAAATAATACTTAAACTAGAAGAAAATAAATAGACTTAATAGATTCGTATAGCTACTATAAAAGTAATAGACGAACGAAATAAGATCTAAGAAGTAATCTAAGAAAAGAATAGAATTATCTATATATTCTAAAAAGTTTATATACCTAAGGTAATATAAAAGGAATTTATTAAATAATACTATAAAGTACTAGTATATAGATACTAAGGAATAGAAAAAACTCTTAAATAATTAATAAAAATATATTATTTTCTATATATAAGATAACTAGTTACTTAAATACTTTTAGAATATATAAACTATTATTATAATAAATATACTAGATACGTACCCTATAGAATACTATAACTAATAGAAAATATAAAAGAATTATAGAAGATTATTACTATAGACTTTATTACGTAATTACTATATTCTAAGAAATTAATAATAGAAGTATTCTATAATATTATACTAGTAGTAGTAGATAAGTTTATAAAGTATACTTACTTTATTCTATATATAGATAAAGAAAATATAGTAGAATAACTTATCTATACCTTACTAAGATACGTATTTAGTAAATATAAAATACTAGATAAAATTATTTTAGATAAAGATATTAAATTTATAGTAAAGTTTTAGTAAACTCTTATAACTAAACTAGAAATAAAATATAGTATATTAACTACGTACTATCTATAAATAGACGGACTAATAAAATAAATAAATTAAATAGTAAAATAATATCTTAGATATTATCTAAACTACTATTAGAATAATTAGGTTATACTTTTATCTATAGTATAATTTATATATAATAGTTCGTAATATAGTATAATAAAGATAATATCCTTCTTTATAAACTATAGAATTAAATTAAAAATATATAAAGAACCTAGATAACTTTAATCTTATAGCTAGAATAGAGAAGAAATAGTAAAAATTATTCTATAAATATACTAATAGCTTAAAGAAGACGTAGAATTCCTTTAAAATAGAATAAGTAAGTACTATAATAAGAAATAAAAGGAAGTATCTACTTTTAAAGAGAGAGAAAAGATATAGTTACTATAAAAAAATATTAAGAGTAAGCGATCTAATAGTAAACTAGATTATACTAAGATCGGACCTTATAAAATCGAGAAATAAATCTTACCTATAAACTACTAATTAAGATTACCTCTATAAATAAAAATTTATCCTATATTTTATATTAACTTACTAGAAAAAGTATTATAAAATACTAGACTAGTAGTATATAAAGTAGATATATATAGCGAAGATAATAAAGAATAGAAAGTAAAAGAAATCCTAGATAATAATATTAGGAATAGAAAGAACTACTACCTAATCTAATAGTAGGGAATAGATAAAAATAAAAAACTATAAAAATAAATCTAGAAATCTAAAGATAACCTTAATTATTCTAAGAAGCTTATAGAGTATTAAAATTATAATTCTAAAGAAAACTTAGAGATAAGATAAGTTTATCTTATAGTAAGTTAAGAAGACTAATACTACCTATAGTATAGTAAGAGATATTTAATAAATTAAAAGGAGTAATATTATCTACGATATTATAATCGATATTTAGTATAACTAGAGAGACCTTTAGATTCTCTTACTACCCTAGCTAACGAAGCTTCGTCTTCTTAGTATTAAGTTCGGTCTTAAGAGTATAAGATTACCTAGCTATCTTCTTATTAAAAAACTCTTTCTATTTCTTTAAATATTAAACCTTTACCTATATATTAGATAACTCTTAACTAAACTTAGTTATATAATAAAGTAGTTTTTTATAATATTCTTTAGCCGTCTATAACTAAGCTTAAAGTTTCTCTTATAAATAGTTAATAGATCGCTCTAATATATATAAGTTTATATATATAAGTTATAGTTAAAAATAAATACTTAACTATAGAAATTCTAGATAACTAATAAGAATTATATATATTTATACGAATATAAGTCTTATAGTATTTACTTTTATTAGAAGAAATAACGTAGAATACCCCTAGTCTACTATACTAAGAATAAGGAAATATTTTAGAATTATTATAACTAATATAATTAGTAAGTATAAGATATTCTTTAGTTTTATAAGAAATTATAGAGAAAGAAAGGTATAACTTAGAAAGATTCTAAGCTAATACTAATATAGTCGAATATTAGATCTAGAATAACCTCTAAGCTAAAGGTTTAAAGAGAGGAGATAGTATTATAAACTAAATATATACTATAGAATAATAATAAGAAGAACTACTTGAGATTAAATCTATTATTAGCTTTAATATAGAATATAACGATTACGACTATAGTATAAACGATAATTAGTATAAATAACTTTACTAAAGAGTTATATAATAGATCTATAAATCTATATATCTTAGTAAATATAGATTCTATAGATCTATAGATCTATAGATTAGTAGATTTATAGGGGTATAAAGCTATAGATTTTATAAATCTAAGAAAACTAAATTAATATATAATAACTACGAATCTTCTAGATAATTTTTCTTTCTTATAGTTAATTTAAGTTTAGATTAATCTTATCTATTAATATAATTAAACTATTACCTACTTATTTTCTTTTCTCTATTTCTATCTTAAGTATAACCTCTAAACGAGGCTAAATAATCTATTAGACCTAAACCCTATTTAATACTAGTCTTAATCTTAATAAAGAATATATTCTATAAAATAGTATAAATTATAGTAGGATTAGATATAATATATATTAGTTAGATTATTTATATAGTATTATATATAACTTTACCTTATACTAGATTATAGTATAATACTTACTATCTACCTATTATATAAACTTAAAATAATATTTAAGTTATTATATCTTATTAGATTTCTTATATTATATAATATATATATACTATCCCTCTTCTCTAATCTAATCTTTTTACTATTTATTCTACCCTTTACTTTTCTTTTATTCTAATACCTCTCTCTATAAATAAGTAATCCTACCTATAGAGATTATTATAGGAGGAATCTAATTCCTTAGACCTATACTTATAATTTCTACTATCTTTTATTAATATTACGTCGATCTTTTTTTCTTTAAGTTTATTAAGTATCTTAGCTACTATACGAGATTTTTATTTACTTTATAGTACTATAATTTAGGTAGAACGAGAATTTCTATTCTTAAGTATTTACTATAGTCTTAGTTTCTTTATAGACGTTATAGGTATCTTTACTATTAAACTATACTTTACTAATATCTAATATAATAGTAACTTATTCTCTTCTTCTTTAGTTAGAGTATTTTTAAGGACTATATATAATATACTATTAGCTAGAGTATAAAATAAACTTATTAGATATAACTTCTTACTATAATTAATAAATTCCTCTTTACTATTCTAAGCGCCGTCTATAATACTATACTATTAGCTAAAGTATAGAATAGAGTTATTAGATAGGACTCCTTACTACTATTAATATCTATTTTATTTTTACTATTTTAAGCGCCGTCTATAATACTATACTATTAGCTAAAGTATAGAATAGAGTTATTAAATAGAACTCCTTACTACTATTAAGATTTATTTTAAATCTACTACCTTAAGCGCCGCTAGAATCTATATACTATACTATTAGCTAAAGTATAGAATAAAGTTATTAAATAGAACTTCTTATCCTTTTTTATACTAGTAGCTTTACCTAGTAAAACTATAATATATAGATTATAATAGTCGTATAGTTTATTAATAAAGTTATTAATTTTAGTTATAAAGGTTATATTATCGTTAATTTTAATACTATTATAAGTAATAATTAGAACTTTATAGTTCTAGATCTAAGTAAATTTATTATCTACCTCTAAGTATTCTAGAAGTATCTTAGTTAATACCTTAGTAGAGAAATTACCGCCGTCTATATATATATCTAGGCCTAGAGGTATATTATTTAGGTTAGAAAACTAGATAAAAGGTACTCTTATAATAGTACTATTAGTATATAAGTTAATAAACTAGATATTAAAGATTATAAGGAACTTAATCGATTAAGTAAGAAGATAGTAATTATTATATAGAACTAATTCTTATATTATAAACCAAATATATACTATAGAATAGTAATAAGAGGAGCTATCTAAGATTAAACCTATTACTAGCTCTAATATAGAATACGACGACCTTAACTATAGTATAAATAATAATTAGTACGAATAGCTTTACTAGGAAGTTATATAATAGATCTATAGATTTATAAGACTTAGTAGATATAGATTTATAGAGCTATAGATCTATAGATTAGTAGATCTATAGGAACGTAGAGCTATAAATCCTATAAATCTAAGAAAACTAAATTAATATATAATAACTATAAATCTTCTAGATAGTTTTCTTTTATAGTTAATTTTAAATCTAGATTAATCCTTATCTATTAATATAATTAAACTATTATCTATTTATTTTTACTTCTTTATTCTTATCTTAAGTATAAACCCTAAACGAGACTAAATAACCTATTAGACCTAGACCTTATTAATACCTTAACTATCTAGTAGATAGGAATAGCTAACTACGATAGTAGAAGAAGGAACTTAATAAAGTAAAATAATATAGTCGTTAACTTAGGTCGAACCCTTAGAGGTAGAAAGCTATTAGGAATTTAATTCCCTAGAAGATAGTATAACTACGGAAAACTTTAAAAGAATTATTAAGAATTAGTATATATTTAAGAAGAGGAAGGATATATTAAAAGTTTAACTTATAAAGTTAACTACTTAACTTTAAAAATATATAAGTAAACTATTAAAGCTTAGAGAACTAGAGAAGTTTAATAGAATAAGATTAAAGCTTAGAGAATTCCTAACTAATATAGCGATTTATCTCGACCTTAATAGAATAAAACTATCTATTAAAAGTAATAAAGTATTATTTATAGTAGCTTAGTTTATAGGGAAAGCTATTACTTAGTTTAAAACGTATTTAAACGAATAACTATAACTACTAGAGGTTTAGTAAAGTAATAAGATAAAGGCTATCTTCTTAAGTTATAAGTACTTTAAGAATAAGTTATATATTATTACCTTTAAAAATATTAATTTAGAAAGATTAATAGAATAAAAAATTATACGTCTTAAATAAACGAAATCTACTATAACTTATATATCTAAGTTTAAATAACTTACTATAAAAATCTAATAAGAAGAGGTAGCCCTTATATTATAATATTACGAGGGACTAAAGAACTATATCTATTATAAAATAATTTAAATAGAACGACCCTAAATTATAAAAGAACTAATTAAATAAGCTATTAAGATTAACGATAACCTCTATCTCTAGAATCTAGAAAGAAAGGGAAAGATTAGATTCTATAAAAAAAAAAAAAGAAAAATACTATAGATTAGAAGTAATAGTTCTAGGGGCTAGTCTAAAACCTAAAAAAGAAAAATAGAATTCTAAGAAATAAGAGCTCTATAAAAAACGAGTATACTTTAAATACGAGAAGTAAGAATACTTAGTAAAAGACTATAGAATAGGTCTAAAGAAAGAAAAACCCTAATATACTTAGTAAAGTAAAAAAGATAAAGTAGCTATAATATAAGAATATAATACTATATATTAGACGACTTATATATACGACTAGTATAAAATATACTATAAAACTAAGTTAAATACTAGCTATTAGTTATAGAAATAGTAAGTAGTTATAACTTAGGAGTCTTAGAGAAGAGTTTCGTTCTTACTAGAAGTATAAGAAGAAGTATCTAAAGAAGACTTATCTACGGAGTAGAAAGACTTTAATAACGCCCTAAATACGTCGTTATAAATAGTTAATAATAGTAATAAGTTCTTAGAATTAGAAGATAAAAATCTAGTTATAATATATAAGAATACTAAATATCTATAGATAATTCGACTATCTAAAGAAGAAATAGGACTAGTACTAAAACTTAATATAATTTATACTCGAACCTTATAATTTATAGAGAAAACTATAATATTCTTAATAATATAGGAAATTTATAAAGAATAGTCTAGATCTTACCTAATATACTAACTATTTAAAGATTTTAAATAATAGGTTAAATAGAACTTTATTATTATAGATCTTATACCTAACTAAGAAACTTAGAAAGAGATATAGTATATTATAAAGATAGTTAATAAAGAATAACTATAGTATATAGTAATTAAATAATAGATTCCTATACGAATAATCTTTATAAAATATAATAATTAGAGATATAAGATTAATCTAGAGGATAATCTATAGTATAAAATAAAATATCTAATATACTTTAAGATCGTATAGATCTTATATATATAAAGGGAATATAAACTCTATAAGAAAGTAAAATAAAAAAATAATTACTATCTAGTAAAAAATTATAATAAAAGAATTACTTAAGTAATTACCCTAAAAGTAATATATAGATAGTAACGATTTAAGAATTAATAATAAAAGGAATATATTAGAATTATACTAGGACTACTTTTACTATTAAACTATATTCTAGGAAGATTATAATATAAATATCTAGAAAATAAATATCTAAAGTATATATAAACTAAGATTAATATAAAATACTAGCCGAAGAAAATAAGGATTTAAGAAACTAAAGGATAGGACTATATCTACCTCTAAGGGACCTATTAAGAAAAAAAGATTACTACTCTAATTAATAGTAGAGCTACTTAAAACTTTATTAGTAAGGACTTTATCTAACGAAAGAGAATCTCTTAATAGAAAAAATAATATCTTAGTATTATATATACTATTAAAGGAGAACCCTTTAATAAACCTATAATATATAAAACTAAAGGTAAACTTAGCCTATAGATATAGGAGAAAGAAAGCGAAATACTCGACGTAATTAAGATATTAGATAACTAGAATATAATCTTAAGAATATTATAGCTATAAGAAGCTAATCCTTAGATTTAATAGATAAATTAATAGGTATTATTTCTATAATAGAATCTAGGCGCGACTTAAGAAGAAAACGATAATATTCTAGAATAATATAAAAAATAGAAGGAATTATTTATAGAACTAGAGAAAAACCTACCCTAATACTAGTCTTAGGACTACGTAATTCTATTATAAGAAGGGAAAACTCTAGAATTTAGACTAATCTATAAGTTAACTAAAGAAGAGAAAAAGATTATAATAAAGTACCTCGAAGATAATCTTATAAAAAGATATATTTAATACTTAAACTTATCTATAGAATATCTAGTTCTCTTTATATCTAAGAAAGATATTATAGAACTATAATTATATATTAATTACTAAACGCTTAATAATATTATAATTAAGAACTAATACTCCTTATTTCTAATATTAGAAATATAAGATTAATTAAGAAAAGCTAAATAGTTTATATAACTAGATATCTAAAACGCGTATTATTAGATTAGAATTAAGAAAGGTAAAGAATAGAAAATAGCTTTCTAAACTAAGAAAGGACTATATAAATACTAAGTAATACCCTTTAGACTTACTAACGTACCCGCGATATTTTAAGAACGAATTAATAATATTTTATAAAACTATCTTAACTAATTTATAATAATATACCTTAATAATATTCTAATCTACTTTAAAATAGAAAAAGAATATAAAGAATATATAAAGAAGGTTCTATAGGCGCTTAAGAAGATATAAATATACCTTTATCTATAAAAATATAAATTCTATATATAAGAAATAGAGTTTTTAGGATTTATTATTAAACTAGGAGAAATTAAAGTAGACCTATAATAAATTAAGAAAGTTAAAGAATAGTTAATATCTAAGAATCTTAAAGATCTATAATTATTCCTAGGATTCTATAACTTCTATTAAAAATTAATACTATAATAGAGTATAATAATAATACTACTTATATAACTTATAAAAAAAGACTAATTCTTTAAATAGAAGGAAGAATACTAATAGGTCTTTAAGAAGATTAAAGAATAATTTACTAAGAAATCTATAATTAAGATATATAACTCTAAAGAACCCTCGATTATTAAAACGAATATATTAGACTATATAATAGGAGTAGTATTACTATAGAAAGATAATAAAGATAACCTTAAACTAATATACTACTTCTTATAAAAAATATTAATAGCTAAACTTAACTATAATATTTATAATAAGGAGTTATTAATAATTATTAAAGTTCTAAAAGAATAGAGATCTAATTTATAGGAATCTAAGTACCCTATTATAATTTATATAGATTATAAGAATCTAATAAGATTCTTAATAAATAAATCTCTAATTAGAAGATAGATATAATAGGTATAAACTCTTATAATCTATAATATTAAGATCGTATATACTAAAGGATTAGAAAATAAATAAGTAGATACGCTTAGTAGGAGACCTAATTACTAAAGGACGAAAAAATCTAGTATAGCTATTCTTAAATTATAACTAGACGAAACGATTACTTATAACTATCTAAAATTAGTAGAAATATAAGAGATAATACTTAAATTAGAAGGAAATAAATAGACTTAATAGATTCGTATAACTACTATAGAAGTAATAAATAAATAAAACGAAATTTAAAAAGTAATCTAAGAGAAGAATAGAATTATTTATATATTCTAAAAAACCTATATACCTAAGATAATATAGAAAGAATTTATTAGATAATACTATAAAGTACTAATATATAGATACTAAGAAGTAGAAAAAACCCTTAAATAATTAATAAGAATATACTATTTTCTATATATAAGATAGTTAGTTATTTAGATACTTTTAGAATATATAGACTATTATTATAATAAGTATACTAGATACGTACCCTATAGAATACTATAACTAATAGAAAATATAAAAGAATTATAGAAGATTATTATTATAGACTTTATTACGTAATTATTATATTCTAAGGAACTAATAATAGAAGTATCCTATAATATTATATTAATAGTAGTAGATAAGTTTATAAAGTACGCTTACTTTATTCTATATATAAATAAGGGAAATACTATAGAATAACTTACCTATATTCTACTAAGATATATATTTAATAAATATAAAATACTAGATAAAATTATTTTAAATAAAGATATTAAATTTATAGTAAAGTTTTAGTAGACCCTTATAGCTAAACTAGAAATAAAATATAGTATATTAACTACCTATTATCTATAGATAGATAGACTAATTAAGCGAATAAATTAAATAGTAGAGTAATACCTTAGATATTATCTAAACTACTACTAGAATAATTAGATTATACTTTTATTTATAGTATAATTTATATATAATAGTTCGTAATATAGTATAATAAAGATAATACCTTTCTTTATAAACTATAAAATTAAATTAAGAATATATAAAGAACCTAAGTAACTTTAGTCTTATAGCTAGAATAAAGAAGAAATAGTAAAAATTATTCTATAAATATACTAATAGCTTAAGAAAGATATAGAATTCTTTTAAAATAAAATAAGTAAGTATTATAATAAGAAGTAAAAGAAAGTATCTACTTTTAAAGAGGGAGAAAAGGTATAATTACTAAGAAAAAATATTAAAAGTAAGTAATCTAATAGTAAACTAGACTATACTAAGATCGAACTCTATAAGATTAAGAAATAAGTCTTATCTATAAATTACTAACTAAGATTACTCCTATAAATAAAAATCTATCTTATATTCTATATTAGTTTACTAGAAAAAGTACTATAAAATACTAAACTAGTAGTATATAAAGTAGATATATATAAAGAAGATAATAAAGAATAAAAAGTAGAAGAAATCCTAAATAACGATATTAGAAATAGAAAAAACTACTATTTAATTAAATAGTAAGGGATAGACGAAAAAGAAAACTTATAAAAATAAATCTAAGAATCTAAAGATAATCTTAATTATCTTAAGAAGCTTATAGAGTACTAAAACTATAATTCTAAAGGAAATCTAAAGATAAGGTAAGTTCGCCTTATAATAAGTTAAGAAGACTAATACTATTTATAGTATAATATAAGATACTTAATAGACTAGAAGAAATAATATTATCTATAATATTATAAGTAACGTTTAAAGTAGTTAAAGAGGCCTTTAGATTCTCTTATTACTCTAACTATTAAAGCTCTATCTTCTTAGTATTAAGTTTAGCCTTAAGAGTATAAGATTACTTAGCTATCTTCTTATTAAGAAACTCTTTCTATTTCTTTAGACGTTAAACCTTTACCTATATATTAGATAACTCTTAACTAAACTTAACTATATAATAAAGTAGTTCTTTATAATACTCTTCTACTACTTATAACTAAGCTTAAAGTTTTTCTTATAAATAGTTAATAAATCGCCCTAATATATATAAGTCTATATATACGAGTTATTATTAAAAATAAATACTTAGTTATAGAAATTCTAGACGACTAATAAGAATTATATACGTTTACGCGAATATAGACTTTATAGTATTTACTTTTACTAAGAGAAATAATATAAGATACCCCTAGTCTACTATACTAAGAATAAGGAAATATTTTAGAATTATTATAACTAATATAATTAATAAGTATAAGATATTCTTTAATTTTATAAGAAACTATAGAGGAAGAAAGATATAACTTAAGAAGATTCTAAGCTAATACTAATATAGCCGAGTACTAGATCTAGAATAACCTCTAAGCTAAAGGTTTAGAAAGGGGAAATAGTATTACGAACTAAATATATACTATAGGATAGTAATAAAAGAAGCTACCTAAGATTAAACCTATTACTAGCTCTAATATAGAATATAATAACCTTAACTATAGTATAAATAATAATTAGTATAGATAGCTTTACTAGGAAGTTATATAATAGATCTATAGATTTATAAGACTTAATAGATATAGATCTATAAAGTTATAGATTTATAGATTAGTAGATCTATAAAAATATAGAGCTATAGATCTTATAAATCTAAGAAAACTAAATTAATATATAATAACTACGAATCTTCTAGATAGTTTTCTTTTATAGTTAATTTTAAATCTAGATTAATCCTTACCTATTAATATAATTAAACTATTATCTACTTATTTTTACTTTTTTATTTCTATCTTAAGTATAAACCCTAAACGAGGCTAAATAACCTATTAGGTCCGAACTCCGTTAATATCTTACTTAACTATAGCTATCGATAAACTAGACTTAAACTAAATAACCTTTTTACTCTCTTTAGTATCTTCTTTCTTAGTTTTCTTTTAGACTTTTTCTTTAGCTATAAATATAATACTACGTACTACCTCTTACTTTAGAAGTTCTTTAGTATTCGACGTAGGATAATCTCTAGTCTAGAAGTTTTTACCAAAGACGTTAGTATAGTTAGATTAGTTAATTAGCTAATTTTTAATTTTTTTTTTATTAGTTACTTAAGGTACTTATACGTCTTATACTTCTTTACCGACTTACTATAATTCTTAATAATAAGATATAATATTCTAAAAGTTTTCTTAATCTTAACTACTATAAGACTAATTAATTTCTCTAAGTATTTCTTTATAATTTAAAATAGTATCCGTATACTAAGTTTAGTTATATAATTAAATCTAGTAAAACTTTTTAAAATCTTTTTCTATTCTTTAGGTATCTATAGGTATAGTAGTATAACGACTTTTCTTACTATAGAGGGGAGGTAAGATAGATAGATAATAGAAAAGTAAGTAGTAAGATAGTTAAAGAAATTATATAATAGTTTAATAAAAGTACTTAAAAATATAATTATAATAGTAATTAATAAGACTCTATATTAAAAAGAAATAATATTATTAGCGTAAATAGTTATAGAGATAGTATAGATAGTAAAGAATAGAAAGAAGAAGTATAAAGAATTTTTTACGTTATTACTATAAGAATATAGTAAAGTACTTATATAATATAGTAGGTATAAGTTCTTATATTATACTCGTAGTAAAAGTCTAATAGATATTAATATAATAATAAACTATTATAAATATAACTTTTAAAGTATAAAAATTATATATATAAAATTATACTATTAAGTATAATATTAAGTAAAGGTAATAAAGATAGATATATATTAGTTAAAGTCGTCGTATATATAGTAATACGAATAGCTTTATTAACTACGATCTAAGAATAATACTAGACTACGAGATATATATATTATATAAGAATTAGTATAGATAATACCTTATAAAGAAGAAGTTTAAGGGGTATAATATTAAGTATTTATAAACTATATTCGATAAAACTACTTTCTATATTATTATACTTATAGTATTAAACTAAAGATAATAAGATACTAAAAGATTTTAAGAATAGTCTAGTTATATATTCTATACTATATTATATAGTATATCTTATACTAATACTATTATAATCTTTATAATTATATATACTCTCTATATTATATATAAAATCTATTATATAGTATTAACTATTATAACTAATCTTATCTACTAGTACTATATACGGAGGATTATCTTATATAACGGAATAAGATAATACCTCTACGTATATAGAAAGTACCTAGTTAATAATATTAAATAGTTAATATCTAGTAACCTTTTTACTTATAGATATAAGGTAAGATTAATCTAGACTAGTCTTATAATAATAATTCTTATAATATATATACTAGAGTAGAATAATATAGTTAGATACCTAATATAATAAAGTATAATTAGAAAGTAGTTATCGAATACTTTAGTTATATCGACTAAGAATAGAGATAATAGATTTATATTCTATAGTAGAACTAAAATATTTTAGTAATTCTAACTCTTAGATAATAGTACGTATAATAATAACGAGTCTACTAAGATAGAGTTAGATAATAGATTCTAAACTAATCTATATCTAGATAACTAACTCTTAAGCGCTTCTTAAATAGTAAATATAAATAATATATAAAGAGTAAATAAAGAAGATAAACTATTATTAGTAACCTCTATATAATTACTCTATAAAGTAGTATATAAATATATTAATATAATAGAAGTAGATATAAGCTTTAGAGCTATAGATAGTTATAAAGAGTATATAGACTAATATAAACTACTATCTCTAGCTAATAACTAAATAGGGTTAATCTAAATAACTTCGTAGTATATAGATTCTAGTTATAGTTTAATTATATCTTTACCTTCTAGTTATATAAGATCTAATATACTAAGAATAATATAAATAGACTATTAGAAGATAGTCGACTATTAGAACTATATAATAAATTATTATTTAAGACTAGTAAGTAATAGTCTAAGCTACTAGAAAGACTACTCTTTAGTATTAATAATAATAGTTTTATAATCGATAAGCTTAAGGTTATATTAAATATTAAATATATACTACTAGCTATATATAACCTAGTATACTATAATATAGCTAAGGTTATATAATTTCTAATTAGATATTAACTATTCGCGGAGTATATATAGTATACTTCTATTTATTTATTTTAAAATAAATCTTATAACGTACGTATATATAACGAGCTAAATATAGAAAATTAGTAGTAGAATATATAAGGAAAACTACTATCTAGCTCGACTATTCTTCTAGTACTAATATTAGTAGATAAGATATTAATAATAATATTATATAGCGATACCGTATACTAGCTAGTCTATTTAATAATTAGAAATATTAATAGAGATATCTAAAGAGCGCGTAATTAATATAGAATTATTCTAATAAAGTTTATTCTAATTATTAATTATAAAGATAAAGATATTAAGTTTAAAGTATATTATAAGATAATAGTATATTTACTAGAGTATAAGCTAATTAAATCGAAATAGTACTATACGTAATAGTATATTTATTCTATACTAATTAATATTAGCTCTTAAGAAACTCGCTATAGATAGTAAACTAATATACTATACTAATAAATAAGTTTAAAAATACTATTCTATATTATATAAGATAATTATGGACTACTAGAAGTAAATACTTATTATAGGCGTAAAAAATAATAGATACTATATAATATATAAGATACTACTAGAGAAGAGAGATAATCTCCTCTTTAAACTATAGGAAATACGAATATATAGTAATATATAAGCTTAAATTTAGAAGTAACGTAGAAATAAAATTAAGTAAATAAATAACGAGTAGATCTATAATATAATATATTTTATATAGAAATACCTATACTTTAATATATATAAGGGTATACTAATAGATATATTATATTAACTACTAAAGGGCCTTATTATATATATAGTTAAATAGTTATAATAGTTAGTAAGAAATATAATACTAATAAAACGAGCTCGTAAGGGTACTAGAAGGCTAACGAATAATATTAGAGGGAAAGTATAACTAGACTACTAATTTAAGATAGTACTAGAATATTCTAGTCTATAATAATTTATTTATATTAACTTTAGTAAGATATCCTAGTAGATAGGAGATAAATAGAGAGTAATTATATAATAGCTAGTAGTAGTAGTAATACTAATACTATATAATAAAGAACTATATACTATCTATTTTACTAAAGTAGTATATAACTTTATTACTATAATATAATACCGAATATATAATAATAATATATTATTATACTTAGATAATATATTTAGATATATTAATATCTTAAAGTATATATTCGAAGCCTTTTAACCCTATATAAAAGATATAACTTTAACTAGTTATTTTAACCTCTTAAAGTTATATAGTCTTATCTATTAGAGATATTTTATCTAATTAAGAGGAAGTCCGGACGGCTATAATACTAGACTAAATAGAGAAATACTATATAGTTTTCTTCTTAAGGAAGTATATAAGTTAACTAATAAATAAGACCTACTACTATAACTTAAATAGCTAAATAGCTATTTAATAGTAGTACTCTCTATAGAAGTATAATTTATATCGGATAGTAGTACTATTATATCTAGTATAGTAAAGTAAATTTATAATATATACGTTACTACTCTATTAAAGGTACTACTATTATATAATATTAAATAGTAGATAGATTCTAAGGTATAAAAATCGGGCTAACTATATAGTAAATAGATTATAGTTTAACGAGTAATAGTACTATCTAGGATTACTAACTTAGTCGATATCCTTATAGTTTTTATTCGTTATAAGAGAAGACGCCTTATTAACTCTTAAATACTAATAGCTACTATTAATCTATTAGACGAATCTATATATAAAGAATATTTAATCTAGATTTATTAAATAATAATATAAATATACTCTTTAATATAGTACTAGTATAAAGCTAGAAAGTATCTAATAGATATAGAGGTTATATTACGTTAGTTAGTATACTATTAGCTATAGGAATATAAAGATAATTAGTAGAAGGACTATATTATTATAAATAAGTTTAACTATAATACTTAGATAGATCTATATTCTATAGATCTAAGATAGAGGCTATACGAAAAAGTTATTAGTTAGATTAATCTAATCTTTATAATATAGGATATAGGTAATAAGAATAATATATATAAACGAACGATATATACTAAAGCTATAGTAAATAGATTATAGATAATAGATAAAGGACGACTATATCTAATCTATAGTATAATTAAACTAACCGAGAATAATATAATAGTACTAACTTCTAAGATAACTTTAGAGAGTAGACGAGTCTTCTTTATACTAATAATATAAAGAGGTATATATATTATATTATTAATTAAGAGTTTTAAAAAGATATTTATTAATAACTATATTAATTTTAAACTATATAATTAGCTATACTCTCTATTATTCGAATCTAATAGGGATAAGACGATAAAGACGTTTAAGTAGTATTAGAAATAGAAAATAAAGAAGAAAAGTAAGAATAAGAGAATATAGACTAGAACTAAGACTAAAGAGAAGATTAGTAGTAGTCGTTATAAAGGGCGACGTTAGGGACGTAGATATATTATAGATAGTAAAGATAATATAATAAATAATATATAATCCTAATATAGATAAGACTATAATAATAGCCCTTTTATAGAATAATATAAGTAGACTTTCTAGAAAAAGTAAACTATAGATAATAATATAATAATAGCCTTTTTATAGAATAATATAAGTAGACTCTTTAGAAAAAGTAAACTATAGGTAATTATTATAACCCTATACGAACTATAGGATACGAGGTATCCTAAGAAGATTAGAAGCTAAGATAGGGGCTTAGTTAGTAATCTAATATTATATAATAATAATCTAGTTAATCTATATCTTAGCGAA
>JASJFT010000319.1:0-38812 GCA_030770425.1 Darksidea phi | reverse complement strand
CCCCCCCCCCCCCCCCCCCCCCCCCCCCCCCCCCCCCCCCCCCCCCCCCCCCCCCCCCCCCCACCCCCCCCCCCCCCGCCGCCCGCGCCCCCCCCCCCCCCCCCCCCCGGCTATGGATAAATGGGTTCCTGATATAAGCGAAGAAGTTGTAGCGAGAGCTAATGCACAGGAGATCAAGTTGATCCAGCAATCCTATGTTCACCTGCCCGATGCGATCGATCTGATGGAAAAAATACCGATATATATATAGCGAAGTTGTTGCCGTGGGGCTTCAGTCTGGACAATCCTGTGAATATGAAAGAAGGTGATGTTCTAA
This sequence comes from Darksidea phi, assembly GCA_030770425.1. Lineage (NCBI taxonomy): Eukaryota > Fungi > Ascomycota > Dothideomycetes > Pleosporales > Lentitheciaceae > Darksidea > Darksidea phi. Next base: position 38,496 of record JASJFT010000319.1, on the reverse strand, counting down.
AACAGTATCTCGTCAGCGAATTAAGTCACCTGGCGAGTACACGCCGACGCTGGAAAACTGATGACTTGATCATTTATATGAAGGAGGTCGGTCTCAAAGCCTTCAAGCCAGTCATTGTTTCCTCGGACAAAGGGAACCGGCTTGGTAATCCTGTTTAACCACCTGAATATGAGCAATACAGGGATTTTCTGTGTGAATGGGCAGCGAGATGTTGCTTTCTGAGTCCCCTTGGGGGACGGAAATTCTGCAGTTTCTGAAGGCTATGGAGAAGAACAAAAGTAAGGCTTGGTGGAAGGATGTAAGGGAAGTGTATTTTACTTCTGGGGACGCGTAATCGAGCTGTCGGTACAGCAATGAAGGGTATCCCGCGAGAACTATATGTTGAGAAGGTATGAGACATTCTTAGAAGAACGCTAGTACTGGTTACATTATCGGCATACCTCCCGGCAACTCCGTCAACCACCCATCAATATTCTCCTTGACTTTTTGAGATTGCGTACATTTATTGCCGGTAGCAATCGTCTGCGTCTTCAGTGCTGGGCAGTTAATATTGCAGTTAGAATCCATAGCCTTTTGTAGCGCATCGCCTTTCCAACCGAATACGTAATCGCCGTGATTTCCAAATCCCGACCTTGGAACAATCAGCGTCCGTCTCTCAATTCCATATTTGCGAAATAAATGCCTGTGGGGAGACTTACGCATCGCCAAATGACCAAACGAAAGGCTGGCTGCCATCAGCTGGCCACAATTTCTGGTCTTTGAACTGCTCAGTAGCGAAAATGGTCTCGAAGAACAGTTGCGGAATCTTGACAGGATGCGTTGACAGACAGGGACCGTTGTTCTCAAAAGTGCCGGAGCTCGCTACCCGGCATCAGCATCGTCCATTCCCGACTCTTCAACCCTCTCCGTCGCAACACTGGAATGCAGGTTGAACTTACGATACGCAACATGCTGCATATGATCCGGCGAGTCCAGATTTACCCCATCCCAACAAGTCGGGAAGCGCACATTAACCATGATCCCAGCTGGACAAGGTTTCTTTGGGAAGTCGAGCGTTTCGGGGCTACGCGTGTTCATGTTCTGCAGACATGTGTAGGTGAGTTGGCGGAATTGTTTCGCTTGTGCTTCAGTTCTGTAGGTCGGGTTACCTGTATTCTACATGAGCCTTGTTATGGAGAGGTAGGTCGATTCGATTTGGGTTTGATGAAGCGCGAGGAAACAAGTGGAAAGAAGGGAATGAAAATACCTATGATCATCCTGAATCCTTTCTTAAACGCCGTCACGGCTCCCTTCGGTTGCGCGCCGTTCGACATTGTCGGTATGTAATAAATAGTCATACCACCATTACTTTGTTCAAACCCCACATTACCCTTCTGTGGTACCCGCTTGAAAGTCCCGTTCCTCGCTCGAAAGTATAATACGGCGGTCCAGTAATTACTACGAACGGTCAGCTCCCTTCTAGGCTCTTAGGAAGTAGCATGAAATTACCTGAAGTCTTCAGCAAACGTGCACGTTGTGCATGTAGCTTGGTCGGAGGGTGCGATGGAAGGGTCCATGGAGATGTTAAACGCATTCTATAAGCGTCAGCAATGTTTCACAACCTACGAGAATCACATACTCCGCCTATAACTAGAGGTGAGGATACAGTCAGCAAGTGTAAGAGGAGCAGCATATGTATCTAGGCCCACATACTCTGGTGCACATGGGGAGATTGCGAGCTGCCAGGATTGACGAGGGGATCCAGACGCTCGACTACGAGCTGAGAGCAGGAGAAGCGCAAGAGGGCATGAATTGTTTGTGAGAAGAACGCTAGGAGCAGTATTTTTGCCATGACGATGAGTTGTTGGTAGCTTCCTACGCTCGAGCGAAAGGGGTCTGGCAACTTAGAATCAGAACAAGGTCGTACTTTTGGAATGTTATGGTAGCCGTTGTTTTCATTTATTTTTCGATATCGGAATTGGGCCGTGTGGTTGCAGCGCAGATAATGTGGGGTCGCTATTGGCAAGGATGGACAGTAGATATATTAGCGGCACTATATAGATAATTCTCGAGGGGATGGACATAGGTGGAGAGTGGCATGTCAATGGGGGAGCCGCCCCAATAAAGAGCCTGTAGCGATTACTTTGCCACCGACTACCGTGCACAGGATTCAAACAGTGAGGTCGAACGAAGCTTTGTGTCGTTGCTTTCACGGTCTTGGCGACAAGGTTTGTTGATTGCCGATAGTAGACATTTTTATATGCACCCGTCTCCACCTTGTAAATGCCGTCCCCACATCATCCAACTACGAGGCAATGTAGGAAGCCTGTCCGATAATGACCGGCAACAAATAGGGAAGTGAGTTCGAGCAGGATAACGAACAAGATAAGAAGACAAGTTATACAGCGAAGATATTTCTGAAAAAGTGGAGGTATATACGTGAGAGGTACACAAAATCGTAAATTGCCGATGGGTTCGCAACCTCACTATGCCTGAGATATGCCTTGAATCTGATATGCGCCGAAACCAGATCGCATGCCGCGCCGCGTCATAAGGAATGGTTCGTATACCTGCGCCCATAGTACCTTATCTACCAGATAGCGTCAATTGCGTGGAGTACACTAGAGGTCAATTAGGTCTGAATTCCTCATCGTCACTGTCCGCTTCGCTCAACTCGCTGCTGTCGTCGCTCTCGTCGTGCACCTTCGCCGCAGGCTTCAATTTCTTCGGCGTACGTTTTTTCACGCCCTTGGCGGGACTCGCACCGGCACCCTTCCTGATACCGGTCCGTGTCACTAAATGATCGATCACACAGCCCCTGTCCCATCCCTCACTACTCTCACCAGTGATAGCTCGGCACCGAGGGCACGTCCTACCATGCTTAATAAAAAGCTGGTGCAGCGGGTACTTAAGGTCATCCGGAATTCGCACCTCGCAGTGTGCGTAGGTAGTCCGTTCGTTCGGCCCACCAAATTTGCCCTTGCTACCCGGTGGAAGACCTGCAGGATCGCCAGGCGGTGGCACCCAGCCAAGCCACCTGCAGAGGCGAAAGACATGCGTGTCAACAGCAAAGGAAGGGCGGCGAAGGCAAAATAGAAGGACGCAGGAGGCCGTTTTAGGTCCAATACCAGGGTACTTGGTCAAAGCATTGAAGGCTTCGTCAGTGGAGAGAAGGTGAAGATGATCCAAAGAGAGTACGTCCGCTTCCGCCTTCTGGATCTCGGCATTCTTTTCCTCTGTGCCCTCGTTGGAACACCCTAGGACCGCACCATCAGAGGTCAGTCCTTCTCGCCGAGCCTGGTTCTCTTCCCAGACCATCTGCAGGATCTGCTTGATTGACTTGCTTTTGACGTCCGCCAGCCCTCCACTCTTGATGGCTTCAAAAATATCCTTCGTATCCGCAAGTCGAACCTTATTCCAGTTTACGCTGCCCTTTCCAATGCCCTCTTCGAGTACTCCGAATCTGTCAACAAGCCCCGCGAAAGCGCGTGCGGAGTTGCCACTAGTAGTCGCAGCTGAAAGACGAGTGCGAATGAGGGCATCGAGTACGGACGGAACCTCGCCGCAGCCGGTCACAGTAAGCGATGGTGCGGGTATGGTCTCTGGCGGTTTGACCTCGCCATGAATGGTTGAAAGAAGTTTGTACACTTTCTGACATTCTTCGGCTGTCGGATGCGGCCAGTCAGGGTACGGGCTCTTGCCGGGAGTCAGTCCGTAACTGGTATTCTTCGCTTTCTTGGGCAAGGTGCTAGGAGCTGTGGTAGCTTTAGCAGCCAAGTTCTCGAAGTCTTCTTTCTTTAGCGAGGCTTTCCTGTTTGTGGCACGAGACTTTCTAGGTTTCTTAGCCAGAGGGCCGTCTTCGTCTTTGGCCTTGAAGAAGCTCAAATCCGGAATGCCGCCCAAGTTGTGCGGGAGATCGTTGACGTCTTCATCCTTCAGCGCAGCTGCTCGCGTTCGTTTGCGATTGCTCTTAAGGGTGGCGGGAACCGAGAGCGCTTTTGGTGGGGAGGAGCTCAGGAGTGTTGGATCAAGGCCATTGGCCTTCTTGGAGTCGTGCTTCGGACGGGCAGGGGTCGGGGGAGGACTTGAGAGCTGAACGGGCTCACACCTGGCGACCTGGGGTGAATGCTGCGCAGCCTGCGCCTGCGCGGCAGCCGAGCCTCTTGTGACTCTCGCCATGCCGGTAGACCGGCAATGGGAAGGAGCGCTGCCAGTAATCCTCCGCTGCAGCGGAAAGAGGATAGCAGCTTAGAGGGGCGGAAATAGATATGGAACGGCGGGTGAGAACAATGGTCAAACGGTATATACGAATGGAGTCACACTGATCTACAACTTCGGCGGAGTGAAGTCTGAGAGAGAGGTGAAGGAAGGATTGGAAGAGCAAATGCAGCCAGTAAATCTATGACGTGGGTGGTTGGAGCTTGGACCCTTGCTTGATGCTGCAGGAACGGGAGCCGCCACCTGTGGCGCCGAGGTCCACGCCGTCGGGACCCACGAAACACTTCCATCGCTCCCTTCTACAGCTATCTCATCATCCACGAAACAATCTGCACCTGCAACCTCTGACTCTCTCCTCCCATAAACATGGCTAGTGCGGCGCCTATGGTCGTGCCTGCCCTGAAGCGGCACACGGCAACCGTCATTGTCGCCCATGGCCTGGGCGATAGCGGGGCTGGCTGGTAAACGTGCAGAGAGCGGGCCGCTGTTGAAATACTAAGTAATGCACAGGCTCTTCCTCGCAGAGAACTGGCGACGACGAAGCAAATTCGAAGAAGTTGCCTTTGTCTTCCCCAACGCGCCTATGATCCCCATCACAGTGGTCTGTCCTTGTGTCACACTCGCTCGCGAACATGGAGGTTGATGATCAGGCAGAATGGCGGCATGCGAATGCCAGGCTGGTACGACATTCGCTCCTTCAATGACCTCGGCGGCCGCGAAGGAGACGAACCAGGCATCATCCGTTCGCGCGACTACTTCCACTCCCTTATCGATGCCGAAGTCGCCAAAGGCATCCCCGCGAATCGCGTCGTCATCGGCGGCTTCTCCCAAGGAGGCGCTACGGCCCTCCTCGCCGGCATCACGTACAAGGCCCAGCTGGGAGGCATATTTGGGTTAAGCTGTTACCTGCTTCTGCAGAAGACGCTCAAGGATCTTCCCGAGGACAACCCGAACAAGAAGACACCTATGTTTATGGGACACGGTGATGCAGATCAAGTAGTTGCGTACAAGTACGGGAAGATGAGTGCGGACGCTCTTACCGAGCATGGGTACAAGGTGGACTTTAGGACATACCGGTAAGGACCGCCATGTTTTACGAAGGGTACAGAAACTAACCAAGCTTGTCAGGGACCTCGTCCACTCTGCAGATCCGGAAGAGATCGATCACCTCGAGGGGTACCTTAACCAGCAGATACCTCCCCTTGGCGATGCCTCTACGTCGCTCTGACTACCGCCGAACCTATCTATAACCTCGAGTGGGCTGGCAACAACCCTGGTGTTGGCTGTTACATTGGCTGTTGCATGGCTTGCTTGGCTCAAGAACCGCGGAGAGAAGAAAACGGAGCCTCTGGCCATTAAATAGGCTGGGAAAAGGAGTGGCAATGACCACTAACATTCTGTTAGACATGCGCAAACTGGACGGGCCCTTGCCATTACAAAGTGTGTAAAGGTAGCGCCGAGGTAGACGAAATCCATTCAGTTATTCTTATCAAATTTATATTTCTATAAACGAAGGTTTCTAGGTAAGGCAATTGCGAGTCCTATCCCCAAGAACCATGAAACAGCATACCTATTCTTTGAATTCGTTTCATTGAGCGACCTTTGAGGATGGCATTCGTTCCGCATAGCCTCGATAATATTCATTCGGCCAAATATAGCTTAGTAGTGTAAGACTAGTCTATTATACTAGGTTTTATAAATAGAGGCGCCTCGTATAGCTATTAGTAGTTACCTATAACATGTTTCTATCCGAGGACCTATAAAATAGAGAGAGGCGTTTTATCGGGAAGTAATTATTCCGTTTATATATCCTAGAGGAGAGCATGATATAGGAATTCGAGTTGACGAGGGAGGAAATAGCCTTCTTGACAGGCTATCAAGCGAGCAAATACCTACTATAGAAGATGGAGTTGGTTTCTATAGTAGATACGATACGAACGATGGCGTAGGGCCGGAGGACGACGGGGATAACCTGGCTGGGGAGGTTGTGAGTAAATTGGGGGTTGTCATTGTCGTGCAGATACTACCTGTGCTGTTGCGTGAGATGTCGAAACATTGAAACACAATAAGGTGATTAGAATCACGAAAATACAGCCCAGGAGCCAACGTGACGTCACGCCGGGTAGTGGCCCAAGCTCCTGGGGGAAAGAAAATACATGGTTATATGCTAGTGTACCGTGAAACAAACTTTTTGGAGTATTGGTCAGTTCTGAATATCTACCAGTTCGTAGTGACAATTAGCTGTGAGCAGTAACTCTCGCAGGACATAGTTCGCGTTCAGTCGAGATTGTACTTCGGAGCTTAATTGATGCTGTGACAGAAAGCAGTCCAAGACCTTCTGTGAAAATTGGGATAGGGCTTGAGGTACGAGGCTAGCTGCGGTATAGCCGGCCCAGCAAGAAAAGGTATGGTAGTAACAGCTTGAGGTACGGTGACCGCGACAGGCACCGTTTATCGGTAGCCATTCAGTTCCTATCCTCCATTCCCGATATAGTTCGCACGCGAATCCGAAGCGTAGTGATCTACGAAACCAGAGCATCAGTATTACAGCCTGAGTGCAGTGTCCGAGGCTTAATTTCTCTTTATAGGGAGAAGCCAAACTCTCCCAACGCTCTGCTGCTCGGCAGCACATGCCATTGCTCGTCGCCTGTCAATGTTCGAAACATCGCCTAGTCGGTATTATTGTGTACAGCTCTACAGCTCTACAGCTCTATTATCATGTATAAGGTGTGGATATAGCACCTCTACGGTGTACAAACTCCTACTATGTTTCGTGCGGACCTTACAAAAGAGACTCCCACTATGAAAATCCAAATCAATTATTTATCTTCACCCAGCCCGTTCAACTTTTGAATTCTCCCCGGAAGCCGGGGTTTGCGACTCAAATATCATCTTATACGTGCGTTTATCGGAACGAAGTGGCTGAACAAAGTGGCTAAACCTCAGATGCCGATTTCGCAACGTCGGGTGATGTCTACTAGGACTGATATCGAAATGCCGCGACGCGAGTGTAGACACTCCTGGAAATGGACTTTGGAGATATCAAAGAGGCATTTTGGTGCTGTAACTATAAACTGGGGGGATTTTAGCCGAGCGGAGTTGCGATAGATGGCAGCATGTTGAATTCACCAATACGAAAAGCGGATATGTGAAAATTGCTCTTATATTTCAGACGCCGGATTATAAATGGCCGTCGAACCTAAACCCGCTTATTCGCAATAGAGGGTTGAACTGGTCGCCGAACTGCAGCACCTCATAAAGTGCAATGAATAATCCAACGTTGCACCCGCGCATCCTCGCCTGGAAGTGCTCTAACCGATGTTACTTTACGGTCATCGACCATGCACAGTTCGAGACTCTTCGTAGTTGGTTGGATAGGTCGTCCAAAAGTCGTCCCGGCGCTGCGTCAAGCCGATTCGGCGTCTAAGACACATTGGTTCGAGAACCTTCCCGCATGTCCGGAGGCTGGGTAGGGGTTACACGATTTCGACTGTGAGCAGTGAGCTTATTCGCAACTTGGGATCTGGACCTTCTCAGTACGGAATTGTTTATATTGAAGTTCTTCGTTCCAAGGAAGGATAATTCCCTTGCAGCTGCTTGCAGGCGCTAAGGGTTCGTCTGGGTGCACTTTGTGGTGATGGCGAACGCTAGGGACAATCTAGTGCTTCCTGTGTTTTTATGGAGATTTTTGGTCGTCGCCAGCAACTGTGGAAGTGCAGTGTCCCAGGCCACCGTGACGGTAGTCTGCGATGGAGAGACTCGTGCAAGGCAGAGTGGCTTATATCCGTATGCAGAAGTTGGTCAAGGCCCAACGTTCTCCAAGCGAAGCAAGACGTAAATGCAACCGCCATCGGGTAGTCATTAACTGGTCGTCTCTGCACCGGCCTTGTTCATCTTCATTTTCTCGCATCCACGCTGTCGGTGGTATTCGACATCCGATACGTTAGAGGTGTTCTCTAAAACTGTCTGAGGGCTGCTGCATATCGGACCGGTTGTGGAGCGTTGGCAGGGATGGTGGAAGGGGGGAATGATAGCGGCGCCGCGATGCAGCAATGCCGAGGGCTAGTTTGTGCTCGGACTCGAGCGCAGTGCAGCCACAGAACACGGCGAAGGGAGCACTTGATATTGAGCAACGATGCTGCGACCGGCTAGGCGGGCTGGAGGATTTCCTGCACCCCACGATACAAGGCGCCGTCTGATTCGCGGTCCGAGGCCTGCTGATTGCGCTAGGCGGCTCCACTGGCAGGGCAGCCTGGGGTCGATAGATGCGGGCCTAAGCGTCCGACTCCACTCTAGATACAACATCATTCCTCTTCAACAGCCGCTCACAAGCAACTGCGATCGACCGCGCAGCCCTGTCACTTGTGAAGGCTGATATTGCCCGCGCGGCACCCACGAAGCTGGCAGCGGCCACATGCAAATGCCCCCACCACACAGATGGTGGAGACAATCCCCATTCCGTCGCCCTCGTTCTTGAACGCTGCAGATGCCGGCCGGACCGCCCAGTCGCCGCTCACCACGGCTGTACGTCAACTCCCATCGGCGCCTAAGGATGCCCACTATGCAGCTGGCGGCAGTGGCATCACCAAACGAAAACAGTCTAAGAGTCGCAACGGTATGTTATGACCTTGTCGGCCGAGGAATGCTGAACTGATCGACTTGTCTGTGTAGGATGCATAACGTGCAAAGCGAAGCGACTCAAGTGCGACGAGACGAAACCAACCTGCCAACAGTGTGCGAGACGGTCCGTTACGTGTGGAGGGTACAAGAAAGACTTCAAATGGCGGCCATTTGAGGAAACCAATCTGGCTGGAAAGGTGCCGGGGAAAGCGAAGAAGAGTGCGTGGGCCAGCATTGCTGACAGTGACTCTTCTGACAGCTATTAGTCTCTAGTCCACCAACCGCCGCCTCAGCATCTCCGAACGTCGGTACCGTAGACCACCATGTGCATATTGTGCCGAACCACGGCCCTTCGCATAAGGCGTACTTCCATCCACCGCAACCACAGCCAATCATGCCAAGGCCATCTCCTCTGTCAATGTACGCCGAACCACCATACGCGGTAGACAATAGGTACGCTATGCCTCAGCAATCGCCGTACATGCTCGCCCCGCCACCTATATCCCCCGTTGAGAGCTTCGCGCCTGGCTCTGCGGAGAGCGCAAGCAGCGTGTTTGAAGCGGAAAGCGTAGATACGAGGCGAACAAAGACTACGGCGCCTTCGAGCGTCTCTTCTGGCCAATCCCCACGTTTGGTGGACCTGTTATTGCCAGGCACAGACCTGAATGTACCGCCGGAAGAGTACATGTCATTCCGCGAGCAACATGAAGCCTTCTACCAGCCCGTTGACCTTCCTCCGCCCGCAGAAGCATTGGACGAGGACGTAGAAGAGATACCTCGCCCCTTGCACATGGACCAAGAAGCATGGCTCATGCGCATATCCTCACCAGCATTTTCAAACTCATCGAGCTCTTCATCAGAGTCCCCCGAATACCCGCTCTACATGCAACCACAGTTCTCCATGATCTCGCCGGAGATGTTGACGCGACGTTTTGATCGCGAAACGTGCGGCATCCTGTCTGTCAAGGACGGACCGACTGAGAACCCTTGGCGCACGCTCATCTGGCCTCTGGCGCGGGACTGCCCAGCCTTGTACCACGCAATTGCGTCCATGACATCGTTCCACCAGTCCAGGGACACGCCATCACTGCGCATTCAAGGGATAGACCACATGCGCACCGCCGTTGTTGCACTGGCATCAAGCATGGAGAATATGCGTGTTGAAGCAGCTATTTCGACCACGCTAGCGCTTGCCTTCTCGGAATCGTGGGATCAGCATATCAGTACGGGAATCAACCATATCAAGGGCGCCAAAATCCTAATCGACCGTGCGCTCGTGCAACACAACCGGAATCCCCTGCGAGGCGACGAACTGGCTCGATTAAAGTTCCTCTGCAACTCTTGGATGTACATGGACGTTATTGCTCGCCTGACCTCGGCCGACAATGATGAGTCCAACGACTACGAAAACGTCTCTGAGAACCTCGACGTCGGTAGTGATGGCGATGCGCAACTTGACCCGCTTATGGGCTGTGCGAGCACCTTGTTCCCTATCATTGGCCGGGTTGCGAACCTCGTTAGGAAGGTGCGACGAACGGACGGCAATAGCCCCACCATCATTTCGCAGGCCATGGAGCTCAAGAGGCAACTGGAAGACTGGATGCCTCCGTCGTACATTGAGGACCCGGAAGATGAGACGACAAGCCCCCATGACTCGATCAAGACAGCCACCGCGTATCAGTATGCGACTCTACTATACCTGCACCAAGCCGTCCCCGAGATACCTTCATTGCCTTCCTTGGCCCTTGCCAAGAAGGTATTGTGCGAGCTTGCAACCGTCCATTCTACGTCCCGCTCTACAATTGTGCATATATACCCCTTGATGGCGGCTGGCAGCGAGATGGTGGACGAGCATGACCGGAAATGGGTATGCGACCGCTGGATTATGATGTCACTGAGAATGAAACTTGGCATCATCGAGAAATGTGTAGAGGTCACCAAGGAAGTGTGGTCTCGTCGCGATGCATATGCGTCAGAGAGCTTGCTCATCAACTCTAACCAGGATCCCGTTGTTCCCCCCGCGAGAGCTTCGCTTAAGCGTAGCTTCAGTTCCCTGTCAGAAAATCTCCAAGCAGATGGTGACTTTTGCTGGCTTCATCCCATTGCTAAGCGAAGAGCTATGGATAACGTGGATGACATGTCCGCCTATGATCGCCCGATACCTGTACCAATCAAGTCGGAGATGAGTGGTGGGATACGTAGATCGGATGTGGCTGGTACGGAGAATTTGGAGGTCGGGTTCACGGTCAAGGGCCGTTTACATTGGTTAGGTGTAATGAAAGACTGGGATTGGGAAGGTAAGTACGCTATATCCTCCGTTAAGATGTAAAGGCTAACTTTGGCTAGTCTTACTTGGATGAGCATCCCTCTTGAATCCGGCTTGCGTGTTTGTTAATTGTCTCTGCATGGATACAACACTATATTCTATGTCGTTCAACATCCGACCACGATAAAAGGCCTCAGCTACCACGGCGATGAGTATGCAATCTTCAGAAGCAAACCCGCAATCTTACGGCATACGATAGCCGTCGCCAGAATCACTACTCTACTACGTACGGACCACGTATCATACTTTCGGTCTAGGTCCGTTTCTTCTTTAAACACTAAACATGCGGCTTGCACTTTCTTTTCCTTGTGTGGGCTTTCGGGTACGGGATGGAATCTGTGGGCTTCTCAGTCTGTGACGGTACCGGAAAAGGAGCTCAAATCACGATTTATGGGAACTATAGAGACGACATCTAGGACTTGGTATTACTCGGGCTACATTGGTTGGGCGCAGGATTGTCTTCTACAAGATTCGACTATACGAGACGTGGAGGATCACGCTTGTTTATGCTTTATGTAATAATTGATGATATCACCAGCGAGTGTCGATGCATCATCTCTGTAAGCTCTAGCTGGAAGCGTGCGGTGCGAGGTTCAACGAGCGCCTCGTCGTAACACGGGCATCTAGTTATCAACGTGCCCGCACTACAATAAGAGTCTCCTCGTCCTTGCATAATTGAGGGGTTGAGAGTTGCTACTGTGGCGACGTGTAGGCTGCTGTCAGTCGTCAGCCACCGCAACGCTGGCGATAACCACAACAATTTCCTTCGCTAGCCTATCTCGCAAGACTTCGACCCCACCTGTTCATCACGAGCTACTTGACCACTTGCAGTACCAACCATCCATCTCTCTGCATATGGGGTCGATCACACTCACACCCGAGGCAACTGTACATGGAACTAATTGCTCAAGAAACCATGATAGACCGTCCAATTAACCAACCGGGCACAGCAGTACTGCATTGCAATGCAGAACTAATAATGAATACAAACCCACTCACACCCCCGGAATGTAGATAGGCAATTCATTTGCTGAGCGCGGACACTAGACGTTGCACGATGCATATACCCGTGAAGACTAAGACTGTGCCTGCGATCCTCGTGACTAGCCAAACAGCTGCAGCACGCCTCGAGTCTTGGGGAACGTGGTGCTCTTACGCTACGAGAGCATGGGGTTTAGTTCGTTTTTTGAGGACTGTATTGGGTATGTGTTTAAGACTCTTCTGCGCGATGAGAAGCGAGTGCTTGCATTCTTTACTCATGTATTACGAATTGAACGTAAGCGGATGAAGTCATTGGGCTCTCCTACCCTGCGCAATCTTGCTAGCCTGCAAGCTCTCGAGTCTCGGTGTCATTCAGTGTTGGTGGATCGGTGTTAAGCAGCATTGCAGAGAGTCACAACACAATGCATGGTACAGGTATTAATCACAAGTCACCTAAAACTCGAGTACTGCGAGGTTCACGGGTAGTGAGTGTCACAAGCGCAGATGATCAGCCACAAAGTTTGTCGTATACTGCACATATCCGCATCGTGTATAGAAGTTTGCTAAGTGGCTTGAAAAAATTTGTTCAGATTAAGGTATTTCCCAAACGGAGGTACTAATGAAACTAAAGCCGGCTGGAGCAAACCGTCGGGGACATGTGTATGATATTGGAAGATGCTTGCTCCGATGTTCTCTTCTCACTGCGGTATGCTCATACAACCCGCGCACACCTTTTACAGATCACATTTCATACACCGTGACTGTTCGAAATACTGTTTACTTTTTCACATGTCACATGCCACCTTGGTGGCGTTTTTGTTCAACCTAGTGGGCACATGGACTTGGCGTCTCTCTCCTTACCCTGGTCCTTGTGCGAACGTGACGAGCGAATTTTTTGCTGGTGTAATGGTGAAATGCAATGTCGTGCCTACCAACCAAGTGCGACGGATACGGATGCACAGTGTCTGGCTGGTGATAATGAGGCTGCAAAAAGTCATGGAAAAATGTCGTGGTAAGTAGTATGTCTCAGTGTTGTAGAAACCAGACGCGAACATGGTAGGAACAAGCGTGTAACTACCGCACGATGCACATTAAGGGGAAGGAATGCTTTCTAAAGTGGACAGGACAAAAGTGCTGTGGTAAAATCTGCGAAGCAGAATTATGGAGACAGACACGCAACTGGACGAATTTCGCGAATGATTTGCATCAGATTGGTCCCGCGATGGTGTTGGCGCATTAAGGGGGCACTTCCTTTCCGTCCCAGTCCCAGCACCTGCCTCTTCCTTCAACGCCGACAGACTTGACAACTTCAATCAATCGCTCTGCTACCCAGTCGCGATCAAACAGTTTCTCTTTCTTCACACTTCCCCAGAACTCTTTGCTCAGGTCTGTTTTGACCGTGCCGGGATGGAGAGCGACCGCTACTGCATTATCTCCAGATGCTGTTTTCAGGTGGTTATCGAACGTCTTGACGAGCTGGTTGACACCTGCTTTTGAGGCGCGATAGCTGTACCAGCCGCCTAGTCGATTGTCCGAGATGCTGCCTACGCGAGCGGACATGACTGCTGTGGTAGATGCTTGCGGCAAGCCTTCGAATGATTCGTCATCTCCACTGCCGGTGGAGCCCTTCTTTGGTAAAAAGGGAGAGAAATGCTTCAGCATCAGCATCGGGCCCAGGGTGTTGGTGCGGAAGGTGAGCAACGCATCGTCGGCATTAATCTGAGAAGGTGACTTTTCCGGGAAGAGCAGTCCTGAGACAACGAAAGCCAGTTGTAATTGATGTGATTTCGAAGGAAACATATTCTTGCAGACCGCTGCAGCATCAGCGATAACTGTCTCGTCTACAAGCATTGATTAGTATAGCCCCTTGCCTTAGAGTGGGCATTGACGACTATACCCAAGACGTCTAGTCTTACTACGGTCACTCTTTTCTCGTCATCCTCTAGTCCTTCGAGCAATTGTTCTTTCGTCTTGTCCGGATCCTTTCGTGCTGTTGCTACTAGAGGTGCTTTCGTCGTCTGTAGCACTCTTCTCGCTAGCGCGAAACCGATGCCTCTCGAAGCTGGACTTACTAGAGTCCATGGAAGCATTGTGTAGTGGTAGTGAGCGCATGTTGACTTAGAGTAACTATTGAGAGGAACGCGATCGATGACGACACCGCCAATCGACTAGTGCCCATTCGATTAGCACCGGACTAGCTAGCGTGTCTTCCAAGCTCCGGATTCATCACACGTGTAGCGGCACCATTCATCAAACATAAGTTTCATATAATCTAGTCTTTCACCGCTATCTGCAGAAGTCTTGAAGTATGTATCGTGGATCGTGCGAGTCCGTGCGACTATATCTATCTCCGCGTCAGCCTCCATTTGCTCATCATTATCAACGGGGGCGTTACATTTTAGCAACTCCTTGCTTATCCATTGATCGTTATCTCATGAATCAGACGGCTCCGCGAAAGATTCCAACCAATTAGAGCAAATGAATTTTTTCTAGCCAATAGTAGCTAGCTTATATAAGCTGGTTGATTTCTTTCGTGGAGGGTCTGAGAAAAAATGGCTCCAAATTAGGTGAGATTGCGCTACGAGAAAACCAAAACTTTTAGTTTTTGTATAATATGACACTTTGAAATTGGAAATGAAGCCATTCGACGTCAAACTTATTTTGGTACGCGCTTCCCCACGCTATATCCTTGTGAGCGGACTTACCTAATACCAATGACTAGGTCGTCACAGGCGCTGTACAGTCAAATTCTCTCTTTAATATCCCAGCCAAGACGTTGCCCCCAACTTCACTCTATCTCCCGGAGGCTAATTTAATTGAAGATGGAATGAATGGTTGTGGCGTCGGCGCAGGATACATAGACACATGAACATGCCAAAAGAGTGGTTGCATGATCTCTAGTCTAGGCCCCAGCAGCACCGTTAGTTGGGCGTGCTTGCCACTCAGATATGGATGGCTTTTACATTTCTTTCGGTGATGTCCTGGGTATGTGGACAGCTCCTCTTTTAGCCCAGCTACAAGCAGATAACTTAAACTCAGGATGTGCTGCTTGAAGATCGCTTTGGATAGATAGCTTTGAAGAAGAAGATCAGCGCTAGGAAGGAAGAGACGGGTGGCTAAGCAAAGTCGGAAAAGCTCGGAGAGATTTTTGCGGGGTGCTCTTACTGTGCCCCATGCCTCCGTACAACTTAATTCCTTCATAATCAACCTCATCGTCCGCGTACTTCTTTCCCCTCAGCTCCCTCACTCCAGCTATTGTTAACAATGTCCTGGTCACATACACCCCGCCTTCCAATCCTCGTGTGGTGTCTCTGGGTATTCCCGTTCACGCTTTGGGACACCATCTATCTCGCACTACGACCCAACAGCCTTCCTAATCACAAATGGCACCACCCATATTTTTCCGGCACCTTTACAGTTTGGGCTTCCATTGACCGTATATACGGCCAGCAGGGCTATCACGAAAAAGAAGGCTTTGTCCTCGCACAGAGCGTGATGAACATGATCGAAGCCACCCTCTGCGTCACCTACGCTTGGATCATTTGGAGATCAGGAACCGGAGGATTCTGGAAAAGCAAGATCACTGGTAGAGCGGCTGCGCAGGCCGTTCTGGTGGGACTCAGCGCGGGATACATGACCGCAGCGAAGACGGCGCTTTACTGTAAGCGGAATCTCGCCTCGAAGAAACGTGAGACTAACATAAGGCAGTTTTAAGGGAAGTGTTCTCTGAGTTCAAGTACACAGGTCATAACGAGTGGAGACCCTTCCTGGTTACTTGGTGCGGCATGAAGTATGTATTCATAGTGAAAGAAAACCGGGTCAACCTGGCTGACCCCATGTTTAGCTCGCTTTACATTTCATCGTCCTCTTATATGCTATGGACGTTTAGTCGAGATATTTTGAGAGGACTAGAATCGAGTTCGAAGGAGGAGTAGGAGCAGCAGCCAAACTATGTGCACTCATCAAACACCAACACGGCGTCGTTGCAAGTTTACAGCCTCTTTCCTCAACTTTCCACATTCAAGAAAAAGATTTCGCGTGGAGGTTGAAATAATGATCTGGTTTGTGAGCTCGATCGGATGGGCGGCAGCCTGTTCGATATTTTCTGGTGGAACGCACGTTGTCGTCGTGCTATATCAGACGATTTCAGCCTAGTGTTTATACCGCTAAAGAATCTACAACTTACCTTATTACATGGATAATGTTCCAACAATGTTGCACAGCTTCTCTAGCACTCCCCTCTGTGAGCTCCTGTTATTGTCACCGCTTCGAACCAATGCATATAAATGACGTGCTACAGCCGCCCATCTACACTTAATTCTACCAACGTCGTTGAGTAAGTCAACCGTACCCAGATATACAGTCTTCGCTTTAGAGACACCTGACTACGTTTCACGATCTGTAATACAGGCTAAGGCTGTGGTAGTTAGAGTAGCGTAAGTTAATTCTTAGTTGACACCATGCTCCGGCTCTTTATCCACCGGTCCCCAAATGGCGCGCTCAATCAACCACTCTATCTTCCCACTCTCTTTGTCAATCTTAGCAAACATGAAGCTCTCAAACGCTGTGGCGATCCCGTCAACCTTGATAGTGCCCGTGATGCGTGCTGCCAGCTGGTCGCCATCGCGAAGGAATTCATCACTAATAGAGAACAAGGAGACATCAGCTTGTACTCTGAGCTTTGCACACGGATGAAGAACGAGGGGAAGAGGCAGACGTACACGATTGGCTCATATTCGCTACTTTTGTCCCGCCATTCGGCGATGCCTTTAATGTAGGCATCGCGTGCAATGCGCCGACCGTTGAAGATATGGTAGAAGGTCGGCGTCGTGGTGGCTTCGGTGTACAGACTGGCGTCTTCGGATGGGCCGGTAAGACTCCATTTCATAGCGCGCTGGAAGCCCTCGCGGGTGGACGTGTACTCCGACATGATGCTAAACCAGGGGGTTTGGTGGCCCTATAGCTAGTGATAAAGCAGGTTACCGGGGCTTATCAGGCTGTTGTTTGGTGTGAGATGAGTTGGGCGTAAGCTGACATGTGGAGACAACACACATCACTATCAAAGAGTACAAAAGGTTCCGAAGTTATCAGAACATTGGTCGGCGTTGGCAGTAGACCAAAAAGATAACGTAGCGTATAACTGCGAAGCACTGAAGCGTTCGCGTGTCAACCTCTCTGACCGGACCCGGACAAGCCTTGAGAACGTGGTGCTTACACGTGCAGGGTCGCGCTATGCAATCTCTTTTTGGATGCCACTAATTTCCAAATAAACTAGCTTAATAATCGGTCTCTCGACCCAATTCCGCCGCTTACCAACATATGCACGCTTTTTCTTCTCCGCCCTCCAGTCACTTCGCGTATGTCGACTCAAACTACATCCTTCACCAGCGTTTAATTAGCTTATATAATTGGGACAACTCGGTCTTGCTTTGCTTAAGACACAATGTGGCCGATGGATACGGCCCCACCCAGGGGATTGCTTCCATACTTCCTTCTTTACGTGCGTATCTATCACCCTCTAGCTTCCCTTTGCTCACACGCCTAAGACATCTCTCTCAGCGTTCATCCACAGTATTGCTTGTTATCTCACGCCTATCCCTGCCCTGCGCCATTTCTCCGGTCCTCAAAGGCCTCCTGCAACACCTCTCTTGGCACACGTCTACGCCGTTAAAAACATCTACACGAGCGCTATCCGCGCATATGCCGCCTACGACATCACGAACCAGGCACTCTATGATCTTGCGATCTTGTCGTTCATTGGTGTAGCATGGCTTTTTGTGACTGAATTAGCGGTTTATAGGACTGTGAGGTGGAAGGAGGCGTTGATTCCCTTTGTAAATGCTGGGATTGGAATCACCTGGTTGGTGATGACGAGGAGCTGGTATCTGAGGGGAGAGTAAGCTGGGAGTCGTGATAATGATGAACGGGTGGAGATAACGCCATTGTTTAAATTAGCCCGTCCACCATAAGGGCAGCGCTCGAGGGCTTGACATAGCACAATTCTCAGGCCAGATGTACACCCTCAAGTACCTACCATGCGGTTATTGAAGGAGATAATTCTACATGCACGGTATGGTCACGAAAACCCTAGAAGCGAAAGTCTAGTCAGCGAATCGATCCGTCTCGTGCATTCCTAGATTCTTTCACCCACCCAGTCTTACCTTATAAACTCACGCTGATCTCCGGATCCAGCTTAATATCTTCTTCGCTGAATCTCGTACTAGCCAGCCCTTCAGCAAATATCTCCAGTTATGTGTAACCTCAAACGGGTAACCTTCTCATGCGGCCATAAACAATTCAGCATTCTGGATCCGCCCTGCCTTCGGATCTTCAACACCATTAATAGAAAACGCATTCCACCCGAATTCAGCTGTACCAGCATCCAAATCATGACGATAGAAACCTCTGAACCGTACAACAAGGACTGCCAGCGAAAGCAGGCCATCCAAAACCTTTCGCGGCGGTACCAAGAAGCCATAGGAAAGATTGAAGAGGTGTCTGGGCGCGCTTCGGCCGTTAAGGACGCTGCAAAAAGAGGACCGCCAATGACCCGGTTCAATAAACAGGCCGAGCGCGGACGAAATCCAAAATGTTGGACAGCTCGTCCAAGCAGTCGCTGGAAGAGGCGTGCCGACTGTCCATCTTACCCCAAAATCTGCTGTCGTTGATTACAGCATCAAACACACCGTCTTCGTTTTCCAACTCATAAGTCCTACTTCGATCCAGATTCTGCACATCGCCCGAAACCCAGGTACAGGGGTGCAGAACGACCTTAGTGCTAATTGTTAGCCCATTGGGAGGTGGGTTGGGCGGAGTGAATGATGCCGGCGCCGTCCGAAGCAAAGACTACACCATGCTTGTCATCTCCGGAGTAGACAGGGTTACGCGTAGCGATGATGACACCACGGTAGTTTAGAGCCGCTGCAGTGAGACAGATGAGGACTTGGTGAGGGCTGGGGGTAGGAACTGGAAAATGCTCTTTGATGAGATAAGAAAGAGAGGAAGCGCCTGCTGAGACTGTCCAGGCTGGGTTGGGGGTCGGTTGTGCCATTGTCTTCTGGCAAGTGGTGGAAGAGATATGTAAAATTAGTACCTGGTGGTTGTTATACGATTTGAGCTCATGTAAGGGGTCTTATACCCACTACTCAATCATCGTAGCATTATAAACCCGCATCTTGATTTCAAAGCTGCAATTATATCTATTCTTCATTGGAAACTTCGTATACTAGACTAACAATCGTTCTGATGCTTTTCTGACATTTCTGCTCCCGTACTGGGTAATTGGTGAATACATGGTACCCTTGGGGAAGTTCCACTGCGTTACAGGCGAACCGCTTGTCCCTGCTGGAATGACGCAAGTTTTTGTAACGGATTTTAAAAAGATGGGGTGTTAATATTGACTGGACATGAGCGGAAGACGACGCTGTGCGACAACTGCGCTGAGATTCAAGATAGATTGCACAAAAAGGCACGTGAGGCGGTGGTGGATCTTGATCGACCATGGTAAGCAGGATGAATATTGACGCAGCAAGACCATTCGTGCACATATTTTAACCTCATTAAATTATCTTTAGAATGGCGCGCACCTTGCTGTGCATGCTTGAGAGCTCCATACCAACATGGAACCTAGCTTCGAAACGGCTTGTGAGTGACATCGGGAACGCCATTACTAGGAATAGCAACATTTTGTACCGACATTCGTATCGGAAATGTGGCAACCCTGTGCAGATTGCGATCTATTTCCGTTGGCATCGAGAGAGTAATGCGGTATTGGGGAGTGTACAACGGCGGTCACTGTCGGCTGTCTCAGGTGCGGTTCGTGAATGTCACCCGCCGGCGTCGTTGAGACCCACAGAGGGATGAGCCAAAAGGATTGTGATGATGGTAAGTGGGATCGAGACGTGTAAAGCTACTGGGCTAGCTAAATGCGCCGCCGTCTGATGAAAGATGTCTAAGACGATGTTGAGTCGCTGAGAATGATCGGCGGGGCTGCGCCTCCCGCCGCGCAACAACGGTGGCACAGACGCGCTAACCGGTCTTGGCCGAGTCCTGGTGCCGTTTGGGGTAAATTGGAGGATTCGCACCTATCGTCATCTCAAAAGACGCCGAACCTCCTGTCGCTCGCTATCTCCTCGCTCCCGGCCTTTGTCGCGACATGAGGACCGGCAAGTTCCTTTGTCACCCGCTGCGATATATCTTTGAACCGCGTGGCGTGAGAGTTTAGCGGGTGGCTGGTTTGACACAGCCTCGCCCCTCACGCTGAGCGTTTTCTTCCCTATAACCTGGCCTCGCGAACCCCGATTGACGATTCCGACCAACATTCTGCCTACAATGCCTTACCTACTCGCGCCGCGCGATCCGTTCGCGGAAGCGAAGAATACCCTTTCATCGTGGGATAATTGCATGGCCAAATCGTACTGCAAGTGAGTCTCGGGCACCACCCTTTATAGCTGTGACAGCACGTTGCTAACATGTTGACAGGTGGCCCGTCATTGTCGCTATAATTGTCGGCTCTCTCATTATCCTCTCTATCGTCTTATGCGTCGCGCGCTGCGTCTGCTGTGGTGCGGAACTCGCATGCTGCTGCTTCAAATGCTGCTCTTGCTGCTGTCCCTCGGGGCGATCGAAACACAAGCGCATGAAGAGCGACCCCCTTCCACCCTCATACAACCCTTCAGCATACGCCTCCGCGCCGCCTGCGCCCACGCCCGCACCCATCGACACCCGTCCCCCGAACCAGCAGTACCGCTCTCACGCCGCCCCCACCTTTAATCCCGCACCGATTCCCGTAGCGAAACCCGAAGAGCCACAGTTCGCTCGATTCGAGTCGCCCACTAAACCCGCCAATGAAGATGCGCTTCCACCTATGCCGAGCTGGAGTGATGCCAAAACTTCGCACGTCGAAGAGGAAGTGTATCCAGAAAAGCAGAACAACATTGAAATGGATAGGTTGGATCACAATGGAAGCGTAGCAGGAAGCTCGATAGCCGGAACGGCAGTCACCGGTGCATCGAGAAGATCTCCAGGACCCGGAAGGTCTCCAGTTCAGCGATTACAGAATCAAGATCCCTACGGATTCCCGGCAGGGTACCAGAACGATTCATTCGTCAGCAACGCTCCCCTCCGCGACGCTCGCAGCAGCCCAGGACCCCAGGGTAGATTTCACAATCAGGAACAAGACGGATACCGCGATATCTCGCCCGTCCAGCATACATCACCCGTCTACGGAGCAGGGGCCGGTTACGTGCAGAACCAGCAATACGACCGCCATTCGCCAGGTCCGAATTACCCGCAAAATCAAGGCTACGACCGTCGTTCGCCAGGTCCGAATTACCTGCAAACTCAAGAGTACGACCGTCGTTCGCCAGGCCCCAACTACGCGCAGGAACAGTTCCGTCGACCGAGCCCAGCGCAGAGCTCATCGCCAGTGAACGCATACGGGTACTCGGCACGTCCACCGCAGGAGCCTAACTTCATACCCGGAAGTGGCGTGGAGCAAAATGAGAGATACACGCCAACCGAGCCGACGCGGTACGAACCGTCTGCTGCACCGTCGTACCCTGGCCAGCAGACGTATGCGTCGGAGCCTGCCTACCCCGGCCAGCAAGCGTATCAGGCCTTCAATCCCGGACAAGCTCAAGGGCAGCAGTTCTCCGGCATCACGAGGAAAGCGCCACCCGGCTCGTGGAAAGATGTGTAAGGCACATATCTTTTAATACTAGTATACAGTATTTGCCTTGGTCATGTATTATCGTGTATTTATGCATAGCGAAGGCGTTTTGGAAGACTTTTGGGGCGAAGTGGAGGTCTGAATAGTCGATTGAGCCATTGATCTTTCCGCCTTCGTCATAAACTTTATATTTCCTGTCATACCCATCTATCTTGTCTTCAATAAACGCACCGTTTTTCGGCCAACGTAGTTACGTTGTGCAATCAAAATACTTGGTATCATAATCATGCTGTCAGTGGCAAAGAATACCGCACTACGCCAATTTAACTGTCAGGTCTAACAGTTACAGCACTTTCTATCTAAAGTATCATCGCGTCTCAAACTATCCCTTATCTCGGCCAAGTCTCTCCATATGCGCCGCAAGGTTGCCAAAAATATCAGCGCCATCGACACTGCCTCGAGAGAGAGGACGTATGGGCGTCAGCACCACTGGCTCCCGCTCGCGGTTGGAATGAGCCGAAGTGGCTGACCTTGCTAATGATGGCGGCCTCTCAGTATCCGGTGCCCGCTCGTCTTCGCCCGTAAACCCGTGTCGATGCGGGCTCTCCAGTGACCCTGTCCTACTCCTCAGTTCATGGATGAAGCTCTCGGAGAAGAATCTGCCATTACCTTCCTCATTGTTGTTACTCTGCCTGTTGGTTTCCGGGGGCGGAGTACCGCTGTCGTCAGACCACCAATGTGTATCTGTCGTCATTCGAGACACATCCCTGTCCCTATCCAGTAGTGTACCGGGAAAGTCATCGCTGGTACCGTCGGACGAAAGGTGGCCACCTGAGCTATCTACCCCGAGCCTACTAGGGCCTAGCATATTAGAACTGATGAACGCTATAGTTAGGGGACGGGCTTACACGCCTTGCTCTTGCCTCGCTTGCACCCGCTCACGATCTTCTACTTTGAGACTGTGGGGGCTTTCGTCATAGGCAGGGTACGGCGGGGTTTGGTGCCGGGTATTCGATGGTGCATGTCGCCCTCGCTCGAGAGATGTAGGGTTTTGCCTTGGCCTACCATTGGAGGCACCGTTGAAATGCACCCGCGCCAGTGGGTCTTCGATATCGGAAGCTGAGGTGTCTCGTGAGCGGGCTTCTCTTCTTGCTAGACGTTCGCCCCGGGATCGTGCTTCGGCTCCCGCTCTTGCTTTTTCCTCGGTATTTGGGCTACGGCGTGGACTGTGGTGAGGGTCTAGGCTAGAGCTATGGCGCTCCGGGCTTTGGCGTTCAGAATGGTGGTAAGAGTCAGGAGTGTGCTTGCATCGTGCTGGACATTGGACGCTGCGCTGAGAACGTGGTTCATCTTGGTCATGTCGCTCCTTCGGTTCCCTACTCCGCGTCCTACTCCTATCCTTTTTCTTCTCTCTCTTGTCTTTTCCATCTCCTCTGTGTTTTTCCTCGTCCCTCTTCTTCTTCCTCTCTGCTCTCCTTTCTTCCAAAGTTCCTCTAGTCCTTCTGTCCTTCTTCTTCTGCTCCAACTCATAACTCTCCTTACCCCACCGGAACTTCTCCTTCACGTGCGTGCCCAACCCCATCGTCAGCCCAAACTTGAACTTGTACCTCGGCGGCGGTCCCACTGAAGCGTCTCTCCATCCCCTCTTACCACGGACAAGCGGTTTGCCTCTGGAGTCGAATCGCTGTTCGTGGTGGGATCTGCCCCTTTCTTGGGGTTTGGAGCTAGTGTTAGAGTGGGAACTGCATTGCGGTGGAGTTGATGAGCGTGGGATTGTTACGCCAGAAGCGCCAGCTCCTCCGGCCATATGGAAGCGGGGATCTGGGTTGGAGCGGTTCGTTGCGCCTGAGACGAGGTTGTCGACCTCGTGCCGCTCTCGTTGTCTGCCTCTTCGGCCTCGATGATCTCGTTCGTGAGATAGCCTACGCTGCCTATCGGAGGATCGCTCGTGTCGTCTCCCTCTCGAGCTACTTCGCCGTGTACGATGGTGATTGTCACGCTCTCTGCTACGAGAAGGCATGACGTGCTTCTGTACGTCTCCTTCTCGAGCCTTCCTTACTTTCTCCTCCTGACGCAGTCGATAGATTTTGACTTCCTCCACTATAGCTTCCAAAATCAGTCGGCGGGTACTCTGATTACGGAGTTCCGGATGCCGCGGTCGATGTCCTGATACGAGGTTTTGAACGCGCGACTGGACCTCGTGGCGGTATTGTTCGGAGCTAGGGCTTGGAGAGCGCATGTTAGTCAACAGATACCACTATTATGAAGGTAAGAAAGGGGCGCTGGCGGCAAGTGACATGTATGTTGAGGAATTCAATAATAGAAGCGAGACCTTTATGTATGATTCCATGACGGGAAGCGTGGCAATTGGTCTCATGAATCTAGAGAGTGATCCGATTGAAGAACATGAGTGTGAACGGGCGTTGGAAAAGAAAGATTGGTGCCACGCATTTGCGAACGCAAACGCCAGGCATGAGTCTAGCGCCGCGACACCCTGTTGGAAACAGCTTGACAGAAGCGACAAGTGCAGGATGAAAAATCACACGAAGAACACCTGTCAATGCGAAGCGCTTCTCAGATGCATTCATTTACTGTTGTGAACTCATCAGAAGGTGCATGTTAAAGCGATGCGGTCTGAAAACCGACCAGAGATACACCAACCCAAAAAGAAGTTGAGCTTCTCTTATCCCAGTGAAGCTCACATCGGTTCGAAAGAATTGTGAGAAGAGTCTCGTTTAGAGAAGAAACTGGTATTGCTCTAAAAGTTATCGACGATGAGCACAAGGTTGCTGCACACGGCAAATAGAATCAACGCAGCGACATTGTGCTAGTCAAGTCCAAACCAGCTGAAGATAACTGGAAGGACGAGGAGAAAGAAATTGACCGCGTTGTTCCAAGGTTCCAGGATATTAAGGATACAAGGGGTAAGTTGACTATTATAGTTTCTATCTCCACCTTCGATTGGTTGCGCGCTTACAGTTCCTTCCAGTACTTGACATGCTTATCGTTAACCCGGCCTGTTAGCACTGGGTTGCTGGTAAAGGCGCAGTATCGACATCAAATACAGTTGAAATAGCATAATACAAGTACACAATAATCTCGCTTTCTCTAAGGATTTGCTGCGGTATACTATCTTCAGCATGTAGCTCCATCGTCTCTATGATGATTCTGTCTTGCGAATCGGCCCTCTTCCTCAATTTCTTCATCCCATGTTGATTCCTCGTCTGCGTTAGCCCATACTTTTCCTCCCGCACTTTCCAAAAGATATTGCGATTCCCCAAGCGTCGCTAGACCATATATACCTATCATGACGCCATCCCGGATGCCCATGAGCATTGCTTTAAGGGACGGAAACCGGTCTATAAAGACGGAGCCAATATATAGGCAGCCTTCTAATACTGAATTGTTCGATTACAAGAGAGCTTTCGTCCATATCGTCCCAACCTTGCGGAGGCTTGGGACCGGATCATGCACCACCGTCTGTGGTTTGACTGTGTACATCAAGTTAGGGCCTCGTTTCACATTGTGTGGGAGCAACCGAAAAAGCAAGCCTAACGGTACGATTGTCCGGACGGCAGAGTCTTAGACCCCTGCAGCTCGCGGTTGGTACGTACCTATCCTTGATCAAGATTCGTAGACTCGCGTACATTGACTGTACTAACGAAGTGTTTTACGCGCAATCATAAGCCATTTTGATCTCCTTTTGCACCCTGACACCCCTTAGCCTGTCATGTCCTTCCTGGCCTTCTTTCGGTAGTGGAGGAATGTTGGATGGATTCCGCGGTAGGATGCTTCGTGTTGAATCGCCATCCCCAGTATAGACTGTTGTCGATAGTTCGATACCATGCTCTGGCTGCAGTCGTAACGGATACTCGGAAATACTAGATGCCTTGGACGAACCCGCAGACAGGGTAGAGCGCAGCGCATCCCAGGCTTTATATTTGGGCCGTCTGCGTTCTCGTCCGCCTGCCCGGGTGGCTGTCGGGGAATCGTCATCGTCGTTAGCGGTGGGCTTCGATTTGGTTTTGGACAACCGAGTGTTGTTCTGGGATGTAGGGACGTGCATATCGAGTACACCCGTTTGGAGGTGGGCGAGGAATATGTGGATACGCGGGAGTGTGGCATGGTTGATGGAGAGGTGGATTACGATCTGGTCCATTATGGCCCAGACAAGTTGGGATCCTGAAGCGTGGTCAGTAATGGCGAAAATGGAGACATCAACATGGTTTGTTGACCGATAGGGTGCCTTACGTGTTAAGTCTTCTGTGTGAAGTGCCTTGCGGATGGCGAAAAGCCTGCCGATGTCTACTATGCAGACGAATAACCGTGATATAAACAGGGCCACGACGGTGGATTTGCTATGCTTTGACATCTGGAGCTGCCAAACGAGGGGCAGTATCCAGAAGGCGAGCAAAGCGTCGGTCAAGAGGTTGGAAACCGTGATTGGGTAATAGACATTACCATGTGTAGAGCACTTGGTTGGACTGAGGATCCACGGGTGTGGCAGTTGGCACTGGAAGCCTATGAGGAAGAAGGCGAGAAGGACGAATACGCAGACGATAGGTATAAGATATCTGACAGTGGCAGGCCCCATCTGTACGGGGTCGATGCGCTTAAATGTGAGGATCACGGAGAGTTTGGCACACGCTAGAGCCATGATGCCTGTGAATTGCGTCGTCCAGAAGAGCTACAGGATCGATGTCAGTAAAGCCAAGAGGGTACCACGAGAGGGTAGGTACTTTGAAGTAGCGCTCGACCTCATCGCCGGGTAATGTATCCTGGTGCCGCCCCAGACCTGCCCTGACGCAAAAGTGCGACAGTATCGAGGTGGTGAGGCCGAAACACTGATGGTGGTGAGCAAACTAGGAGCGAAGACGGTAGATGGTGCAGGCTTACTAGTGCTACTCCAAAGATGGCATCGTCGCGCTCAAAAGCGAGGCATTTATGGGACCGTACTGCTATACGAACGGTTGTGAACAGGATGGTCGAGGTAGACAGGACGATGGAGACGATAGTATTGATGGGGCCGCGGTCATCGGCTGTGAGGGCAGCAATGGGTGGAATGGTTCCGGCCATGGTGACGCAGCGCTGGCAAAGAGCGGTTGGTGGCAGATCAGCAGAAGGTGTGGAGACGGCGGTTGATAAATATTCTCGATCGACGTCTGCATCGTGCCGCGAGGCAGGTCACCGTTCCGGGAGGTCCAATGTCCAGGTTGTCGGTACCAAAGTTCGCAAGACTCCTGCGTGACACATGTATGTGGTTTTTCGAGGGGGGTTTGGGGGCTCCGACGATCCGTTGGGCGGCATGGGGGACGGGATGCCGCAAGGCAGTCCCGGAGCACTGTTCAAGTGACCGGCGAGAGTGGCGATGGCGATTGGTGTTTGATTCGCGCTATCGTTGCAGAGGGCGTGCGTGAGGCGCGGAGAGCTGAACGGAGCAGAAGCCGGCGGCGCCATGGGGATGAGGGGTGAGGGCGATGGCGTCCAAGGAAGGTTTCGCTAGGACGGGGGCGGGCAGGCGGGCTGCTGTTTGGGGTGAATGCAAGCGGGAATGCAAGCGGGGGTCGCGGATCGCGAGGGACGCGCCGCCGGGTGGCCCAGGCGCCGGGGCTGCTGCGGCGGCATGCCGACGCCTTGGGCTCGGCACGCTGCCCGCAGCCGCGCAGGCGAAGACTCGAATGTCCATGATTCAACACCGCCCGCCGCGCGCCGCCGGCCTCGAGTGCGCGGGCTGGGAGTGTCTAGTCGCGCCTCTTGGGAACTCACCTGTATAGCGTCCGTACAGGTAGCTCCCGCCCCGACCCGTCAGCTGGTGCCCGCCTCGCACGCGTGCTGTCCCGATCGACTGGGGCAGCGGTCGGTCCCACGGGTTCGTTGGTATGGCATCTGCCCAGCACGTGTCTTCTCTCGCTGCAGTGTTGCCCACACGTGCACCACCCTTCCGCGCTCTCGCGAATGCCTCCCTCGCTACTGGCATCCCGACCTCCTGCCCCGCCTGCCGCAGCTCGTAGCGACGTGCATTTCCCTGCCGCGCGCTCCTGCAATGCAGCGCACTGAGCGCGCTTCCCCACTCCGCCAGCGACTCGCAGAGCGCGCCAAGTGCCGTATGCTGCAAGGCTCCGAGTCCACCTTGCCTTCTGTAGCCATGCGTGCGGCTTGTATCTCGAGAGACCAGGCCCGTCGACCGCTACTCGGAACTCGTCTGCGACCAGCCTCGCACCCTCATCCGATCGCCACTTCTCGCCCATAAAGCCCTCGAGCTGCCCCGCACGGACAGTTCAACAAGACGCGAACTGTCTTTCCCTCCCGCTCGTCGATCCATCCCACCACACCTCACTCAGCATGTCTCTCGTCGACAAGGACGCTGAAGTCGTCACGACAACAGTGCCAGACTACCACGATGGACTCCGCGACAAAGGTTCCGAGTCGGACCACAACAGCCGCCCTTCTGATGCATCTGCGTCTAAGAATGTTTTCGACGTACGTCCATGCCCATGACGCTCATGATTGGAGCCAGCGCGCTAACGCTTATCCCAGCGCTACATCAATTACATTGCCATCATGAATTTTGGCTTCACTCTGCAGACCGGATGGGAGGGCGTTGGTCTGACCTTCCAGTTCGCCTGGCTCAACGGCGGTCCGGCTGCCATCGTTTACGGCGCTCTGATCGCCGGCATTGGATCAACACTGGTCGCTACTGCTTTGGGCGAAATGGCATCAATGTACGGATAAATCTTTTTTTCTTCTAACAAATCCCAATACCTCCTCGCCATGATCTGCTGACATTGCCGCAGGGACCCTACTGTTGGTGCGCAATACCGCTGGTCGGCTCGCTTTGCCCAGAGAGCACCAGAGTTCTGGGGGTTTATCCAGGGTACGTCGGTGCTTGAATGGCGTTGTACACCATGCTAGAACTGACACCTGAGCCTAGGCTGGATCACAGTCATTGCTTGGATTTGCAACTCCGCCGCCGCCTTGTCCGTCTCGTCTAACACTTTGGCCGGTCTGATCATTTTCAACAACCCAACATACGAACTGAAATCCTGGCATGCAACCCTCTTCCTGATCGCCCTGATCATCGTTCCAGTACTTCTCAATTTCGCATTGCGAAGAATCATCAGCTCCCTCGAAACCATAGGCGGCATTTGTCATGTTATTTTCTTCATCACCGTCATCACCACCCTCGCCACACTGGCGAAGCGCAGCTCCAACGAATTCGTCTGGAAGACCCTGCACACGGATAGTGGCTGGAGCAATCCCGGTGTTGCCTTCTCCATCGGCATGCTTACCACAGCATTTTCCATCAGCAGCTTCGATGGTGTTCTTCATATGAGTAAGTTGTACAAGAGTCTACATAGCATGCCATTTCAGTGTTAACCAAGCGAATAGTCGATGAAACCAAGGAGCCTCGGAAGCGAGTGCCCGCAGCCATGCTCTTTGCCACTTCCTCTAATGCTATTATGCAATTTGCATTCTGCATATGTTTAATGTATTGCATTGGAGATACCGAAGCCGTTTCTGGTTCCATCTTGCCAATCGCCGAAGTTTTCTATTCTGCGTAAGAGCCCAGTCTACAAGGCCTCGCCTTCACACCTAACTCGAGATTACAGCACGGGATCGAAGGCTGCGTCAACAGTCATGGTCGTCATGATGGCCGGAGTGTGCATGGTGTCCAATTTCAATGTCATTGCCTCAGTTTCCCGTTTGGTCTGGTCCTTCGCACGCGACAAAGGCCTCCCTTACCATGAGTCCTTCACCTATGTAAGTCTCGTCTGCACAAATATTCGGACTAGACTAATAAAGTAATGCAGATCCATCCGCGGCTGCAAGTTCCGCTGCCTGCTCTCGTCTTGGTCGGTACCATCTGCTGCCTTCTGTCGCTCATCAACCTTGGCTCGACCGCTGCTTTCAACGCCCTTATCGCGCTACCCACCATCGCACTATACGTATCATATACTATTCCGATCATCCTCCTCACGCTGCGCCAACTTGCTGGCAAGCACCCGAAATACGGACCATGGCAACTTGGAAGGTGGAGCATCCCAATCAAGCTCGCTGCCCTGGTCTACTTGATCTACGTTATTATATTCATTCCATTCCCGTCGTCTCTGCCGGTAACAAACCTTACTATGAACTATGCTGGCCCTATCTTCATCGGCGCTGTTCTGCTTGCATTTGGAGATTGGTTTATCAGCGGCCGCAAGAGGTTTAAGGTGCCCACCGCCGCACTCGAATGGGAGGAGGATGCTGAATAGGACGACCTAGATTTCATGTAGACGATTCATGCTATGGATGAGACACGATCTAAACGTAGATAATTAATGGCAACGCAAACGAATACTTTCAGCGCTACAGCGCGAGAAATTCGAACGGACATCAAAGTCCTACCCAACAAATTCTGTCCCATCAAATCTGTGCAGGAGTGAGCCCATCGGCGATTTTCTGATGACCATGTGATTGGCTGTCGCGTGTGCATGGCATGGCTTGTGCCATACCACTGCAGTTGCATACAGGATCCATGTAGTGCACGAGGTCCTGCAGCGTTCCAGTATGTCGCAACTGCATTCCAGACTACCACGTACAGCGGGAAGTGAGATACTTTTAGGTACGTTAGCCGAAGGAAGTGACTGCTCTTTTTCAGTATTCTATATCTACCGTGACCGGATCATCGATCATCGCTGTACTCGAGTCCACCCATGGACCATACACATATCTATAGGACCAGGCCCCAACCGGCGCATTCGCGACCCGAGAGCCACCGACCTCGGAGCGAATAGAAACGAGCAATAGACAGAAAGGCTGTGCGCAAACCCACAGCTTCTTGCACTAGTGGCATCCACACAGCCTAGGCGCGTCTCATAAGAAATACAAGGTGGAATAATGATGCCGATGAAGAGTCTCATCGGTGAGCTGTGTCGCGGAAATGAGACCATCCTAGACTGTGGTTGGTCCATCCCAGAGGCACTTTTGCGGAGGGGCTTAAGCCACCTCGGCGACCCCCGGCTGTTGCGATCAATCGGCCAAACGCTCTCATTTCGGCTAATGTTTGCGAAATATGGGCGTGCTAGCAAGTTGGGGGGAACGGGCTGGGAGAAGTTGCTTTTTTCCATGTCCCGTCCCGTGTATGTACGCCAGCATACGATTGAGTAATTCCGCCTTGTCTCGGAATCGGCCGTTTGAATGATTGTTTTTTCCCCAAAGCACTCCCGTGAATGAGCTTGGATGTTTGTTTTTTCCCAAAACACTCATGCGGATGAGAAATTGGACTGCTTTTTCTGTGTCAGAGCGCTCCCCCCATTATAAATAAAATATCCTGGCGTGGATCGCTGGGGAGTCACAACAAGGGTACGGTTCAGGCGGTCTAGAACGGACAGGTAAAGTTGTGCGTCCATGGATCAGTGAAGACAGATTCGGGGGGTTAATACAAGCAGGCTATTTCAGTGTCATGGATCGAAGAGGTGTGATGGAACGTTGGATGGCCTAACATTGCACATGTTGCACACATATTTGCACGTGACCTCGCGAAAGCGGACTAATCGATGACGCGCTGCGGGGCTGCTCCCAATCTGCGCTTCACCTGCTATTTGGTGCGTTACAAACCCCTCTCTACACGGCCTCAATGTACCTAGCCCCATTGTCCCCTTTGATAAGACGCACTCTCACAGAAGTTCCCTTTAGCCTCTCCAAATCTTCCGTGGTCCGCCTCTTCCACACCACGCATCCGTCCTTCGCAGCCTACAACATGCCGCAACCCGCCAAAATCACCTCGATCGATGCCCTCCCCGCCGACGAAGCGAAATGGATCGAGTTCCAGAAGATAACTTGGACCGACCAAGAAGGCAAATCGCGCATCTGGGAGGCGGCCTCGCGCAAGACACGCGGACAATCCGGCGTTGACGCCGTAGCCATCAGCACTGTCATTCGACACCCCACCAAACCCCCCTCCACCATCATAATTCTGCAATACCGCCCTCCAGTCGATGCCGTCTGCGTTGAGTTCCCTGCAGGTCTCATCGACGCCTCTGAAACACCCAGCGATGCTAGCGTCCGCGAGCTGCACGAGGAGACGGGATACAAGGGCAAGTTGTCGTATATCAGTCCAACAATCGTCAGCGATCCGGGGATGAGCACAGCAAATATGCAGCTGGCCACTGTTGAGGTGCAGTTGAAGGAGGGAGATAAGGAGCCGGAGCAAGTCCTAGAGGATGGCGAGTATATCGAGAGGGTCGTTGTGCCGCTTGATGAGCTGTATGAGCGGTTGGAGCAGTATGATAAAGAGGGCAAGAGGGTCGATGCAAGGCTCTGGCATTGGGCGGCGGGGCTTCACTTTGCAAAAACCATGCTTTGAGGGGTGAAGCTAGGGAAATATATGGAGTCGGAGGCAAGTGTAAATGTATCACGAGGCAACCTGCTCTGAGCGGGGGTCATGAAGAGGAATTTTTGGAATACGCGGCCTTGCCATGCCACCCGCCACTATAAACGCATGGCGATACTGTCGAAAGCCCTCAGAGATAACTAGGCTCAATGCTAGTCAACATCCGATCACTTAGGCCACAGACTTCGTTCGGTGGCCCCCAGATCGAGTTCTCAAGCGGCGAGCTTTGCGAGTCTACCCAATACCTTTTCCCTCCGAGCATGGATCTCCGCAGCCGTGAACTCAGCATCCAACTCCTCGCTCTTCTTGGTTACCTGCTCCACATCCTTGCCAATGACCACACTCTCCTCTACCTCCATCCTCGCAGCAGTTTCGGACTCTTGTTGCGCCTTCGCTGCCAGCTCCTTTGCCTTGGCTAACTTAGCGTCCTCTTTTTCGAACCGCCGCTTCCACATTCCTACAACAAAATCAGTATAGTTCGTTATGGTGGATGTAGGCAGCTTATACGTACCGATGTAGTTCACCTGTGCCTGCCTCATCCAAATTCCCCACCACATATCCCTTACCCAAGCTATCAACACATCATCACTAACACCGTAATCGCTCCAGCACATCTCGAACTTCTTCTCACGAGGTTTGCGTGCGAGATAGGGCAGGCCGGTTGATGGGGAGAAGAGGGTCCAGCGCGCGATGCAGAGAAGCTTTGCCTCAAGCGACATGGTGGCAGACGGCGGGTGTGCGGTGAAGGCCAAAGCTGGAGTGCGCGGAAGGGGGGTGAGGTAGAGAGGTGTATCCAGGGGATTATTGGAGAGACGTGGGAAGTCGGTTGCGAGAACGGGTGAGAGCGGGGGCGTATTTGGTGGGTTGGGCGGAGTTGCAAGAAGCCCGTCTGATAGGATGTGGGGACGGAGGCTGTCGGTCGGCATTGTAGGGTTCATAGGAGGTGTAACCGGCCCTGTAGGCATGGCGATAACTCGCGGGCATGGTAGATCATCGCTCCAACCCTCTCGGTTGGCAGGAATGGCCTTCATCAGGACCTCTTTTAGCCGTTGCTCCTCTAGCACTTTGAGGTGAGCAGCGCGCTTTGAGTAGTACTCAGACGTGATGGATGGGAAGAGCGTGAAGACCTTCTCCCTCATTGCAGCCCTTGAAGTCTTGTGCCACTGCCTGAGCGAGACGTCCTGATCAGGGAAGCGGTAGTCGGGGTAGTGCTGAGGGATCCACTCCGTGACGAAGTGCACCCAGGGCGCTGACCGCTCCTCTAGATGCTTGAGGAACTTCTCGTCCTCCAAGCGAGCGGCGAAGTGCGCTGGGTTGAAGACCCATGAGGAAGAGAAGTACTTATAGACTGACTTAATTAGCGAATGCATCTCATTTGCAACACTAGCAACTTACTCTCTTCATTGCTCGTGAACCCCTCATATAGGATCCTCCTATCCAATCCCACAATTTTGAGCAAGTCCCTTGCAAAGTCAGCACAGCTTATACCTAAAGCTTTTGGTCAAAGCCATCTCAGACCAGAGACACGCTATCATAAGGACTGAGGATTACGTACCAAGGATCCTTGCTCACGAATACCATACTGCCGGGGAAATTCGTCTGCTCCACCTCTTCAACGCGAACGTGCAAACCCTCAAGATCAATTGTCATCCCAAGCGGCTTGATCAAGGACCCAAGCATCTTGCTCCCGCTCGCGTAGTTCAACTGAAATTGATCCCACGCAAAGCTCTGCTCATCTGGCATCTCTAAAACCTTGACATCAACCTGGACCCAGAAATTATTATTGCCGCCAGCGGGTATAGCGCTAAAGATGACTTCTGGGTTCAGGTGGCCACGTCGGCAGTGCGTGGTGTTGAAGACTGAAGAGACTGCCTTGACCATTGCAGGCCAGTTGAGGGAGGTACCAGAGGAGCTGGGAAGAAATCCAGAGACCAGGAAGTCAATGTCACCGTAATCAACCTTGGAAGGCATCTCGGTGGGGACAACGACACGGGCGAAGAGCTTGCGGAGGGCGTCTGTCGTCTGCTCGCGGATCTTGAGGTAGAGGTCTCGGGGGATACGGGGACAGTAGAGGCCGTGGAATGCGTGGCCACCCATGCTGTTTGAAGTGGAGTCCTGCGGCTTTTTGTCAGGTTTTGCTGCGCTTATGAAAAAGGGAGGGCTTACTCTGCTATCCTCGAGAGTCCAGATATCGGTCTGCGAGCTTCGATGTTTGAAAGATTCGTAACCGGGTAAGGACGCTGGAGATTAGAGTGTACAACTTGCGCGGTTCAGGGTAGCAGTGGTGGGGCCTGAGGTGATAGGTTAGAGGGAACGCAAGGTAAGAGAAGACGACGGAGGCTTTGTTTCGGAGCTTACCTCCAGAGTCTATCCAGGCGATGAGGCAAACGTGGACTTACACGGACAGCTTCTGGAATCTCTTGAGAAAGCGAGGCCCCCGCTTTATCCAGCTGACCAACCTTCGAGCGTAAGCTAGCAGGAGGGCAGTGCCAGGAGTTGGCGCGCTGTTACGGGAGTTTGAAGACGACCCGGACAACAAGCTGCAACCAGGACAGCAGAAAGGTAAACAAGAAATAAAATAGGCAACTGGGAACGCGATGACGTTGTTTGCGTTGCGGTGGCTTTGCGGGTGCCTGCATTATCGACAAACAAGGTGAAACCATCTAGAAAACACAGACAAACTGAATGGACAAAGCCGAACGCTTACACTACTCGCCCATTCTATGCGCTGCCAGCTCTAACTTATGTTCCTTCATCCAGTTACTAGGCATTGCTCATGATTAAAAGTTCAGTAGGCTGTTGGAAAGGATGTTATCATATGGTCGTCGGAGGCCATTTCCGACGGAAAGGGCTATCGTCGCTCGTATCTGAATCTTGTTTGGACCATTACGGCCCTAACTGCTTAGTGATTGCAGGAAGGTAGCGACGTCCAGTGGGGTGAACTTAGCGCCGTGAAATAGTCTTCTTACCACCACAGCGCGATCAGGCATTCCACAACTATCTCTGAAGAAGTAGCACTCGAGTGCTCACTTCAGACATAGTATGACCCTTTCCTATGACGTCCTTTCTCAACCAAGGAAGGGTTAAAAAGTGCGGAGTTCTTCACAAGTCGCCGTGCGAGCCATAAGCCTATAGACGGTCATGCTCCACTTACGATACGCTCGAAGGCATGCGAAACTGAAAATATAGCATGGGCGTTTATGTGGACCGTTCTGATGGTAGACCTACGAACGTCGTGTACTTCAGTCGAGTAGGCGAAGGTATCTGACCTTCCATTAGCCATAGACTCGGATTGCAGCAAGTTCATTGTTGCGGCGATATAGGAATAGAAAATAGCACTGCGGCTTGGTGGAATGGATCCCTTATCATACTAAGCAGGCTATCCTCGAGCACATGGGCATACGCATGGTATAAGGTGCCATTGGGTTTACGTAGCATGTGTTGCTTCTATTGCTCTTCTAGAGGTTGTTAGTGGGCGTTGGTGTGGAGAAAAACTAGGCGCAGTGATCTAAACTACGGTGGTATCCATAAGTGACTCAAAAACAACTAGGCTGCTGCATGCAGTATTAACGTCCCACAAAGTGGCGCAGACCGAGAGAGTGAAAATGATTCGGCGTCGTCCTCGCCGCCTTTTTGCTGACACAGCAAGGCTGCAAGTGCCTAATCCACAAATAAATCAACACGACACAACTCGCTCTGATACTGTCAGATACTTCGACATCCTTCAAAATGGCGTCGTTCGTGCAAACCATCCTAAACTGCATCACTGGAGCTGAACCGGCCACCGAAACCTACCTCGGGGAGAAACAAGTCGTTCTCCAGTACCACAAACCCCGCACCGCGGAATCCGTCGCGGACCAAGTTGTGCAAGCCATCACAAGCGCAGAGAAAGGCGGCAAAGACCTGCGGAACAAGCTCGACGACATCGTCGGTGAATGTGGATGGAAGGAGAAAGTCGCCGAATGGGTTCTTGTCAAGCTGGAGTCGGTGTTGCGTGAGGCGCAGAAGCTGGGGCCAGCTTTGAAGGAGGCATACGACAAGTCATGCGAGGTCGCGAAAGCTATTGAGGGCTTTGTGCAAGAGCATCCGGCCTTCTGCACGGTCGTCGCTCTGGGCGTCCTCGTCCTCATCGCGCCGTGGGCCATCGAGGCGCTTGGGTTTGGAGAGCTTGGACCGATAGAGGGTACGTCTCTTGCCCAGTTTCACACTTCTCATAGCTGTTCTGACCCATTCCTAGGTACTTTCGCGGCAGCCTGGCAGTCGCGATACGGTGCAGCCGTGCCCAAGGGTTCGCTCTTCTCCTTTTTCCAGCGCTTGGGTATGACGTGGCATTGAAGCTCCCTGCGCTTCTGGGATGTGGTGGTTTTGGTTCGGGAAAGGACTCCGAAGCTGCCCCTACCGCCAGTAAGGCGGTTAGACGATGGATGAGATCTCCCCTGCTCCCAATAATGAAGGTCCGACTAGATGCCGGGCTGTTCATGCTCCGATGATGTCATTGCGCTATGCGAAAGCAAGGCTGGTGGATGCGGTTAGCCTGATCGACACTAGGTACGAAACGAGAATCTATGCAAGGTGTCTAAAGCGCTTTTGAGAGTGAATGTCATGTAGACATTAGGGTAGACGGTGTTGAGCCTCAACACGTGTTGCCCCACTTCTTTAGTCTATTTTGGGACTACTTCTACTAAACTAACACCCTCTTCTCTAACGACATTGCATGAGTAGGCGGGCTCAGGGAAGAACGAGTCTGCCAAAAAGTATTGTTGCTCCCACTATCGGAGTCGCGATGCCTGCTGCCCTGAGCTGTCCTAGAAAGCGTCGCAATCGCTCCCACCACCACTTTGGATCTACATCACGAATCCCAACTACCTTCTCTGCGCTTTCCTCTGCCGCCCGCCGATATCAACATGATGGAGCTCTATACTTTCGGCCGTAGCCTGCAGAACAGCCTCAGCTCAATCCCCATGAGTGCGCCGATGATCTGCCTAAAAGCGCCGGAGGTCAAGATTCTGTGGGCGTCGTGGTGCGACGTGATATGTAGGTTGCGGTAGCTTTCTAAACCGTCCGACAGCGTTCAGGATTCGTTTGGCTGATCTCGCCTAGTAGGCTGCCCTCCGCTCGTTGGCGAGAATCTGACGTACTGGGGGACGTCCCTCAACCCTCACCAGGCTAGCCACCTGAGAGGTACGAAATACGACCCAACCCTAAAGTTCTTCGGCCGAGAGATAGCTCACGGAGTGATGGGCTTTATCTCCCCATCCATGCATGAAATCACCTTCTACCGCTCGGAGGTGGCTATTAAGAAGGGGGAAGATCCTATCAAAACCTACTCCTTCCGGGCCGATACGTGGGATATTCTCGATATACGCTTCACAGCTGGAGACGGCATCTTGGTAAGCTCAAGGACACGAGCTTGTGCCAGTCTCGCTGGCGGACACGTCGTCGACATGCCTTCTTTGGCGCAGTTCGAAGATTGTCTAAAGTCACACAATCGTGGTCCCGACAAGTACGTTGAATTGCCACTGCATCATTGTGAGCGGTTAGCTTTTGCGCCGAGCGAATGGAACACAAATGCGACCACGTTCACTGCGCTCAACGGAAATGGCAAGGTACACACTGGATCCTGAAGTTTCTGTAGATAAACGTTCTACAGAGATATTTGCCAAAAAGCTGACCCGCACAATGTAGATCTACACTTACGCAGCCGACCGGCGCTATCCAAAATGCCTTGGCCGCCCCTTCGAGGAACACATGAGCCCGCATTCCAGCGACCGCGCCGCCAAGATTCCCTACTTCACCGAATCTACCATCAAGAAAATTGCCTCAGGCGGCTACTACAGCGCCGCTATCACGGACGACGGCGAGCTGTATGTATGGGGCCAAGCATCCCCGACAGCGTTCAGGAGTGGCGAACTCAGTGTGCTACGAAAGGACGCAGATGAAGACGAGGATGAATTTGTACGGTGTGTGAAACTTGAGGTTCATGGGCGCCCGGTTACCGCCAAAGACGTATCGATTGGCTGGGGACATATCCTGGTTGTAGGTGAAGTCGAGGGAAATAATCCCGGAGAGACTTGGAGCACGGTGTTTGGTGCTGGGCATAATGAGCGTAGGCAGGTGGCTAGGGAAGACGTGGATTTTGTCGAGGACTTCGTCGAGCTGGAAGTGTTTCGTGGGAAACAGATCAAGCAAGTGGTTTGTGCGGGCTTCTCGAGTCACGTCGTAGTAGAGAAATAACAAGCATCGTTCGGACCGGGGATATATGAGCCGAGCCGAGGGCCCTTGGCTAGTAGCCTCAACGCAGGGGGGGTTTTTTTTTTTTTTTTTTTG
>JASJFT010000318.1:0-38904 GCA_030770425.1 Darksidea phi | reverse complement strand
CCCCCCCCCCCCCCCCCCCCCCCCCCCCCCCCCCCCCCCCCCCCCCCCCCCCCCCCCCCCCCCCCCCCCCGCCCCCCGCCCCCCCCCCCCCCCCCCCCCCCCCCCGTTTGATTATCAAACTCGTGCGATGAGACATGCAGGTGGGCGGCGAGGTACAGGACACAACAGCACGTCGCTTGCCTCCTTGCTCCTAAAGAAAGAACGCCTGCATATTGCGTGGCGAGGGGTGTCTTCTTCCTCACGCCTAAGGGAGAACCAACTGGAGATTCGGGGATTTCGGTGTGAACGTTTCGAGCACCGGGCTGAATCTGTATCGCGAAATGATCGAATATTGGGGAAAGGGTGGATAACAACAGGAGGCCCAGTCGCTTGAATGGAGCCAATTCCTTGGCGCCGACGGAACGAAATTGGAACGTGAAGGTCTCTGGTGGGTTGTTTTGGTGTTGGGTCGCCTGGTGGTGTCCGAAGCGGCTCGTGGAGTTCGGCGTGCAATTTACCTCTTGTTGGATGACACCGATACCTGAGAATTCGAAGCCTTTGACAAAGCATTGGACGCCATGATCTCTCTATTTTCTCTTCCTCCCGATTACCCCGCGCTTATGGTTCTACGGCATACTCGTGAGCATCGCTTGCACGGCGACCACGAAAGACAGGACGTCGAGGCTTTAATTAAAGCTGCAAAGCGAGGATCGGATGGCTGTTTCGAAACACGCCACAAGCGTTACCCTAATTCTGTCCGTTCCCTAGCGTCACCCCTCGGTCGATCTCGTTCGTGTTTCACGTTTTGCCATTGCAGGCCGTCGACTAAACTCATTGGCTAAGAAGCTTTTAAGGCTTGCGCGCGCTCGGGAGACGGCATTCGCTAGGTCTGGAAAGGCAGGCGCTTTGCCGATCAAAGAGATGGATTCGCAGGAAAATTAGAAGGTGTCCGCGACGGCGGCAGATGGGCTGCTCGGGGCAGGGATGGTGAGAATGTGGTGGTTCCAGCGGGGGGGACCGCAATGAGCGCAGTCATCAAAATGGAGGCATCTCCTCATCATCTTCCTTACCTTTGAGGTGCACTTCATAACCAACTTTTCGTCTCTCCTTCCGGGCGTTTCTGCCTTTGTCATTCTTTTGCTCGTCGCCAGTCGACTTGTCCATTCTTTTGAGAAAATTCCTACGGCGTCCTAGAGACTCGGTTCGTTTCTGTGTCATACTACGACAACCTTTTGATCAACGACAATCCCTTTTTGCCACGAAACCAATACGATCACCGATCATGAAGACTCAATCTATCGTTTTTGCGGCGTTGGCCGCTGCGCCCTCGGCCTTGGCTCATACTGTCTGGAGCATTTTCTATGTTGACGGAGTCAGCCAGGTTTGTCTCACATTACTGTGTTGAATAACGCACGTACTAACTCGACACAGGGAGATGGCGTCGCTATGCGTATGAGAAAAGACCCGGCCAAAGCTTCTTTTCCTCTAGAAGACTACGGCAGCACCGATATGGCGTGCAGTATGTCGCTTTCGGACACATCGTCAAAGTAACTAACAAATAATGCAGACGTCGACGGCACCACTGGTGTCTCTCGCGTTCAATCTGTCTCGGATGGTTCTACTCTCACCTTCGAAATGCGCTCCTGGCCCAACGATGCTAGCAAGGAGCCACTAGACGAGGGTCACAAGGGTCCCTGTGCTGTCTACTTGAAGAAAGTCGACTCCGCCATAGACGACAAGGGTATGTATTTGTACCCCAGATGCATCTTCTTTCCCTGTCCTCACATAGTTTAGGTGCCGGTGATGGCTGGTTCAAGGTCTTCGATCACGGCTACGAAGCTTCCTCAGACCAATGGTGTACCGACCGTCTCATCGCCAACAAGGGCCGTCTGTCTGTTAATCTGCCCAAGGGTCTACAAGGTGGCTATTACCTCGCCCGTCCCGAGGTCGTAGCCCTGCACAACGCAACAGATGGGGGTGCACAGTTCTACATGGGCTGTGCCCAAGTCTTCCTCGAAAGCAAGGGTAGCCTAGTCCCAGAGAAGACAGTGTCCATACCTGGCTACGTAAAAGCCGGCGAGGAGAGCGTCAAGTTCAACATCTACGTCAACAAAAACGCCGAGTATAAGATCCCTGGTCCTCCCGTCGCTAAACTCACCTCCTCTGGCGCAGCTACCGCCAAGGATGCCCAGACTGCTCAGACCGAAGGCCTTCGTCCTGAGGGCGCCATTGCCGAGAACGCGAATTGGTTCGGCACTGAAGTTCCTTCTTATTCCGACGAGTCAGGCTGCTGGGCCTCTGGTGAGAAGTGCTGGAAGCAGCTCGATCAGTGCTACAAGGTCGCTCCTCCTACAGGCAACAAGGGTTGCGAGATCTGGCAGAACAAGTGCCAGGGTATCAATGACGCGTGCAAGGCTAAAGACTTCAATGGACCGCCGAACAAGGGCAAGGATCTCACGCCTAAGGCTGTGACTATCGAGGTTGGACTGGTTATGGAGACTGTAGGAGGTGGTGTTGCTTCCATGCCGGAGACTACAGCTGCGATTAAAGAGGAAGCACCAAAGAGCACTGCTACTGCTGCTGCGAACACCGATACCACGGCCTCTGCAGCTCCATCCTCGAAGGTAGCAATTTCCTCTGCTGCTACTTCAACCTCCTCTCCATCATACAAGCACCACGGAGGATACGAGGAAGGTGCTGATGCTTCTGCCAACAAGTCCAAGACCACCATTACTGTCCCTGCGTCCGAGAACGCACCTGTGCCAACGGAGAAGGCGGTTTGTCCTAAGGGCTACGAGTGCTTTACTGAGGTGGAAATGCAGTACGTTACTGTTACTGAGTACGTGACTATGGGGACTCAAAAGCGAAGGAGTATGCATCAGCGACGACATGGGGTTTCATTGTAGACGATTGTAGGACTGCGACGATTGAAAGTTGAGGAAGGGCTTTTTTTTCTACGATGTTGTCGCGGGCCTAGCGCTCTGTTGTGGTATTTGATGGTTTGCGTACCTGTTTTGGTGCTGTTGCCGTAATGGCTTTTTCGATTCTGCACGCAAATTTTTAGGGATTAGGATTAGCATTTGGTATTTAGGGATGGGGAATTTGCTGGCGGGTTCCGATTGGGCAGAGACGAAACGAAACGAAACGATCCAATTGATACGCAAAGTTCAAGACTATAGTGCCTTCGTTCGTCTTTCTATTTGCCTACATCTCGCTCTGCACCCTTTGTCATCGATATGCTGTCGAACAGTTATGAATAAAAAAACAACAGCAAGGAGGGAGGTACACTATTGAACATATATCAATACATGTTTTATCTCATATTACTCCAGAAATTGTAGCTAGAGTTGTGCCGAGGCGGAATAGAAGAAGAAAAACTCGAATGCCGGCTTGAAAAGGATTTGGATAAGCATTCGATAATCTCGGGGGGCAACCAAGTAGATCTATAACGTTACGCCTTGAGGGGTTGTATAAATGGAGGAAGGTTAGAAGTGTGAGCTGACACGATATATAGAAAAGATATAGGACGAGAGCGAGTGTTGGTGATGCAAAACACGAGGCAAGGAGAGGCGCATAGCATGCTCTTTCTAAATCATAAGCAAATGTTGGAATATCCTGTTGCGCTTCTATCAGACTTAAGCTAACGACTACATCTGTAAGAACACCGCTGCGGGCTCCCACGAATACGCAAAATTCCTCAGATGGCCTTGCTACAGTGCTCTGATATTACTCTAGAGAACTACTTTACTAACGTACAGCTAGCAAAATGCGCTTAGAGATCTTGTCTCAGTACAATCTTTCATGCATGAAGACTACCTATAGGTCCTAAATTGACGCAATCGCTTGTTATGACGTCGCATTAATGCTACAAAGGAGGCGGCATTGTATTACAGACTTCTACACTCATAGATTTAGTTGACCTGAATTTCCTCCAAACCCTCCGCAAAGCGGTCTACACTAAGAAACATTAAGATAGCCAAACCAATGTATTCGACCAACTCTCCGCAAGATCCGTCGAGTAGCAGTGTATTAACTCGAGTTCGGGCGATGTCTCAATTCCGAACAGAAGACTTGCCATGCTCCACCAACGCAGCCTATCGTCTACGACCCCTATATCCACCATTAGCACAATCTCACAATCTCATGCCGCATCCCCACTCGTGCATATACCCCACCTCTACTCTTCCCAGACACCACACCAAAAGAAGAGAAGATCGTACTTACCGACCCAAACTGAGCGCCCACACAGTCAAGATCCCCGCGCCAAACAAGCCCCCCATCAGCACCAGAATAGTCAAGTACTGGTTATCCTCCCTACCCAAATGTTTCGGTTGCCTACACACAAACTACACGTCAGCATCAAAGCTATGTAAAAGAAGGCCCGGTACAAGCTCGAACATGAGGGTGTTGGGTGCGGATGTCGGTAAGCGGGTCTACGTACCAGGCATCGGGTATTTGTGACTCTGCGATGGCGCCGGGTGTGTGCCACCAACGACTTGTATATGACGAAGTTGTAGATGTCGCGTTTGTTGTGCGGTTAAGGTGGAGATCGGCGTCTTGAAGGGCGAGCGTGGGAAGGGCTGTTATTGTGACAAACTCCGTGAAGGTGGAGTCTCTAGCGGCAAGTTTTGGGATGGGAGATGTGGCGGCGTCAGTGAGCTCTGGTGGATATGCAGGCGCTCGCTGGGTCGGCCGGGGGTGTGGCGACATGTTAGACAGGAAGAGGTAGGCGCTACGAGCTGTGGGCGTTGATAATTAAAGTAATCGCAGTGGAAGGAGTGGAGGTGTAGCTAGTAAGCGCGAGTGCAGTATCTCGAGCAGTGCGAATTGTTGGGCAACTTCGGTCCCAAAGCCTAGTGAATTAGTAACGCCCTCAACCACGGCACCCGCGCGGTCAAGCCAATATTAGCACGGACCGCAATGGATACGCAAATCAATGTGAACACGAGCAGAAGGGGAACTGTTGACGGGTGGAACGTGACAGCTGTAGAACGACATTGTTGCGGTGACACCGGGTAGAAATATTGGACCTGTGTGAAGTTTCTACTTGTAAAATGTGTGTACCGCCCTGCGCAACACACAGGTCTCGTTGAGGACAGATCTTAAATCAGGACACTGGATCTAAGATGATGTTGTCAATCAGTCTGACAGGAATCAGTCCGTCTCCTACGCCGAGCTCCTCACCCTCCTGAGCTTGCTCAATAGGCAACATCTTCACTGCGCCACTGAGAATAGCCCCCCGAGTTTCGTCAACCTCATCCACCTCCTGCATCGTTTCTGGATCTGCGAGGCTGATGTAGTCAACCTCAAATCTCGCCCGCTTGCTCGGGTCCATACCGTCTTGCTGTAGCAAGGTCTGGTCTGCATGGTCGTTCGCAGGC
This sequence comes from Darksidea phi, assembly GCA_030770425.1. Classification (NCBI taxonomy): domain Eukaryota; kingdom Fungi; phylum Ascomycota; class Dothideomycetes; order Pleosporales; family Lentitheciaceae; genus Darksidea; species Darksidea phi. The sequence continues at coordinate 33,544 of JASJFT010000318.1, read as the reverse complement.
CAAAGGATATCACCTCTTGACCTCTTCCCAGCTTTGTACTGTGCTTCTGCTCTCCGTAGTGATTGATTGAGTACGATGCCGACATTGCGACGCCGGGTGCCAAGGTATACGTTCCGCGATGAGAGTGCTAGTCCATCTGGCTCCCGCGCTGTTGGGCCAATCCTGACGTCCATGTCAAGGTGGAAGTCTTTGACGAGTCGTCTGATCACGACTGTCTGTTGTATGTCTTTCTGACCAAAGTAGACGCGCTCTGGGGCGCAGATATTGAAGAGCTTCATGCACACGGTTGCTACACCGCGGAAGAAGACCGGCCGTGAAGCTCCCTCGAGCAACTGACCGAGCGGTCGCATCTCGATGAATGATCCGACGCCTGGTATAGCGCTGTCGGGAGGTAGGGTTGGATACATTGTCGTTGTGCTCGGCGCAAACACCGCCGAGACGCGTCCGGCTCCCACGCTCGCTAGCTCTCTGTCTACCGCATTGAGCATCCGTAGGTCCGCTTCCCATGTCTTAGGATATGAAGCGAGGTCTTCGTTGAGCCCGAATTGTGTAGGGTTGACGTAGATGGTGACGAAGACGTCTGTGTTCTCAGCGGCGGCTTGTCGGACGAGAGAAAGATGGCCTTCGTGGAGAGCTCCCATTGTGGGAACGAGGCCCACAGTTCGCTTATTCAAAAGTAGACCTCTTCGGTACTCTCGCAAGGGAGCTACATCGTGGAAGATCTGGGTCTGCGATGCGAAGGACGAAGAGTTAAGGCGAGTTGCGGTGGCAGAGAGGTATCGACGGCTAATGTGTACGGTAGGTGCTATATAACGACGCATGTAGTTGGTAGATAGATTCTGATACCTCGAAGCCACTAAGTTCTGTTAGCTGGATGACTCATTGGCTAGTTGGAAAGCGATACCTTGGATATATCGTAAGTGCGCCATTGCGGAGGTGATTGCGGAGAAGCTACGGGTCATAGCTCCCGCGCTTGACTTCAAGGTGGTTGCGCCTGATGGTAGTCAAGATGGAGATCGTTCGTCGCGGCGAGTAAGCGACTGAGAAATGAACGGCACTCCATCTTCAGCCCATGGTTGAGAATGGCGAAGGAAGTCTGAAGTCTGCGCTGAAGACATCAACACGGCTATCACGTGCGGAGGTATCCAATATTTGGTCCGTGCATTTACTCCACCAAAAGTTTCTGGTGTCCAGATTTCGCAGCCGCCAACACCAGTGTGAAATAAACTGCCTACGACGCCTAAAAGAAGCACGATGGCTGACGATGGCATGCTTCTTAACTTCTCGATACCGGAAAGTGGTATCTTGAACAAGCCGAAGTTTAAAGGTGGAGCTTGGAGAGACCGATTGACGGCGAAGAAGGCTGCTGCGAATTGGCATACGAAGGCTACCCAACGACTAACGGGAGAAGAAACTGCGCCAAAAGTCTCCACAAAAGCAACAGACGTAAATCTTACGGAACTAGGCCCGCGCATACAATCGACGCCTCAGAACATAGATTATGATCTTGACAGACCTACGAAGAGGCCGCGTATGAGCGGAGACTTCAAATCAAAAACTGTCGACAATCCAGAGACTGCAACTTTCCGACCGCAATCGACCGCGAACGTATCGAAAAGGTCCGGAGAGAAACAAGACGCGGCGAAGAGCGGGAAGCAGATCATATCTTCCCTCTTTTCATTCAATCCCACGTCCACTACGCAACCCGAACTGAAGAGCAAAGTCGAAGACGATGCGCCCGTCGAACCTTCTAATGCGCCGCTCACGAGCGAACTCGATACGTTTACCTCCCTCGGCATATCCACAACGCTTGCGACGCACTTGCTGAAGAAGATGGATATGAAAGCGCCTACGGCGATCCAGAAAGCGGCGGTATCGCAGCTGCTCAAGGATGACTCCGATGCGTACATACAAGCAGAGACTGGTTCTGGAAAGACGTTAGCATACTTGCTACCCATCGTGCAGAGACTTATGGAACTATCCGCGAACATGAAGAAGCGAAAGGTAGACGATGCGGTGCACAGAGACTCGGGTCTTTTTGCTATCATATTAGCACCAACCCGTGAACTGAGCAAGCAGATTGCACAAGTCCTGGATAACTTGCTTCGATGCGCACACTGGCTGGTTGCTACCACCGTCATAGGCGGAGAGAAGAAGAAGTCTGAGAAAGCCCGTCTGCGAAAGGGCATTAACATCCTGGTCGCGACACCCGGTCGACTCGCGGATCACTTGGAACACACAAAGGCGTTAGATGTGAGCAATGTGCGGTGGCTGGTGCTTGACGAGGGGGATCGCCTCATGGAGCTGGGGTTTGAAGAGGAGATCCAGAAGATCATCGGTAACCTGAACATGCGAATGAGGGTAAAGAAAGATGCCGTCTCCGTGATTCCTGGTCTGCCAGAGAAAAGAACCACAGTTCTTTGTTCCGCCACGATGAAAATGGACGTAGAACGCTTAGGACAGATCAGCTTGAAGGATGCGGTACACATACGGCCCGATCCTACAGAAAAGGGCCAGGAGGACGTTGAAGAGAAAGACGAGGAGGGTTTCTTTGCACCCGCACAACTGAAGCAGTCGTTCGCTGTGGTGGCACCGAAGCTTCGATTGGTGTCCCTCATCGGTTTGCTCAAGCGAGCTTTTGCGCGGAAAGGCTCCGTCATGAAAGCAATTGTTTTCATCTCATGCGCCGATTCCGTCGACTTCCACTTTGACATCCTTACCAGCAAGCTGGAGGAGGAAGACAAAAACGCCATTGAACCCAGCGAAGACACCAAAACTTCCGAAGATGACGACAAATCGAAAAAGGAGCCTAAGACGAAAAAAGCTTTACTGCAATCCGACCCTACAAAACTCATTGTCACCCATACCGAATCTCCCATCCTCTCACCAAAAACCCACCCCGTAACAGCCTACCGCCTACATGGCTCCCTTCCCCAAGCCCTCCGCACATCCACCCTTGCGCACTTCACTAAAAACAAAGACCCCACCGTCCTCTTGGCTACCGACGTTGCATCCCGCGGTCTGGATCTCCCTAACGTCGACCTCGTCATTGAATTTGACCCCGCCTTCGCCCGTGAAGACCATCTTCACCGCATCGGTCGTACAGCGCGTGCTGGTCGCGACGGTCGTGCTTGTATCTTCCTGATGCCTGGATGCGAAGAGGGCTATGTCGATGTACTGAAGAGCGATAGGAAAGATAGCGAAATAGGAGTCAGTATCGGACGCCAGGACGCTGATGAAATCCTGAAGAAAGGATTAGTAACCTCCGGTGTAATGAAAGATAAACAAGAGTACATGGAAAAAGCAACGGATCTCCAACTCACCATCGAACGCTGGGCACTCGCCTCACCCGCTCGTCTCGAAGCCGCCCGCCGAGCCTTCCAATCCCACGTCCGCGCCTACGCTACTCATGTTGCTGCCGAACGTTCCTATTTCGACATCAAACAACTCCACCTCGGGCATCTAGCCAAAGCGTTTGCGCTGAGAGAGAGACCAAGTGGTATGAAGGTCCCCGGGCTGAGGACGGGCGCTGGAAGGGAGGATAAGAGACCAGCAAAGGTGCGGGGTGCAGAGGGTGAGAAGAAGACGGGTAGTAGTACTAGGAAGAAGGTGGAACTGGATTTGCCGGAAGGTGCTGACGTGGAGGAGGCGGCGAAGATGAGGAAGGCGGTGAGGGCGAGGGAGAAGTTTATGAGACATGCTGGGTTGGCTAGTGAGTTCAACATAGGTTAAGCATACCGTAATGTGTGTGATAAAGGTTTGGAACCGGCGCAATAGAATATGAAGTGACAATATGTTCCGTTTCTGCTATTTCTATTACACCTACACTTCTTTGCTGATGACCAATTTGCCTCATAAGGTGGTACAAGTACAGTCTCTACAACCCTTGCCATCGCTTTAGGGTGACACTCATTTTCATCTCCCTCTCTTTACTCACTCAAGCGCTAACAAGCGGCTTCCTCTCCACCGCAGCATCGACCTCGCTATCGCTACTATCCACCACATCCATATCCCTAATCACGCTCTTAACCACCTCATTGCTCGAGAACAGCTTCTTAGGCGGTGTTCCACCCACCGTATCCTGCAGCTCAAATCCGCCACTGCTCTTACCCGAGCAAACAGACGCGGTCGAGTCCAGGTCAATCCCCTTCCCCTTTAAATCGAAATCCAGATCCAACATCACAACTGCCTCGTCTTCGCCTTCTGTCCTCTTCTCCATGTCGAGTTCGTAGTATCCCGCGCTGGAATTGTGGCTAGCGAGGCCGGCGGAGAGACGGCGTGTGCGCTCCCACATGCTTTTCATGCGGAAGGCCGGTGGTGAGGTGTCGGTGTGCTTTTGACGGGGCGGGGTTGGGAGTGAAGGGGGGAGGTTGCTAGAGGCGGCGTTTAGGAGGGGTTGGGAGGGTGAGCGAGAAGGGGGGTTTGAGGGAGTTGGCGTGTGTGTTGGGGAACTCGGTCGGGTTGGGGGGTGGGATTGGAGAGACAGCAAGCGGATTGCGTCGTTTGAGGCTTTCTCTCGGATATGCTTCTTGCTAGGGAGGGTTAGTTTAAGAATAGAGGCCAGGAACATGGGGTAGGTGATGAAGGTTGGTGCATGGTGATTGCAGGTTTACGGGGTGAATGACAACATCAACGGGGGTAGGGTGATATGGTGAGAGACCGCAGCGAAACCTAAACCACGACGTTGACTTACTCGAGTTCCGAGAGACCAGGCATTCCCTCGCTAACATCCATCCGTCGTACATCAGTCGGCGAGCCCTATTGTGCCTAGTCAGTATGTCTATTCCTTCCTCCGTCGGGCCATCAAGCGACATACGATTTCGAAGGATGTCTTCCTCTCAACGTTCGCACCACATAGCATTGTCCGCCAAACCTTCATCATGACGTCTTTGAAAGTCATTGTGCGATGTCGCTATCGAACTTGAAATGAAGATCTAAAAAATGACGATAGAATTCGCGAAGGGTATAGCAACAAACGACGCTTGAAAGGCAATCAAAAAACGAGTAAAATAAGAGACGAGTGAAGGTGGGGTAGCGTTATGATCATCGAACGGAGGTCCGATGAGCGGTCGAGGAGGTGGTGAAATTAAAGGATATTTGAAGGGCAGAAGCTTTTAAAGGAGTCAGAAGAGCGGGATGAGACGGTTTCCCAAGCGATGAGCTTGCCACGCGACGGATTCTTGCGGGAGGGAGAAACCAATTCCTTGCCTTTCTCGGCACAATGCTAAGGTGTCACATTCTTTGGGCAAGATTTGAGGTGTGCTAGAGCGGGCGGTTATGACTTCCGTAGGCCGTTGGAATGTTGATTAAGGGAATTGCCGTGTGGTGTGCGGGAGCACGCATGGTGTTAAATGAAGGACCGGACTTTTCCTAGGTTGAAAGCGAATGGCTAAGCAATAAGAGAGAGGCAGCCACAGACGACCGAGATGTCGGTCATAAGGCCGTTGTATCTCGAGACTGTTTCAAGGCATGAAGTTGAAGGCTGTGGTCCATGTCGGTGGGTGTTGTGAGCGCAGCACGTTGTGTCACCGACCTTGCATATCAGCGCGCATTCTTCACTTAGGTACCAAGACGCGTGTTTGAGACGCGACAAGCGATTTTCCGCTTTTCCAATTTGAGAGAGCTGTAATATTGGGGGCGGCAGTTATGAGACAGTCAAGTTCCACCTTAGCGAATGAAGGGTGAATTGATATTTATAAAGTGTGGGTTGTCGTCCCTCTCCCCATGCCACTGCTGCCAGACATCGTTACCTGTAGGGAATTGGGCGAGTCTGTGATCGCGTTTGATCATGTCCTATCGTGTAAACCGGCATGGTCTACGTAAAGTCAGCAGATGATTGAACAGACGTATGTCGCGAACGTCATTTCTTGTAACAAGAAACATCGCGTTTCAAGTGAAGAGCAAGGCTGGTCGTACCAGATGATGCAGCAGCATCTATTTTGGGTAATCTTTGACGTGATAGCTCTTGAGCTTGACGAATTGGTCGAATCCGAATTTGGACAGGGTCTGTCCTTTGCCGGAGTCTTTCCACCCGACCCAGGCAAGATCCTACATCGAGTTAGACCACGTGTCTACGTTGAAAGTTGGGGGCTTACAGGCGCAGGATAATCGCATCGATTCACAAAGACGGTTCCGGCTTCGACATCGTCGATGAGCTCATGGCCCTTGCTCACGTCTTTGGTCCAGATACTGGCCGTCAGTCCAAACTGGCTGTCATTCATGAGTTCGACTGCTTCTTTGTCATCCTTGACCTTCATCACTGGGATGACTGGACCGAAAGTCTCCTCTTTCATCACGGCCATGTCATGGTTTACATTTGTCAGGAGCGTAGGCGCAACATAGTTGCCATCGGGAGGCGGCGATTTGAACGACTCATTCTCTGGGGTCGCATCTTTCGCCCCTTTCTCCAAGGCGTCTTTGATGTGCGATCGAATTGTCTCCGCAGAGCGCGTGGAAACAACCGGACCAACATTGGTCTTCTTGTCCATGGGATCTCCAAGTTTGTACCCCTTTAGAACTTCTTGTATGGCCGAGATGAATTCATCGTGAATCTTCTCGTCCACATAGACTCGCTCAACGCTACAGCAGCTCTGGCCTGAGTTGAAGACCGAGCCATCTACAATCTCTTCAGCGGCCCACTTGACGTCGACGTCAGATCGAACGTATGCAGGATCCTTGCCACCGAGCTCGAGCCCAACACGAATGGGCACACGATCGCTAGCAGCATTCTGCACAGCGAGACCATTGGCGACTGAACCAGTGAAGCAAACCAGCTGGACATGTGGTGATCGGGCGATTGCTCCAATCTGGGTAATGGAGCCGCTGTGGAAAACCTGGAGCACACCTTCCGGCAGTCCGGCTTCATTGAAAATCTGCTGGATCTGCTCGGCACTTGTTGGCGTCTGTGGCGAAGGCTTGATGATCACTGAGTTGCCAGCCAGCAGAGCCGGAATAAGCGAGTTGACGAGGGTTAGATACGGATACTACAGGTCAAATTAGCTTGCAGTGAAAGAAGAGATGGATCGCCACACGAACATTCCACGGGAATAGAATCAACACTGGTCCTACTGGGACCTTCTTGATATAGCGTTTAAAGCCCTTTTCCGCTTCACCGTCCGTGTCCTTTAGAACATCTTCACTGATTTTGAGCATATATTCGCCGCGGGCGACCGCGGTGGTGACCTCCTTGGGCGTATATGCTATAGGTCGCCCCATCTGTTCGCTAAGCTCTTTGCCCAATGCATCTTGGCGGTCATTGAGCAGCTTCAAGGCTTTCTTGACAATTTGCTGCCTGTCTGAGAGTGACGTACGTTGGTACGCCTGAAAGGCGCGTGCGGCTGTCTCTGGGATGGATCGAAGATCAGCATCTGAGAGGCCATTGCGCCTAAGGATTGGCTTGTTTGTGATGGGGGAGATGGTCGTGATGGTCTCCAAAGACATAATTACGACAGCTTGGGGTGTGGCCCTTTCAATATATTGCTTGGGAGGCGTAGGATTAGTGTGGGCACCAATGTACGGTTGCGAATATGCAAATTAATTTTGGTGTTGAGGCTTGTGCCGGAGGCCAGTGACGTATCCACGTCCACTAGACCCAATTGAGACGCGTTACACCTTGGCGATCTAACTTTATGTGATTTGCAGTCTCCGCACGACGCACCAGGTGACTTTCCTCACTTTACCATCAATTTGCGCGAAGGCGATCTTTTCTGCCATCCCCTTTGGTCATCTCAGGTATACGGCTTCGCCGCTGGCGCAGTGGGGAGCTTTGGAAGGCGAGAACCTTGGTGCGGCCCCCTACTTGGCCACTCCAGAGTCTCCCTATCGACTGAGAGATGAGTAAAGCCATGAGACAACTAACAGCGGGGGATGGCCGTCGCTGCTGTGCGGTTAATGAATTCAAGAAGCAGGTTGGCAGAAAGCACATCGCTCCTGGTATCTGCTGCTGGTATAGAAACGACAGCTCGTGCTAGAGCTTTGGGACAACGAGAAACCACGTCGTTCGTCATTACGAAGTAAATGGGCGTAATCAGTAATCGAGAGCCCGGTGGCACTGCGATGCCCATTCCTGACTCGGCCCCAAATCGACAGGTTCTGGGCTTGCATGAGATGCCGGGCGAAAGCACCACTTGCTGCCTAGATATGTTGGTGGATTGATGGTCTACATGCTTCCAGCTGCATTGCTTGTACCTCGCGTGGAAGGAAGACCGGGAACTGCGAATTGGCAGCCAGTTGGCGAACGGCCATTTCGTCCCATGTCTTGGTCGCGCATGGTATTTACAGAGAGAGTATGTGTGCAGGAAGACTGTAGCGAAGGATTACCTACGGCGAACCTCTTGTACATCTGCACCGGGCTATCCGCATTAGTAGGTGGCTGCTTATTCTTTCTACACTGCCAGCGACCGCCTGCATACCCAGAGCTAAGGAACCTGACAGAATTACAACGCACCGGCTATGGATAGAGTCGGGGAGCCGTGGTTATCTCACCCACGTTCTGCACATTCCACCGGAATCTGAGCCTACACAACGGCACTCATACGATAGCGTCGAAATGCCGATCCTCTATGATGGAGGACACGGACCTTGGTCGCCATTCCCACACTTGCTGACATGCAACGCAAACGCCACAGAAAGGCTGCGTTCTGAATTCAGCGAGCCCAGAAGCAAACACGAAACGATTTCCATGGTTCGGTGCAGTGGTGGGCGCAGTCAGCCAGCGGTCAGTCCCAGTTTTATCGCTGAGCAAGACCTTCCTAAAGCGGCTACTGGGGGCCTCAGAGTTCTCCGCGACCGCGCGAGCGGGCGAGACAATGGCCCCCAAGGGTAGACGTCCTCACTGTACGTCCATTGAGGTCGGTGGCATCTTCATATCCGCCCGGCTTTACTCATCGTGGAGAGCCGTACTTCTGGCAATTATGGTGAGACTGCTTGACGGCAACGGCAAGCTCGTAACTGACTACTGCACAGGCAGCATCGAATGCATAATGCAAGCGTAGTGGCAAAACGGGAGCCCGGACGACCCAAATATTCCAAAATTACTATTGGTCGAAAAGTAATGCAGGTTTTAGCACGCTACTCGCACTCGCCCGTAACCCGTTACGTCGCGAAGCGATATCTACGCGCTAGCAACTTTGAGGTATAGACCGAGTAACTGGCAGGATCGAGAGCGATCCTCGGCGGCCGCTGGCGTAACAGCCTTTTGTTGCCCATGGTGGGTGGATCGAACGTCTCAGTGGTTGAGAATTGAATGGTCCAAAATCTTGCTGTCCGGTTCGTCTGCCGCTTTACCGACGCTTGCGAAGCAGTCTATTGAGCGCCCTTGCAAGGAGCTCCCAGCACTCCTACCATGAACGGCACACCTCAGGGTCGCTTGTGAGGCCAACGGAGAAATGCACCCGTTCCCGAAGCGGTTTGAGGTACGAACTCGTGCTCTGCGCCCGGCGCCTCTCCCAGATGCTGGCTAAGCAGATCTCCGATGTCATCCGACTCACATTTCATACGCTTCATGAACTCCCGTCCTTCATATTTCCTTCACAAAGTTATGCTATCGCGCCTTGTACCCTGGTCCATGACGATGGATTTGTCGGAAGCCAGCCTTTGCTTGGGCCATGGGGATGGTTACCCTAACGAGTTGATGAAATCGCCTTCGCCTTCCTGACGATTACCCAGCTGCGTTGTTGATCGTCCGGAGGGATATGCTAGCCAACGACCAAGATATCCTTTCGAGAGCCCGATGCCTGTTCCTGCGGCGCAGGCTGCCAAGCTGTCAAGAGTGCGCTGTAGTGAATGGGGCATGGTGGAAAAGCCTGCCCGTTGAAAAAAGCGGAGCGATCCGCACTGGCCTGACAGGTGCGCAGACCAATCTAACGATGTGCCCTTACACGGTAACTGAGTCACGAGCAAGCCGGGCATGGCCTGCACGAGATCATGGCAAAGTAACCTCATCGTCGTTAGACACGGCCATCAGGCTACCATTATCATGGGCGGAGAAGCTCGCGCCGTCCAGACGGAGGGGTGGGTTCCTAGCGCAGGCCGTCTGCAGCTCCTCGGCCACTGGGCCGCAGTACGGGCTGGACCAGGCACGCTGACATGGCCGTGCCGTACCCTCTCGTTTGGACTTTATATCATAGCAGCGCTTACTATAGACCTCGGCTTGCGCCGCCAGCCCTCCCAAAGCTAGTGGGATCATACCGCGGAGGCCCTCATAACCTGCATTACCGAGACGATAGTGGAGGGCATTATCATGCGCAACCCCCGGAGCTTTGCGAAAGCGATTCGTTTCTGGGGTCGGCGCCCCGTCAATTCCCCAGAGTCCCTGGTCGCGGCCACGATTGCGGGGAGGTGTTTTAGAAGGCCTTTGATGCCGATGGCGCCTGCGCATCACGGGCATTGATTCATGCTCGCCGGCTTCTTTTGGTAGAATTCTGGATGAAAGGCTGATCCGCACAGGCTGGCGGCGGATGGCTGGTGGGATGGATTGTTCACCGGGATGCAGTATGACCGGCAGGTGGCGAGCAACGGTGGCCATGAATCGCGGCCAGGCGCGTCGCAGGCTAGGAACAGCACCTTGGTTGACGCTGTTCGAGGATGCGGAGGACCTGTACTGGGAGGGTACAGTGGCCGGCGGCGCGTGGGTGGAGACGTGAGGTCCCGTGCCATCAGCAGCGGCCGTGGTGCTGGCAGACGCACGCAGGAGTGCGCCAATCACGATGCAATTGTTTCTTGATCGCCCAGGCCGTGGAGCGCAGGCCTTGTGGTGGTATGGCGGTTCTAGGGGTACAAAAGGGTACATCGAGCCGGCATCGGTACGGCGCCTCCTCTTAAGACGGTCGGATATAGGGCCAGCATCGCACGCACCAGCCCAATATCCCTTTAGATTACAGGTCTAGTCCGCGGCGAGCAGTTGGGGTGCATCCGCTCAAGCTCGCGGCACCGCCGATCCAGCGGCTTCGTGCCCTGTGCTTAACGTGGAAGCGTTGCGCTCAACACAGGGGGGGCCCGGATGGCCAAGGGGCCAAAGGGCCTGAGGCGTGATGACTGGGGGGAACGGCAGCAGAGCACCTTGGCTCGAACCCAGCGCACAGAACCGTCCATCTCGTTTGCGAAGCAGCCCATGTGGCCCAGAGACTTCTGACGCGAGACGCAGCCGGACCCGGAGATGGGACGCTTCTGCCCTTGCCATCCGGTATTGGCCACACCCTGCACCTCCAAGCACCCGCAGACGGTGCTGCTATACCCCGCGGTCTCCACTAAGGCAAAGTCTTAAGGCGGAGGCAGCATCGGCCGGCAGCTACCTATATTGTACCCAGGCACACCGCAGCGAGCCAAAAGAGCAGCGTGGACCACTCGACCTGCATCATACAATTGACGACATCCTTCCCCAGCCCGGCGCTGAGCATACCTCGACCCTCCACATCTCACCAGTACTCGTTCGACTGCTGCCACCTCGTCTCGCATATCTCCTCCCGCCTTGATCCCAACACCGCCGCCATTGAGCCCCATCCACTGCTGTCGAGAGGTGTAGTTGTGGCCGAGGCCACCGACAACGCTAGGACAATGATGTCGACAAGTCTCCACCAATACCCGCCCGCCTTCAGCCATCTCCCCACGCCGGGCATGGTCGATCAGCACCAGCACCATCTCGCTGCGCAGCATATGGGCCCGTCGCCGCTCGACACGCTGGCCCATACCTCGCAGTATGCTCTGCAATTCCACCACAATCGACATGTGCTGCCCAACGGAAAGAGCATGCTGAAGCAACACAGCCGCATGCCCTACGCCGGCGGCCCTCTGGCTGCAGCTCCTCGCAACCAGAGAGACGCAATGCTCCACGAGCGAGCGCGCGGTGCGGCAAGTGCAGGGCCGGTGCGACGCAGAATCAGTCGGGCGTGTGACCAATGCAACCAGTTACGGACCAAGTGTGATGGAAAGGCACCCGTGAGTATTCCATCGACGTTGTGATGAGTACAGCTAACGTTCGCCTAAGTGTGCGCATTGTATAGGTTCGTTACACCACGCTCCACCAAGCGGGTTTGACAGCTGTGGCGCTGTCAAAAGCAAAAACAACGCTAACGATGATAGAATTCGGCCTGACATGCGAGTACATGCGAGAACGCAAGAAACGAGGGTGAGCAACCTGGGTACAGCCGCCTCTGAGACCTCTGCTAACCTGTACCCGTTAGGAAAGCTAGTCGGAAAGAGTCCGTATCCTCAGCGTACAACTACAATCCTAAACGCTTGCTAATTCGCAGTAGCATCGCCCAGCAACAAGCTGCGGCTGCAGCAGCATCGGCAAATGGCGCAGCTCCTCCGTCAGGCGACTCGGCGTCTGGCAGCCCACAATCACGCAGCACCGGCCTCCCTGAGGATTCGAAAGCTGACAAGAGCTCACCGAGTGACGGGATGCCAGAGGGCCAACGGCCGCTACCTGAGCTGCCCCCGCCTAGCCTTCAACCCCAAGGTCGTTCAGCCAGCATGGTCACGACTCGGGACATGGAGGGTGCGGCCATGTACCAAACCCCCATCTCGAGAACGATGAGCATGAGCGCCATAGACGAGAACCAGCTGGGCTCCAGCGAAGGCATGCACCACCCAATGCCGCCGCCGCGAATCCAGACTCAGGGCCTACCGATGCACAGCTCGATCCCCGAATACGCTTCAATAGACGACTTCAACCGCAACATGTTGCATCAATCGCCGCACCCGATGATCCAGAATGGCATGCATCCGATAATCCCTTCCAACATGTCCGAATACGCCAATAGCCCCTACGATATGATGAGTCCCCAGAGTGCTCAAGGGCCATCGAGCGCCTACAGGATGCCCCCCGCAGAGTCACCTTTGCCTGGCTATATCGGAACTTCGCCGGTTTCTGGCTCACCGGGATGGCTCTCGCTGCCTTCGCCGTCAACGACCATGTACGCCGGCGCACCGCCCCCGAACGCGCCGCAACAGTTACGATATCCTGTATTGCAGCCATTGGTGCCCCACCTGACGAACATCATGCCACTATCACTAGCATGCGATTTGCTAGAGCTCTATTTCCAGAGCTCATCATCCGCCTTCATGCAACCGGTCAGCCCCTATGTACTCGGTTACGTCTTCCGAAAGGAGTCGTTCTTGCGACAGGACCACCCGCGTGCGTGTAGCCCGGCCTTGCTCGCCAGCATGCTCTGGATTGGATGTTTGACAAGCGAGTCGCCCTACTTGGCTTCATCGCCTTCGGCCCGTAGCCAGCTCTCCGAGAAGCTCATCAACCTTACGATAGGGCTCCTAAAACCCCTCGTCCACCAGTCCGCAAGCGAAGATGCGAGCCCGACGTACAGTTCTGGTGCAACGATGAACAACTTCGGCATACCGACGCATGACGGCGAGCTGGGCCTACCAGACCACCAGCAGTTTGACCCTGCTCAGCCACAACGCATCTGGCAACGGAGTCAATACGCAGTCAATTCGGCCGGCGCACCAGGAGGCATCGACGATATAATAACGTATGCACACTTAGCCTGTGTAATCTCGGCAAGCGAATACAAGGCTGCATCACTCCGCTGGTGGAACGCGGCATGGAGCTTAGCAAGGGAACTCAAACTTGGCAAAGAGGTTCCCGTCACACCACCACCCGAGGAGGAGGCGGATGCGCCCGGCGAGGTCGATATCGAGCACCAGCAATCGAATGGGCAGAACGGCCCGATGAACCTCACTGAGGAGCAGCGAGAGGAACGTAGACGTGTTTGGTGGATGCTGTACACTGTAGACAGGCACTTGGCCCTGTGCTACAACCGACCATTGTCACTGCTCGATATTGAGTGCAGTGATCTCTTGACACCGGTCAATGACAGCGTATGGCAAGCCGGCGAATTTTACAGGGACTCCGCTCAATCATTCTCAGATACCACCGTTCGACGAGGCCCAATATATGAGTGCACCGGACACTCCATTTTCGGATTTTTCCTACCTCTGATGACCATTCTCGGAGAGATTGTCGAAGTTCACCACGCTCGCAACCACCCCCGATTCGGTTCCAAGACGAATTGGGACGACCACGCGGTCGAAATCACTCGGCAATTGGAGGCTTACGGCCAATCGCTTCAGGAACTGAAGGCAAGAGCTATCAATGAGGCGAATGCGGAGGCTCACGAGCCAATTCACCCAGGGACGCCCTCGGCGCGTTCTGTCAACTCCACGACTACCAGAGCTCAAGAGTCGCTTATGCGGGCAAAGATTGTGGTCGCCTACGGCACGCATATCATGCACACGCTGCACATCTTGCTTAACGGCAAGTGGGATCCGATTTCGCTGCTCGACGACAATGATCTGTGGATTTCCTCGCAGAGCTTCATTGACGCGACTGGACACGCCGTATCAGCCGCCGAGGCTCTCAATGAGATCCTTGAGCTCGACCCGGATCTTTCCTTCATGCCATTCGTATGTTCCACCCTCACTTGCCACATGCAATGCTAACCGTTCGGCTAGTTCTTCGGCATCTACCTGCTCCAGGGAAGCTTCCTCCTGCTCCTCATAGCCGACAAACTGCAAGGCGAAGCCAACCCCAACGTCGTCAAAGCCTGCGAGACGATCGTGCGCGCGCATGAAGCATGCATCGTCACTCTGAATACCGAATACCAGGTAAGCGCAAAACTCTCGTACAATGCAGCAAAATTACCCGTATGAGAACGCGCCCTTGCCGCATTCAGCCTCAACTATGCCGTTTCAGTCCCTGCATCCTTCAATATTTTCCGAGATGATGGTGATGCGATCATGCTGGCTGACCAAACACCGCAGAGAAATTTCCGGAAGGTCATGCGCTCGGCTTTGCAGCAGGTGCGTGGACGAGGCATGGATGAACATGCTGAGTTTGCGCAGCTGCGCCGCAGAGAGATGTTGAGCTTGTACCGCTGGAGTGGTGATGGCACCGGCCTCGCACTCTAAGCACTGCAGCTACTTCCTTGCTGTCCGGGCTCGTGACTCACCAAAATACTTCGCTGCACACCAAGTTTATCCTTCGACATACCACCTTTGTAAAACGCTTCTTATTTCTGCTTCTTTGGTTCAGCAACAGCTTTAGTTTCACTCCTCTTCTTCCTTTTCTCCGCCTCCGGTGGGCACGGTCTTGCGGATGGTTGGGTGGCCATAGTAGATGAAGTTTACCCTGGGTCTTTGCGGCGTTTTTGGTTGGGCTTTCATGACTATTAATTATCCCTACGTTGGTGGCACTCTACTTGGGTTTGGATTGGATACCGGCGGGGCGCTACACCTACGCTGAACAAAGTAGTCTAGCTGTTTTTCTTTTTCTTATCGGATGCACGGCGCGGTTTATCGGAAAGCCTTTTTGCGCCAAGATATTTCTCCTTTTTGCTTCATATCGATATACCACTAGCTTTGCCGTTACAGCGAGGCGTCTTTTTTTTTTTTCCTTCCGTTGCGGGTTGGTCAGCACTAGCATTGTGGGGCATTTATCTTCGTGAAGGCATTAAGAGCAGGAGTAAGGATTTGGGCTCGGGATGCGTCTTCGGATCGCCGTAGCTTGGTAAACGCGAACATGTCCGTAGTGCACGTACCGTAGCATCATCAGCGCGGCGCCAAAAAAAGTTTTAAGTTTGACAATTATAAGAATACATGTCGATAACACAAGAAAAAAAAAATGTGGCTCAACGCATCAACAAAACTAATCGAAGCGCATTGAATCGCGACTTGAGCGGAATGTAACGCAACTTGACTCGGGAAACTGAATCCAACCAAAAGTACTTGCACAGAGCTAGCCTACTGCCTGCCTCGACTTTCGGCGGTCGCCTACGGCAGCTGAGCAACACTTGACTCGCGTCGCTTTCTGTTTCATCGCCTCTGGTACTATGGCCAGGAACAATGTTTCAGAAATCGTGTGTACTCCACCCCTCGTCCTTGACAAACTCTAACAGTTCGGCACCGGTGACTGACACCACATATGCACTTGTCTCCGGCGCGACCCCTTTTTTTCCCTCACGATGCGGAGTACCTATGCTCCTATCGATATGCTTGCTCGGCGTAAGCGCGCACAAGCGAGCAAGATTATCGCTCGTACGGCGCAGCCCCTCAATGGGGTGGAGGGGGGATAGGTGCAGGATGCGAGGCGGGATGGGCATATGCTGACATGACGACCGACGGCTGCCCGCAGAGCCGAAAATTGCGCTGTGGGTTAGCTGGATGCGCTCCGCTCAGCCATATTGGGTATATGGCCGTCGTAGCTCCTAGGGAGGCGAAAACATTGCAGATGGGCTTGTGGGGACTGCTGGAGAGCTACAATAGAATGCGCCGACTAAGATCTGGGGCAAGCGAGAAAGAAAGAAAGGAGGGAAAAGTTGGGCGGGAACCGAGTCTGCACTGCCTGCTTGCATTCGCGAATGCAAGCAAGAGAGGAGAGAGGCAAGCTGTGCGATGCATGTGATTTTCGCGATTGCAGCATTCGAAGGGTGAGATAGCTTGGTACTTGGGAGAGTCCCACCTGAGACGCCTCACAGTCCCGCTACCAGATTTCCACACACACCCCATTGTCTATTCCAAATGAGACACGCTTCTTATCGTCCCGATGACTATCTACTTGCCGGCCAGCGATGTTGAAACCGCAGGCTTGCGAGACTGGCTCGCTTTTTTGGCAGTATCCCTCGAACGAACACCATCCCCTGGTATGCTCGAAACGACATGCTGCAGGCGCACGTGTTGAGCTCTGTTGGGACGAGGGCAACGAACGAGGCAGTAAGACGGCACACCATCTTCCACGCCACGCTCGAATGAGCGCTAATGCGGTGCCTCCCGTCTCCGCCACCTGCGCGAAAGATATGAGGCTTGGCAGGGCGGGTTGGGTGTGGTGGTGTGCTCGTCTATGGCAAGAGTGAAAAACTTGGATACGGCACCACTGCGTGATGCAGCTTGTCGTTCGCTGCAATGCACCCCAGATTCGTTATTTTTGTGGGCGAGCAGCGCAAATCTTGCCACTCTGGGTGCTGCGCGTCTTTCATCTACTGGCCCACTGCTCCGCTGTCACTGCAGTGTGGAAGCCAGGTACGGTCAAAGTCTCATGACATGTTGAACCTGTACGGCGGATTGCAGCACGTGCGCTGTCCGCCGTCGGTTTGCTATGTCGGTTGACTAGGTATAAACCAGTTTCAGCTTAACACAGGCGCATTAAGACGGCTTGGACAATCACCGTCCCGTCGTTCGTCGGCACGATGACGCTCAACGCAAATGCAAATGTAAGCTTCGAGCAATCGATGCTTCGGCACTCCTTCACCCGCCCCTTTGCAAACCGCACCTGCATTTCTACTTCGGAACCCCATCCCGTATCCGTCGCCCGAACGGGGGTCCTGCGGTATTGCGTAAGGGAGATCCAGGGAAGAGCAGATCCGATGGTGACACCGCAGTACGGCGGAGGCAGGTTTAGCCACGGGATGTCCGAATCACCCCATTTCACCTGCCATATTGTCTTGTGGCGGGCCTCCACATTCTCCACACTTTACGGCAGTCTTAATGATGGCAAGTATTGAGTGCTTCATTTGGGTAGATGAAAGTAGCGAGGAAACCTGGGTTGAGTCGAGGGGCACCCCACAACCTCGCTGCAGTGCGGCACAGACGCAGCTCAAAGGGGCACGCGGAGAATACTTGTACAGCATGCATGTGGGTTGTCGACAGCGGATCCTCGCGAACGTACGCCGTAGGATTGAAGAGTCGAAATTAAACCAAACATCAACTGGGCTTTTTCTGACGTTGGTGATAGGTCGGCGTTGAACTGAGGAGGGGGAGTCGATCCGATTAAGCGGGAGATGTCCAGGAAGGATTGCAGACAACGTATCAGCGATCGCCGCAGGCCGCCACGCTAGAGGACCTTCTAGAACAGGGTTTTGATTGAGGTGAGGTCGGACAATGTGAACCCTGACGCTCAGCCTACGCCAGCGTCGTGAGCGGGTTTTGGGGGGGATGCCACAACATATCCAGGTAAGCCTTGGCGGTTAACTCGTGTTGATGGCGTGCGGGCTGGCGTTGAGGCTTGCAGTGGGTGTGCAAACACCGTCGCATCCTTTGCTGTTCCCGACTAAGGAGGGCAACGGTCCGTCGACCGAAACCGAAAAGCGCACATGGTGGCGCGGCCACGATCGCTGCTCACACGCGACGACAACGTTGAAGCAATCTGTAGCCCGCTAAAAGAAGAAGCGAGCGACAGGATCTGCGCTCGTACAGTGTGGGGAAAGAATGAGAGCCATGTGAGGTTGGACTTGCAGCTCATGGGTGTCTCGCCGCTGTCGAGGTTTGTACCTCGAAGTACCTTTTAACACGATCGTTCTCGGTATATGATTCGCCACGATTTCATAATTCGGATGATTGGGGAACTCTTCCAGTCCAGAAAAGGTATACTGCGAGTTGCACAGCGGTCGTTTTGGGTGCCAGATCGGGGCATTTAGCCTAAACAACGGTCGAAGGGGCCTTGGTACTATGAGCCACAGTTATATCAGACGCCTGATATAGGTGAGCAACGTGGCCAAGAAAGCTTCAAGATGGATGGGCGTATTTCAAATCGGGCGAGAAAGTCGGACAACGTACTCGAATGGCGTTCGCCATTTAGCGGGACGGCTTCACTACGCCGGCGGAGGCGGTCTTCGAAGGCTGAGGGCCGTCCCGCTGTATGAGGCTGCTTACCATGCAGCGATACGAATGCACGCTGAAGGGGATGAGGCAGCCACAAACCGAGCTCCTCCCTCGCGTAGACGTGAGTCAATGATTTTGCGAGTGTGTCCATCCTCCCCCTTTGCCGCTGGAATTGGCAGTGCGATCAACTCATCGTCTGGTCAGCGCAGCAAGTTGCACACACTACTGCCTCGTGATAGCACGATAGATGGTTGCTCGCGAAATAGTTACATACCGCTATCAATATGAGTGCTCGGGGCATCCCAGGTCATGGCTTGGTCAGATATCGACTACCCTGGACAAGGGCTGCTGTTGATGAATGATACGAAAATGGCGAGTTACGATCGATACTCTGAATGAGGACTGACAGGATGCAGAGCCTGGTGATGAGCAAGCGATATGCATGCGTATGTACTGTAAGATTCGAGTGATACAAAAGGCGGTATTGTCTCTCGGGTGCAAGAAGATCACGACGGACGTTCCCCGGCAGGTGCATGACACCTGTCTCGTTCCGGCGTTGCGGACGGTAGTTTGCGGACCGCTAATGCAGTGCACGCCAGCTGGCCATAAGAACCGTGGACTTTTCGTGGAGGAGGTCGTAAATCATCCAATAAGATCCTTGGAGGCCTATACGTGGGGCAAATAATGGTCGTCCGGGTTGAGTCTCGCTTCTCGGTCGATGGTTCGCATTAAGGTAATCCTCCGAATCCGAAGATGCTGGTCGTCTAGATCTCAGGGTCGCCGTGTTGCGGTACGTACTCAAATAGGTTGCAGTCGGCTACGCGAGGAGACGCTACTCGTCTTCTACGATGTGATTAGACGAGGCGCGAATGTGGCTTGCAAGCATTAGCGAGATATTTGTTCCTAGTAAAGCTTCGACATTCTGAACGGCGCGTTGTCTACTGCAGCGAGCTCGTAATCGAACGTTTTCGGCGGGCTCGTTCAGCCTATCCGTGCCGGTACCTCGCTTCCGAAATCGGATATAGACCAGCTTTGTGCAATCAATGTTTTAAAGAGGGATGGCCCAGACTCCGGTAGTTAATTGTTAGTGCCTGGTATGAAATGTAGGGACCTGCTATAGTCGGCAGATAATAGTGACAGCGGGGAAATCTGTTGAAACGCATAGCGGTGGCGTATGAGACGAACGGTTCATCCTGACTGCGAGTCCGGCGGCTCTGATTTGGCCGATCGCATCACGCAAAAGCGGGCAGCTAGATGCAGCTTTATCTGCAAGGGGGCTGTCTTTAACATGGACGAAATATAGGTACAGGATCATGGAGAGCCGGCCCTGTCAGCCAGAGGTAATTCAGACGTTCGAGAAGCTTTCCGCTTCATGCTCTCCATCCTGTTGGCCACGGTTCATCTGAAGATTGGGTTGCTAAGCATAATTCCACAGCTAGCACTCATATTGGCATTGCTTGACGTAGCGGGGTTTCCGACAGGGAGAAGTGAACCTGAGGGTCTAGGGCTGCGTTGCTCCGTGTTGCCAAGTAAATGGTGAAATGGCGAACGTTTTGCGATTCTCTATCCTCATGCGGAGAGGACCGACAGCGCAATATTGTCTTCAGGCGTTGCGTTGACTAGATCGATGGCAGTCATGACTTTGAAGATCTCGAATAAGAACAGTGGACGGGCCTTGTTGGTGGCATAAAGTGTTCTTAGGAGGTTCCAATAGATATGCCGATGGCGGTTACACCGAAAGTTGCGTAAGACCTAATACTCGAGAGCTTAACGTCCAGGTTTCGAAGATCAATTGAGGGGTGTGGTCTAATGCGGGTTAGTATCTGGTAAAAGTCAGAATCAAGCGGAGTGCGGAGAAGCGACAACCGCGCAGGGAAAGCAGGGGTAAACGTTGCAACCACAGCAGGAGAGCTGCATGCAAAGCATACGGCATGCCAGCTCCGGGAGCAAGTGCGGCAATGGCACAGAGAGTTATCCGGGGATGATTTCGGACCCTGGTTGTACGGCAACAGGCCCCGGTCTCCGTTCCATTTCCGTGACCTTAGAGCATTCGCCCATGCTATATGTCCACGTTTCGAATTATGTAGCTGCATGTCTGATCGGTTCGGTCCACTACATATAACAGTTGTTAGTAGATGCGCCACTTAGAAGAGCTGCTAAGTGGCTAGCGATGTTGATATGTGCTGGCAAGAAAACTTCATGGGGGGTATATGTGAGATGCAAAACTATAAAACTATCACATGCGGTGTACTCACCAACAGCGACTGCAGCAGTGAAAATACTGACTCACCAGCTGCTGCACAGTCTTAACCTTGTGACAGAAACATGAAGCACACGTCTGCATGCGGCCAACGTTGGACGAGGTCTGCGAGTTGCAGCAGTTTTTTGTGCAAGCGAGGAAGGCTAAGAACCGATAGTTCGGATTTCTGTTGAGAAATTGCGTGGGCACTTTGAGAACGGAACCAGCTGAGGCCGCACTCGGAGCTATCGTATGGCTGTCTTGATTTATCTCGGTTGAGATAAAAATAGCGGTACAGCGTCGCTTTGGGTCCGGCAAGGCCAGTCAAGTTGTGAATGTGACCTTATAATCAGATTCCACACAGGCAGGAAGGTTGCTCGCTAAAGAAGAGTACGTCCGTCCATGCCTGAAGGATATAGCGCCGTCATGACGAAAGCAAGACTTGGCCATGGATCATCTAATCTTCCTATCCCTAAATGGTAGTATTCTAGGAGCCGCCCGATGAGGTAAGAGACTGACACTCTTCGACAGATTCGACGATTGGAGTCGGTACGGTCAAGTATGACTTCGGGAGTCCGACCACGATTTTCTTTTGCGACAGAATGTGCAACTGGTAGTATGATATGTCGAGTCCGCAGTAGGTCGATCATGTACCCATCTCTCTCCTCTTCTCAACCATGGTCCCTACTCATGTATCTGCCTGCTCTGGCGAAGTACATGAGGCAACAGTCGCGCGCAGAATGAGGATATAACCAATAGATGAAATAATCTCCGCGCACAAATGTATGCCACAGCCGAGAGTGGTCTTTGGTGTAAAATAACTTGTCTAGCTATATTGATAATTGTGCCGATAATACAGGGCTGGAATGGGTGTTGATAAAGCTCCACAGGCCGTTGTGAAGAGAGATGAGCTTCGCTCAGACCAACAATATGGCAATTTGTCGTCCGGTACACTGCAAGCCGATTTATACGAAGTCGAAGGTCCCAAGTTTATATGCTCAACTTCGTCTCTTTCCGATTGTTTTATTCTCTATCAATTTTGTCGGGCTTTCTTCAGGTGTCGTTTGCCAATCTTGATGTCCGGTCTCATAATCGGAATGCGGTTCGGTTTCAGCCTTCTGGTCCTCAAATTCGTCGAACGGTTTCCGCTAGGCCTAAGGCTTCGATCATCGACCTCGCCTTTTCCCTTATCGTGGAGAAAAGTTCCGACCAGCCCAACACGAACTCGTTCTGATTGTTTGGCAAACCTGGTATCGAACTTGGCAGTATCCCTTCAGATGGAATCCCGATCTAGGAGGGTATCAGCGCCGTCTCTCAAACATTCAGCAAAGTACTTACCTTCAAGGTCCTCCAAGCGTGGGTTACTTTTAGCTTTGGCGATGAGTATGGGATTTGAAGCACCATCAAGACACTCAAACTTCGCAAACGTGGAGACAAACCAGCCGCTTGGTACTGTGAATTTGAGGAAGGGATGAGCTGGGAGAAGCTTTAAGGTACGCCTAGATATCGTAGGTATAGTCGGGATAGACATGTTCATTCGAGATCGATCAATTGCTAACTTAGCAATTCATCGGCGGTGGGGAGTTCCAGACCTTGCGAAACGGGGATTCAGAACCCAACTCTCTATGGTTATCCTTGTACTTTCGTACGTCGGCAAGTGTGGGTTTCGGCCTCTTCCTGAAAGAGCTCAGTGTCGACATCGTATTTCGGATTTGCCACATATCGATGAACAAAAAACAGTTCGTCGTCCCTCTCCTGATGCCATTCGTTCAAGCTCCGGACTTATACAGCTCTATACGTCCGCAGGCGCCAAACTTGCGAAGATTGAAGTTGTCTCGCCACTTTGTATACTAAAAAAGGCAATGTAGGTACGTGAAGTTATATGTTGCGGGCATCCATATGGCGCGGACAATGCGTGGGTAGTCATCGAAAATAGAACGTGAGTCCCACATGATTGCTTGTCGGCCCAAGCATTGAGAAAAAGGAGGGCTCCAGGCTCCATCAGCATATCTAAGCCTGAAGGGCATGGTAAGCTTGCAGTTCCTAGTAGGTGACATTGATACCGCAACGCGTCCGATCGCGTCAACACAGAAAAGGCCCCCTACCGGTCGATGGTTGAGGAAAGTCGGAGAGCAGATTTTAGACACCTGATAAGTCCTGTGTCCGAGTGAAGGGCAACAAAAGATGGATGGGAGACGACCCGCGGGTTCTGTTCTGGAGGAGATGGTAGCGAGAGACGATGATAGGATCGTCGTCTTAGCGCGTTTCGTCCGCGTCTTCACCTGCGACCAGAGCTTCTAACATTCAAGGTTTCGGGCCACCGAGTGGGCACACGTACCTTCCGCTTCGAGTTCGTTGCTAGACAAAATCCAGGGCAAGGATTACGAGCGATAACCTGTGGAGGACCTTACGACATCGACGGGTGTAGTGCCAGTTTCCCAGCTAACTAGCCCCCAGACCCTATCTCTTCCATCCCGGGGAGCGGCCGAGGCGATACCTAAGGGACCTGCCGATACCAGAAAGCTACCCGTGGAGCTCGAGAGATGACTGGCATGGTCTGCGAGGATCTTGAGCGCTGCCACAACGTCCTACCAAATTTTTCCACGAGTTGTCGGCCGAAAAGCATGATTATACGGGGGTCACCGCGGTGGCTGTCGAAGCGTACATTCATTGGTAGGATGGGGTGCAAGAGGGTGCGGAGTTGCTTACAATGACGTGCCATGGACATCCTCTTTCATTCCTCCCCTCCGTTAAACAATCCGCCACCAAACCAACACCAAATCAACGCCCACATTCCATCCCGTCTCGGAAAAAGTCCTTCCAGAAGAATGCGAATCCCCGCTGCTGCGGCATCTCACATCTTTAAAGCCCTCAGCGTCGCCTATTTCGTATATCTGTGCCGCATACCCAAATTCTTCCACAAATCAGCGTCGAGCTAAACCGAGCACGCATCCTCCACCATCGGACCCGTAGCAGGGGCACCAGCCTTCGATACCGTATTGAATATTAAAGTCTCTGGAAATATGGCTTGAAGATATTCCAGCAATCACGGCTCTAGGTTCGTAGAAGGATCTCGTGGAGCATTGCTATTTCAAGAGCCGGAGAGAGGGCCGAGTTGGCCGCTGCAGTTCCTACATGAGGATGTGGCGAAGAAAGCTCCAAATGCGTTTGGACAAGCCCGAGAGGGAGGGCTATCCTTGTAGCATGTGCAATGTAGGGATGATCAACTTGGCACATAAGGCTGTCTTCTAAGGTAACTATAGAAGGTCTCTTACCTAGATCACTACACTCCTGTACCAGCGACAAAACTGAAGATCCTTCTTATTCTAGATTTGCGCTATGATCAAAGAGCCTGTAGCAGAGTTCGCAGTCTACGAACTTTACTTGACAGTCCACGTCTCCCCATTATCCCCATCTATACCCCCAACTCCCATCCCGACCGCCTCTTACACTGCCCATAAACATGCCGCAAGTATATTGCACCAATCACCGCGAGCAGATACTGCAGAAGCGGGTAGCGCACCTAAGGGAAACCAAGTGATTGCAGCCACCCGTCGGGAGATAAGAAGTACAACACTTTGGACACCTAGTCACATTGCAGTAAATGTAATGTACGGAGCGATAACTTGATTCGCAGAATATATCACGCTCTGATTCGGAGGAGAGTATGGCCTGAGGGTGTCCTGCGAGAGCTGAAGCAGCTCCGCGGACAAGGTTTGGCAGTCAACATGCGCCACTACCACCATCGTTAACTCTAGAATCTGCGTCCGCAAGCTACAATTCTTCTTTTGTTCTCCTTCATCGGTAATAGTGACTCTCAGGTATCTAACAGTACTCGTTGCACTATTACATCACATTCTGGGACGCCTAATAGCCTGGACTCGGCCTCGGGGCTTCGCTGTCCCTTGCCCCCGATATTTACTCGCTCGGCGGCTGGTTCAATGTCCCGTATCAAGTAGCTCTCAAGGCATTTAAAAGTGTATAGTTAGTGCCTACGTCGTAGATTGCAGAAAGGCGTCGGACCTCCTCCGTCCTCTAATCTCCAATATAAACGTATAGAGTCGCAGAGTCGAGAGACGGTAGTGTACAAAATAGAAATCAAATCATCCCCGCCCACGAAATGTCTACTAAAGCACGCACTAGAAGTATCACATAGGTGAGCGTATAGAGAAGTGGGTCTTAAGCAAGTAAGTATTCTATTAGCTAGCAGGTAGAGCTTTTAAACAACTACTTGATTTTCTTTTGTCGGCTCTTATAGACCATTTTGTAGTTTCTCTACAGGCAAACCATCTCCATGAGATCTTGAAGAAAGTCTTAAAGTCTCTGTTAGAACGTATCGCCATCTTGTTACCCCACTAGCGAGCGATGTAGTACGCCATCTAACAACATGTCATAACGTGGCATATATAGCACATCTTAAGCTCGAGATATACCCTGCATTGAAAACTTGCTTGTCGAACTTTCGCCGCCGAAGGGCTCGTGGCAAGGTTAAAGAGCAGCCGCCATCCTCGAAGCATTGACCAGTATATTTAGCTCGGTAGTTATGATGACCCTTTATTAGGTACAACTTATACACCTTTTTAGCCGCGAGATGAAAACCCCATAAAACTTATATACAAGTAAGTCCTAGCTTACACCCGTGCTCTTCCCATATCTTTCACGCCACCTAAGCGCATGCGACCAACCCTAAGAAAGCCCCGCTAGATCCGAACTCAAAGCGTTAATTGTCAGTACACAATAACTCTGCAGGAGGTACATCTCTAAGTGGGGCGGAAAACAAGATATCTTAACAATAAGCCATTTAAACCGGAAAAAATAGAGAGCTACCTATGCCAGCTTTCGCCCACCTATATTCTCACAATATAATTTATTCTAACTAGAAATACAGCTCGAATCATACGTAAATACCAGCTTAGAGGTACAATGTTAACATCCTAGTCCTATTAACCCTACCAAAAACAAAACGCACTACTACCATCCCTCCCTCCAAATCAAGCTTTCCAAACTTTTTATCCCCCCTAGCCTTAGCATGTATAGAACCTAGTTGGATGGACGAATTCCGTCGCGATCGCGAGACAGCACTACTTCTAGTACAAAACCACACATACATACCAACGCCTTCCTACCTTAAATTTATTAACATTGTGTCCCGCTCAACCGCTAGTGCTACCGCCATATACATGTATTAGTAGCCCTAGAAACCACAAGCTAAACAAGCCCTACACAACTGCAGCGAAGCCAGAGCCACAGAAATCGTAACACGGAAAACCAGATTGCAAAAGAGACTCCCACCGTGCGAATCAAAATCAAATAGTGTGGGTATAAATGCTTAAGTTTGCAAAGTAGTAGCGAGTTAAGAAAGTATGGAAAAAAGGGATACGCTTTCGCCTTTTGTAGATCATGTAAGCTTTATGTCTCTTGTATGATAAGGTTAAAGGAGATGAATTGGTCTTTCGTTTATGGGGTTTGAATGGGATTGTTGAGGTTTGATGGGCAACTTTGTATTTTAGATGTAAGTCTGTATGCCAGTTTCGTGTATTAAAAATGTGTGAAGAGCTATGTAGTTTTTAGCTAAAGGTTGTTTCACCCTATACATATATAACTTCATTGGAGCTAGAGATTGCTGTGTAGGGTTATGTTAGCACAGACTTCTAAATATGACTGTACTACAGGAACGGTCTAAGATCTATTGCTCATGAGAGAAGAGAACACACGAAAGACAGGGAAAGACGCTACTATGATAGATGTAATTCCCGTTGTATTCTAACTATGTACATAAAGAAACTTCCGAAGATGCAGAGAAGAGAATCCCGTAGACCACACCCCGTCATAGACCATCATAAACCGCCCATCTAGCGCACAAGTACTACTACATCATAAACCCCCTACTACTACAAGTCGTCTCGGTGCGACATTCTGGGACCACCATTTTATGAGAATCCTTTATCGCTTACTTGGACGTATCCAGCACATAACGTCCCGCAATCTCACCCTTTTGCATCTTGTCATACACCATCTTGAGCTCCGACAACCCAACAACCTTGAAGGGCGCAGAGATGAGGCCGCGCGCATAAAAGTCAATAGCTTCGGCGGAGTCCTTGCGATTGCCGACGTAGGATCCCTTGATGGTGATCATCTTGATAACAGAATCGAAGACAGGGGCCTTCAGGTATGCTCCGGCCGGGAGGCCAATGCAGACGACGGTGCCGCGCGGGCGGGCATACTCAGCGGCCTGCTGGAACGGCTTCTCGTTGGCGGCGACCAAAAGAACGGCGTGTGGGCCTAGACCATCGGGTGTCGCAGCCTGTACGTCCTTGACTACGTTGCTAGACGATGCGAAGTCGACGAAGTGCTCTGCACCCAGCGTCTCCGTGCACATCTTCTTCTTTTCATCGCCAGCATCAATCGCAATGGTGCGGAGACCCATAGCCTTTGCGTATTGCAGAGCAAGCGAACCGAGACCACCACCAGCACCGACGACAGCGACCCATTGACCGGGTTTCGCGCCAGACTCCTTCAGACCCTTGTAGACGGTGATACCAGCGCAGAGAATGGGTGCTATGGCATCAAGCGGAAGTTGTTTGGGAATGCGGGCGACATGGATGGCTTTGCCGATGGCATATTGTTGGAAGGTACCGTCCACAGTGTATCCGGAAAGGGACGGCTTCGGGCAAAGGGGTTCGTCGGATTGCTGGCAAAAGTCACAGGTTAGGCACGAGCCGTTCAGCCATTTGATGCCGACGTGATCGCCGATCTGCAGTGGTCAGCCAGACGTGAGGTGCAGGGAGAATTGGGATGCCTACCTGAACGTCTTCAACGAGCTCACCGGTAGCTACAACAACACCGGCGCCCTCGTGTCCACCGACGAGGGGGAGCTTGGTGGGCTACACATGCATCAGTTAGATTGGAGAGAAGAGCGAAGCGTCGACAGAGCTTACCAATGGCCAGTCACCTTGCCATGCATGAAGATCGGTATGGCACACGCCTGAGAACTTGATGTTGACCAGGACCTCGTCGGGACCGGGCTTCTGCACCGGGATTTGCTTGTACTGGATCTCGCCGCCTGTCTTTTCAATGACCTGCGCCCACTGCTTCTCGGGGATTTGAGGTGCCATGGCGGTGATGTGAGAGAGATGGGAAGCAGTCCTGGGTATCGAGGAAGCGTGCTAAGAGCGGATTGAGTGTTGTGAAGTGGTGGAAGAGCTTGGATATGTTTATTGGAGCTGATGTCGAAAAGAAGAAGGACCTGTGGGCCCTTCATGACATATATATACTTGCCATAACCACGGGTCCCCCTGTAGCCCTGCGCTTAGAGGCGGTCTCGCTCTTGCGCCTCCACAAACCCGCATTGAACCCCTCACGTCCTGTCCGTGACTCCGGAGCGCGGATCCCGTTACCGTGCACCATTGGCTACAGAGCTGCTACCGGATCGTCACGGTGGGCCGATACAGGGTACATGGGCCAGTGCGGGTGAGATGGGCCATCGGATGGCGACTGGCGTGTTACCTCCAACAAACTCTTATCGGGTAGGTGGCATGACGGGCTACTACGTGTGGATGTGTGGCCTGATTTGTAGCGTGTCGTGTCAAAATGAGTGCAGGTGCATGCTCCAGACTGTGGAGAGACCGATGGAGGTTGGGACGGATCACACGTTCTGAAGAGGCGGGGCAAGTGTGGGGGCTTGACGTCAGCCACACCTCACCTGATAGTTTGCTTAAATCACCTATCCTCCATCGGCCACGGCCGTGAGCAAGAACTCCAGCATGAGAATTTTCGGCGCACGCCGCGATCAGAGAATATTCGCCTCCATGCAGCTCTTTTCGTAAACCTGAAGCCCAGCGGCGCGACACCGTCACCTCACGCCCGCCAGCATCGGACACCAGGAGCGCTACGGATGCATCGCTCGGCCGAACGCTAATCCGACACTGCAGCCTCATGGACCGCGTCCCTGTTCGAAGCACCAGCCAATAAGCAGTCCGAGAATCGCTTCGGAGGTCCACTTAGGGCCTGTAGGATTCGCGAATGGGGAGGATCGCGAGCACTGTGGCTGCGGAGCAAAGGAGCTACCCTCCTCCCCGATGCGCTTGTGAAATGGCTTACCTGCTACACTTAGAAGCGCATTTTTGCGGCTGATAGATGTCGCGCCTTCATTGGTTCCTAGGCACGCGTCGGCGCCTCCCGCTTCCTGCTATCCGTGGTAGCGATTTGATAGTCAGGGATAGCCGGTATCGCGTACGGTTTCGAATGCGGGGAAGTCTGAAGCTTGACTCTAGTGCTTATATCTTCGCGGGGTAAAGGATGCTCATGGGCTTCGGCGAATTGGGATTCTGGAGCGTTGGGAGGGCGGGTGTAGGATGGGAGAAGGAAGGTTTGGCGCACCTCGGCTCAAGAGAGGGCGAGGATAGGTGTTAGCTTCATCGTCGAAAAACTAGAATGATTGCAGGTTTCGAAGCTTGGGGTATTAGTATAGTTAGAAGGGGTTATCAGTCGGACGGCAGTCTATTTTCAGGACCATCCCAAACCTCATACTCTCCACCTCGCAAGCAGTACCATAGCGGACATGTTGCCAACCCCAAAGTCATTTCCTCAAGGCAGACTCCTCGGCCCTCCTTCCTCCGCGCTCTCACAGCACTTGCCGCTTCTATCCATAACTTTCGAGCTACATCAGGACCCACCAGGCGAATGCCCGCCTAGAACGTCTATAGCGAGGCACAATGCACCTCGCGGAGCCCAAACCGACATATGGGCACCGACCATAAACACGTTGTAGAAGGCGGTCACCAGTAGCACTCATTTCATTCGTTCAAAGTATCCATACCGCTCTACCAAAAATCAGCGATCACCAGTTTACCAACCACACACCCACGTTACCGGTCCGCAAATATCCGGCCCGACCCTAGGCACCGAGTCAATGGCCTACGCTATACTATGGTTGCAGGACTAAGTATACTCGAATATCCACTCTAGCAGTCTCTGCACAACAGGGCCAAGCGACTGATGGAAAGAATATAATTGGTTGAACGACGGAAAAAAACAGGTTTATATATATAACCTGTCCAAGGTACGAGTGGCGATTTGAAAAACTTCAAGTGGTAGCACCGCAGCCGCAGTACAACACTGTTGTACCCACCCAGTTGGAAACAATTCACGAGCTGCAGCACTCCCCACAAAATATTTTTTATGCTAAGTATACACCATTGGCTCTTGGTGTAGTCAGCCTCGCGTAGCCCCGTGCAGCTCCGTGCGCTTAATGGGTTCTGAATAGTACTTATAGTATTCTGCTAGCTCGGGCGTTATACGTTACGCTACGGCCCTCAGGGAGATGGCCCGCCGAGCTGACTATCGTAGCGTCTTTGATCATCTTTCCACTGTTTGGTGAGGTGCTGTGAGGGGCGGTGGAACTCCGGGTGGCTGACGTGTGGATAATCTGTGGTATTTTCTCATGCGCAATTGTACGTCACGGATTATGCTAAGTTTTGATTCATTTATAACGTAATGAGTGACTCGGTAGATATGTAGCAGACATCATCCATAGATGACTCTTAGCGGAGCATGGTCCTATCCTCTCCCCGGACACACCAAGTGGTTGGGTAATTAAAGTGTACAGAATCTGCGAGCCTATCGTGCAGCTACAAATCTTCCCTCAATGTCTCCAATGAGATGTTGATCATACACATCCGTCTCTCGCGCCAACACTCTCGTAACCCCATCATAACACTTCTTCAGTATTCATTGTGGGCGGGTCCAGGATCCCTCCACGTACGAGGATCAAAAGATGCAGTAGAGTTACTCGCATAATCACGGGGCGAACGTGGATGATTGCTGGAGAGCTCAGCCATCGGATATTGACCAACGTCAGAAACACGAGGCCCGTACTGGCCGCTGTTCCACAAATTGTGCAAGTGCAGAGGCCAGGCGTGTGGCGCCTGAATCTGAATCTGTCCAAAGTTGCTAGCAAACGAGCCATCCATTCCCGCGATTTCCGAATGCGGCCAATGGGTTGGTTCGACATCGTTAGCGGGTAGACCCGGCGCGTGGGAAGGTCCGGCCGGTCCGTCTTCCACAGTCCCATCTGTGACCGGATGCGGGGGTCTAGCTTCTTCTGGCGAGTTTGGTTCCTTCTTCTTCTTCTTCTTGAACGCAAAACTGATTCGAGGTGAAGACCTGAAGCAGAAATAATATACACCGAAGCCCACCAGAAGCAAGACCAGCACGAGGCCGCAACTAAGACCCACCCACAACCCGGTTTTACCATCTGCCGGCCCCGAATCGGAAGACGATGGAGTTGGACTGGCAGATCCTGGGGCGGTACTCGTGCTAGTAGCACTGAGATACGAGCCTTGCAGCGTACTTGGTAGTATGGACGGACCTTTTGTAGTCGTCACACTACCGGTAGTAGGAATTGCTTTGGTTGCCCCCTCCGTCGTCGTTGTCATCGTCGCCGACCCCCATCTATCCAAGTTTTCCGAAAAGTATCTCGGCAGATCCGTCGCGGGTGGAAGTGGTACAATATCCGAGAGTGTCCCGACCTCATTGAACGCCACATACTGGCCATCATGCTGGAGGTCCTCGCATTCGGTGGTGGGGAATCTCTCGATTTGCGGGTCCCAAGCGGTATCGTTGGAGCAATTGTTGCAGTTATCCGGATGATGGCAAACCTGTTTCATTGTTAGCAAAGGCCTGGTTTTCACACTGGTCTAAGCCCACGTACCCAAGTCTTATCCGGCATTCCATTCGCCCCATCGCAATACACCAATCCGACCCAACGTGATATATCTCGATCGAGATTGCACTTCTGAGGGCAGTGCTCGTCTTTGAAGGTTGGGTCGGTACAACCGTATTGGTAGGTGACGCCCGTCTCGCCGTCATAGCACGCGTTGTGCTCCAGACACTTATTTCCCGCTTTGCAGCATGAGTAGTGCGGTGTCTTGTTTGATGTCCAGCAGGGGACGATGTAGTCGGGAGCGAGCATGTCGATGTCGGAGTAGCAAAGCTGCGGTGTGGAGATGGTTGAAGCAAGGTGAGCGAGCAGGAAGACGGCTCCCAAGGCCAAAGGAGCGGTCGTAGTAGTGCGCATGCTTGCAGCAAAGCAAAGAGTGAATGCAGTTTCAGTTACAATGAGATGGAAAACACTTCCTGGATAGCGCACCTCAGACGATACACCCCTCTTTGACGGACGAGAGAGTGAGCTGGGAGGTAATGAGTAGACGTGGCGGCTGGCAAAAGAAAATAATGATCCAGAGCTCGGTGCTCTTCTTGTGAGACAGGGGCTGCTCGTTTGCATCCGTCTATTTGTTCGCCTCACCACTCCGATTTAGTGTCGATGTAGGACTGTAGAACATGATGCAAGCATCGCTATTTTTAAATACGTGCGTCTGTTTATTGATGCTCATAACTTGCCATAAAATTCTCCCAGGGCTATTGAATCCACATGTGAACAGCCATGCACAGTACTAGAGCATAAGCCTGTGTACACTAGTTTGCTACATTACAAACCCTGTTAACAGCTACATAGTTCTTCTGTGTATTATGTATCCTAACAGCATTTATGGTTAATACTCGCTAAAGGTTATTTAATTTAGTAGATGATGCTATTAGTTACACAGATTTCTGAAACACGGTTGTTCCTAGTTATTTCCTAGGAGGCTCGCACTACTTACCTATATAAGAGAATAGATGCTTTCTTCTCGTACCTCTGAAGGGTGCCAGTATCTCTTGAGTGATCATAATCAGCATTAAATCAGCATTATTGCGTGATGATAGGGTGTATCTGCTGTAAGTTTCCATGCCTCCTTCTACTTACCCACATTCTTAAGCATTTATTTATTTGCGTTCGCTGACAATGCCCTACTGGTTAACATAGAGGCGTAGAATAGCTCTGTCGAAGTTTAGCTGGGCACCGACTTCCCTCACGACGGACATCTATCCTCCAAACGAATCCTCACAGCATTAAACCCAATCGTAGCCACCGGAAGCTCCTCAACAATCCACTAAAAAATAGCTGCTCGCCCTTGCACCCTCTACGCCTCTGTCAAATCAACACTCTATGCAGGCACCAATGTAGCGCCTACACATGTCGCGTATTTCCCACTGCTATACTCATTATAGGTCTAGCATGCTTCTATGCATTCAAATATGTTATTTACGGTGTAGTCGACGAGGTCTAAATCAACCTACGCATTAGTTAGTGGATTCGTGAGTGGAGCGCACAAGGAGCGGAAGAGCAGTCGTACCCAGTTCACACTGCAGAAGAATCTGTACGGCACACCGGCGATCGACGACCTTACTGGGCGGCCACTAGATTACGGACAACTAAGACTTTCAGTTGTATCCTGTGCTTCTGTACGCGTGAGATTGGACGGTGTCGGCGTTGGTGTTATACGGCTATCCCCGGCGATGCATTCTTCGATTCAATCGCCTTCCTGGTTAATCCGCCAATGAGCCCCGTTATGACCGCTATGAAGACCGCACCGAGGAGGAGCAATGGCCAGCTCTTCCGGCGACTTCGCAGTAAGGGAGCGGGTGGTCGTTTAGGTGTCTGTTGTCTTTGTGTGGGAGCTGCCTTTGATCGGCCGTGTCCACTGGGTTTAGGGGGGGGGGGGGGGGGGGGGGGGGGGGGGGGGGGTTTTTGGGAAAAAAAAGGGGGGTTGGGTTCCGCGAGGGGGGGGGGGGGAAAATTTGGCCACGGGTTTTTGT
>JASJFT010000317.1:0-39465 GCA_030770425.1 Darksidea phi | reverse complement strand
ATTAGTTATTTAAGAGTTTTTTCTACTTCTTAGTATCTATATACTAGTACCTCGTAGTATTATCTAATAAATTCTTTTCGTATTATCTTAGGTATATAGGCCTTTTAGAATATATAGATAATCCTATCTTTTTCTTAGATTACTTCTTAAATTTCGTTTTATTCGTCTATTACTTCTATAATAGCTATACGGATTTATTAAGTCTATTTATTTCCTTCTAGTTTAAGTATTATTTCTTATATTCTTACTAATTTTAGGTAGTTATAAGTAATCATTTCGTCCGGTTATAGCTTAAGAATAGTCGTACTAGGCTTCTCTATTTCTTAGTAATCTAGTCTTCTACTAAGCGCGTCTACTCTTTTATTTTCTAATCCTTTAGTATATATAATTTTAATATTATAAGTTATAAGGGTTTATATCTATTATATCTATCTTCTAATTAGAGGTTTATTTATTAAGAATTCTATTAGATTCTTATAATCTATATAGATTATAATAGGGTATTTAGATCCCTATAGATTAGATCTCTATTCTTTTAAAACTTTAATAATTACTAGTAACTCTTTATTATAAATATTATAGTTAAGTTTAGCTATTAATATCTTCTATAAGAAGTAGTATACTAGTCTAAGGTTATCTTTATTATCTTTCTATAGTAGTACTACTTCTATTATATAGTCTAATATATCTATTTTAATAATTAAGGGTTCTTTAGGGTTATATATCTTAATTATAGGTTTCTTTATAAACTATTCTTTAATCTTTTTAAAGGCTTATTAGTACTCTTTCTTTTATTTAAAGGGTTAGTCTTTTCTTATAAGTTATATAAGTAGTACTATTATTATACTCTACTATAGTATTAACTTTTAATAGAAGTTATAGAATCTAAGAAATAATTATAGCTTCTTAAGATTCTTAGATATAGACTATTCTTTAATCTTTTTAATTTATTATAGGTTTACTTTAATTTCTCCTAATCTAATAATAAATTCTAGAAACTCTATTTCTTATATATAGAATTTATATTTTTATAGATAAAGATATAGTCGTACTTTCTTAAGCGTTTATAGGATCTTTTTTATATACTCTTTATATTCTTTTTCTATTTTAGAGTAGATTAGAATATTATTAAGGTATACTATTATAAACTAATTAAGATAATTTTATAAAATATTATTAATTTATTTCTAGAATATTATAGGTATATTAGTAAGTTTAAAAGGTATTACTTAATATTTATATAACCCCTTTTTAGTTCTAAAAACTATCTTCTATTCTTTATCTTTCTTAATTCTAATTTAGTAGTATACGTTTCGAATATCTAATTATATAAACTATTTAACTTTTCTTAATTAATCTTATATTTCCGATATTAGAGATAAAGGGTACTAATTTTTAATAGTAATATTATTAAGTATTTAGTAGTCGATATATAATTATAGTTCTATAGTATCTTTCTTAGGTACGAAGAGGACCGGGTATTTTATAAGTAAATTTAAATATTATATATACTATTATAAACTAAATATATACTATAAACTATTAATAAATAAAGCTACTAGAAATTAAGCTAACTACTAGTTCTAATAAAGAATACGACGCGGACCTTATAATTAGAGAATAAGAAGTTATATAATAGATCTATACCTTAATAAGAATAGATCTAAGGGATTACGTAATAGCTTAATAGATCTATTAAAATAGAGCTATAGAGCTATAACTTAGTAGATCTATAGATATAGAGCTATAGATCTAAGAGAACCAAATTAATATATAATAATAATTACGAATCTTCTAGATAGTCTTTCTTCTCTATAGTTAATTTCGAATCTAGATTAATCCTTACCTATTAATATAATTAAACTATTATCTTTTATTCTAACTCCTTTCTTTCCTATCTTAAGTATAAACCCTAAATAAGGCCAAATAACCTATTAGACCTAGACCCTATTTAATACCTTAACTATCCGGTAGGTAGGAATAGCTAACTATAATAGTAGGAGAAGGAACCTAATAAAGTAGAGTAGTATAGCCGCTAACTTAAGGAGAACTCTTAGAGGTAGAAAGCTATTAGAAGTTTAGCTCCCTAGAAGGTAGTATAACTACGAAAAACTTTAAAAGGGTTATTAAGAATTAATATATATTTAAGAAGAGAGAAGATATATTAAAAGCTTAACTTATAAAGTTAA
The DNA here is from genome assembly GCA_030770425.1 of Darksidea phi. Taxonomy (NCBI): domain Eukaryota; kingdom Fungi; phylum Ascomycota; class Dothideomycetes; order Pleosporales; family Lentitheciaceae; genus Darksidea; species Darksidea phi. The sequence goes on along the minus strand of JASJFT010000317.1, from coordinate 37,276 downwards.
CTATCTAACTTTAAAGGTATATAAGTAAACTACTAAAACTTAGAGAACTAGAGAAGTTTAACGGAACTAGATTAAAGCTTAGAGGATTTTTAGCTAATATAGTAATCTATCTTAACCTTAATAAAATAAAGCTATCTACTAAAAGTAATAAAGTATTATTTATAGTAGCTTAGTTTATAGGAAAAGCTATTACTTAGTTTAAGACGTATTTAAATAAGTAATTATAACTACCTAAAACTTAGTAAAGTAATAAAATAAAGATTATCTTTTTAAGTTATAAGTATTTTAAGAATAAGCTATATATTACTTTTAGAGATATTAATTTAGAAAGATTAGTAGAATAAAAAATTATATATCTTAGATAGATAAAATCTACTATAACCTATACGTCTAAGTTTAAATAACTTACTATAAAGATCTAATAAGAAGAGGTAGTTCTTATATTATAATACTATAAAGGACTAAAAGATTATATCTATTACGAAATAATTTAAATAGAACGACCCTAGACTATAAGAGGACTAATTAAATAAGCTATTAAGATCGATAATAACCTCTATCTCTAAAACCTAGAAAGAAAGGGAAAGATTAGATTCTATAAAAAGAAGAAAGAAGAAAAATACTATAGACTAGAGGTAATAGTCCTAGGAGCTAGTTTAGAACCTAAGAAAGAAAAATAGAACTTTAAAAAATAAGAGCTCTATAAAAAACGAGTATACTTTAAGTATAAGAAGTAAAGATATCTAGTAAAAGACTATAAATTAGGTCTAAGAAAAGAGAAATTCTAATATATCTAGTAAAGTAAGAAGGATAGAGTAGTTATAATATAAGAATATAATATTATATATTAAATAACTTATATACGTAACTAGTATAAGATATACTACGAAGCTAAGTTAAATACTAGCTACTAGTTATAGAAATAGTAGATAGCTATAACTTAGAAGTCTTAAAGAAGAGTTTTATTCTCGCTAGAAGTATAAGAAGAAGTATCTAAAGAAGACTTATCTACGGAGTAGAAAGACTTCGATAACATTATAGATATACTATTATAAATAGTTAATAATAGTAATAAGTTCTTAGAACTAGAAGAAGAAAACCTAGTTACGTTATATAAGAATACTAGATACCTATAAATAATTTAATTATCTAAGGAAGAAATAGGACTAGTACTAGAACTTAATATAACTTATACTTAAGCCTTATAGTTTATAAAAAAAACTATAATACCTATAATAATATAGGAGATTTATAAGGAATAGTCTAGATCTTATCTAATATACTAACTATTCGAAGACTTTAAATAATAGGTTAAATAGAACTTTATTATTATAGATCTTATACCTAACTAAGAAATCTAGAAAGAAATATAGTATATTACGAAAATAGTTAATAAAGAATAACTATAGTATATAGTAATCGAACGATAGATTCCTATAAGAATAACTTCTATAAAATATAACGATTAAAGATATAAGGTTAATCTAGAAGATAACCTATAATATAAAATAAGATATCTAGTATATTTTAAGGTTATATAGATCTTATATATATAAAAAGAATATCGACTCTATAAAGAAGTAAAATAAAAAAATAACTACTACCTAGTAAAGGACTATAATAAAAGGATTACCTAAGTAGTTATACTAGAAGTAGTATATAGATAGTAATAATCTAAGAATTAGCGATAAAAGGGATATATACGAATTATACTAGGACTACTTCTACTATTAAACTATATTTTAGAAAGACTATAGTATAAATACCTAGAAAATAAATATCTAAAGTACGTTTAGACTAAGATTAATACGAAATATTAGTCTAAGAAGATAAGAATTTAAGGGATAAAAAGATAGGACTATATCTACCTCTAAGGAACCTATTAAGGAAGAAAGATTACTACCTTAATCGATAGTAAAGCTACTTAAAACTTTATTAATAAGGACTTTATCTAATAAAAGAAGATTCCCTAATAGAAGAAATAATACCCTAGCGTTATATATACTATTAAGGGAGAACTATTTAATAAATCTATAATATATAAAACTAAAGGTAAACTTAGCCTATAGGGATAGGAAAAAGAAAATAAAATACTCGATATAATTAAAATATTAGATAACTAAGATATAATTCTAGGAATACTATAGCTATAAGAAGCTAATCTATAGATTTAATAGACGAACTAATAAGTATTATTTCTATAATAGAATCTAGGCGTAACTTAAGAAGAAAATAATAATATTCTAGAATAATATAAAAAATAGAAGGAATTATTTATAGAACCTAAGGAAAGCCTACTTTAGTACTAGTTCTAAGACTACGTAATCCTACTATAGAAAGGAAAAACTCTAGGATTCGAACTAATCTATAAGTTAATTAAGAAAGAAGAAAAAATTATAATAAAATATCTTAAAGATAACCTTATAAAAAGGTATATTCGATATTTAAATTTATCTATAGAATACCCGGTTCTCTTTATACCTAAGAAGGGTACTATAGAACTACGATTATATATCGATTACTAAATACTTAATAATATTATAATTAAGAACTAATATCTCTTACCCCTAATATTAAAAATATAAGATTAATTAAGAAAAGCTAAATAGTTTACGTAACTAGATATCCGAAACGTATACTATTAAATTAGAATTAAGAAAGGTAAAGAATAGAAGATAGTCTTTAAAATAAAGAAAGGACTATATAAGTACTAAGTAATATCTTTTAAACTTACTAATATACCTATAATATTCTAAGAATAAATTAATAATATTTTATAAAACTATCTTAACTAGTTCGTAATAGTATACCTTAATAATATTCTAATTTACTTCGAAATAGAAAAAGAGTATAAAAAATATATAAAGAAGGTTCTATAAGAGCTTAAAGAAGTATAACTATACCTTTACCTACGAAAATATAAATTCTACGTATAAGAAATAGAGTTTCTAGAATTTATTATTAAACTAGGAGAAATTAAAGTAGACCTATAATAGATTAAGAAGGTTAAAGAATAGTTAATACCTAAGAATCTTAAAGAACTATAATTATTCCTAGGATTCTATAACTTTTACTAAAAACTAATACTATAATAGAGTATAATAATAGTACTACTTATATAACTTATAAGGAAAGATTAACCCTTTAAATAAAAGGAAGAGTACTAATAAGCTTTTAAGAAGATTAAAGAATAGTTTACTAAAGAACCTATAATTAAGATATATAACCTTAAAGAACCCTTAATTATTAAGATAAATATATTAGATTATACGATAGAAGTAGTACTACTATAAAAAGATAATAAAGATAACCTTCAACTAGTATACTACTTTTTACGAAAAATATTACTAGTAGAACTTAACTATAATATTTATAATAAAGAGTTATTAGTAATTATTAAAGCTTTAAAGAAATAGAGATCTAATCTATAGGAATCTAAATACTTTATTATAATTTATACGAACTATAAGAATCTAATAGGATTCTTAATAAATAAACCCCTAATTAGAAGATAAATACGATAGATATAAACCCTTATAATTTATAATATTAAGATTATATATACTAAAGAATTAGAAAATAAACGAGTAGATATACTTAGTAGGAGACCTAACTACTAAGAAATAGAGAAGTCTAGCGCGGTAATCCTTAAACTATAGCTAGATAGAATAATTACTTATAATCGCCTAAAGTTAGTAGAAATATAAAAAATAATACTTAAGCTAGAAGAAAATAAATAGACTTAATAGATCTATATAACTACTATAGAAGTAATAAATAAATAAAATAAAATTTAAGGAATAATCTAAGAAAAAGACGAAATTATTTATATATTCTAAAAAGCCTATATACCTAAAGTAATATAAAAAGAATTTATTAGGTAATACTACGAAGTACTAGTATATAGATACTAGGAAGTAGAAAAAACCCTTAAATAACTAATAAGAATGTATTATTTCTTATATATAAGATAACTAGTTATATAAGTACTTTTAGAATATATAGATTATTATTATAATAAATATACTAGATATATACCCTATAGAATACTATAACTAATAGAAAATATAGAAGGACTATAGAAGATTATTACTATAGACTTTATTATATAGTTACTACGTTCTAAGAAACTAATAATAGGAGTATTCTATAATATTATACTAGTAGTAGTAGATAAGTTTATAAAGTATACTTACTTTATCCTATATATAGATAAAAGAAATATAGTAGAATAACTTATCTATACCTTACTAAGATATATATTTAGTAAATATAGAATATTAAATAAAATAATCTTAGATAGAGATATTAAATTTATAGTAAAGTTTTAGTAGACCCTTATAGCTAAACTAGAAATAAAATATAGTATATCGACTACCTATTATCTATAGATAGATAGATTAATAGAATAAATAAATTAAATAGTTAAGTAATACCTTAGATATTATCTAAACTACTAATAGAATAACTAGGTTATACTTTTACCTATATATTATAATCCTAGGATTAGAAGGATACGGGACAAGCTCTAATATAACTAGAATAGCCAAGCTATACTTAGTTAGTAATCTAATATTACGTAACTTAGAAGTTATAGAAGTTACTAAGATAACTACTTCTATAACTACTATAGAAGTTATAGAAGCTATAGAAGTTACTACTTCTACTACTACTACTACTACCTTAAGGAATAAGGATAGGTATAAGAGGGCGGAGGATCTCTTAGACTTTCTATTTTAATTCCTTATAGTTAATTCTCTTTAGTTTATCTAACGCTTACGGATAAGATTAGATCTTTCCTTAAGTAATTATTCTAGTAATAGAATTTGTTAACTTAACCTTAATCTATTAAAACCTAATAGTACGATAAACGTACTATCGACCCTAACCTAGATTCTATATTAAAGTACGTATAACGTATAATATATTAACTATCTTAAATCTAGATTACGTTAAATATAGTAACTCTATCTAGCTTACGTAATACTTCTAGAGGAAGTACAATAGGAGCTCCGATAGTAGATCTAGCTACTCTTATCTAGTAATAAGTAGCTTAGATAGTAGAGATATAGTAGACTATAGTATTACTATAAGGAGCGCTATAATAGGTAAGAGTAGAACTTAGTAGGAAAGTAAAAGTTAAGATATCTAAAAGATATAATAGTAATAAGGAAGACCTAAAGCCGTTTCTTATATAGATAGACCTATACTATTAGTTTAACTCTACTATATTCGCTAGTAATTAGGATAGGATCCTTATAGTAGGTATATATATAATAGAGAAGGCGGTAGTATAGATATAACCCCTAGTCGACGATTATATAGCTAACGAGGAAACTCTAAATAAGCGATATAATAAAACGAAAGTAGTATTTATAAATTAGAACTTCTTTAAGGAATAGATATATATAGTCTTTAGGGATATTAACGAAGTCTAGTAAGTAGAGTATAAGATTTAGAGACTAAAATAGATAAAGTTAGTAGGAGTCTATACTACTAAATTTAAATAACTATAGTATAAGATTAATTAGGATAATACTCCTCTTATAGTTACGTACTATAATAGACTTAAGGAAGTAGTTAAAGACGAGCTATCTAGACTTAAAAAACTAGACGACCTAGTAGAATTAATTAAGATAACGATCTATATTAATAACCGATTATATAAACGAGCGCTCGAAAAGCGAGATACTATAGAACTAGTTAGAGTCTATAAGAAGGAGTAGTTAACTTCTAAACGTAGTTTCTATAGGGGTTATAATAAAATAGACGTCGATATAGTCTAAGAAAAGAAGTATCTAAAGAATAAGAAACGCGAGTAAGGTAAGAAGTTATAGAAAGTTCTAGTAAATAAGATAAAATAATAGTAAGATAAAAAAGTATATCTACGCTATAGTATATAGGAATACTTCGCTAAAGAATATAGTAATAAGAAAAAGAATATAGGTAACTAGGAGGGCGCTAAGTATATTAATATAATTAAAGGTATCTACTAGAAGATAGATAACTAAGGATTATTTCTAGAAGAATAGTTCGACGTAATAGAAAGTACGGACGAGGAAATTCCTTATTAATAAGAAGACCTAGAGCTCGAGGTTAGAGAACTAAAACTTAACGAGCTAAAAGAGATTAGTATAGAAATAGTTTTCTAATAATTAGTATATAATAAATACTAGAAGTATAGTAATAGTTAATATATTACTAAGTACTATACTAAGGCGAAAGAGCTAATTTACGTTACTAACGACTAAGAATAGACTATAATAGGATAGACCCTAAAGCTCTAAGGACTAGAGGGCTATAAGACGATATAGAATTATAAGAATCGAGGTTACGATACCTTATTATAGACTTACTATATAGAATAGTACGAGTACTATATATAATAAAAGAAGAATACTACGATTTTCTTAGAGGATTACCTATATATATATCTTCTTAATAAAGAATATCTAATAACTAAGTACTATATATACGACTATAAGAATTAGGTCGTAGTATATAAAAAGTAAGAATAGCTAGAATAGAATAGTTACTATAATAATAAATATAAGAAATATTTTCTAATAAAATATACTATAGGACGATAGCTACGAGGATCGACTAAGGTAGATACTAAGAGGTATAAATAGGATAGTAACTATAGAACTATATATTAGGAATCTAACTATAAAGTAATATATTAGATATACTATAATAGGTTATATATTCTATACCTAGTATAAAGAGAACTTATAGTTAGAAGGAAAGAAGATATCTTCTACCCGAATCTCTAAAGACGAGAGTACCTCGTTAAATAATATAATAGGTATAGCTATTAGCTATAAAACCGAAATAATCTAAATAATCTAGAAGTTAGGAGGTAGCTATAAGCCCTAGATATATAGTAAGGATATTACGATACCTAGAATAATAAAGAAAAAGTAAAAATTAGTTATAAGAACGTACTATTATTAGGAGAAAGCTAGAAAGAGGGGCTATAAGAGGTACTAAACTAGAAACTACCTATTAAAGCTAGAAAGACGATAGATCTAGGTTAGGAACGAGTAAACGGCTTATTCTCCTAGTAAGAGGGAGAATCTAGACCTAATAAACGTTATCCCGTATTTCGATATAAACGCTAGGATAAGATCTAAAAACTAGATAATAATCTCGAGGATTAGGTTATCTACGATAATAAGCTAAAAAACTAGATTATTATTAGCTATATAAAAGTCGCGCTAATAAAAGTATCTAAAAGACAACTCTATAAATCGTATAAGAAAGTATCTAACGACTAGCTAAGTTAGAAGTAGACGTACGGATTCGTAGATAGAAAGTCTAAGCTATTATAGATAGTAGAGTAGAATTTATACTTCTATTATTATAGATAGTAGAGAAATATAGGATTCTCTACTAAACTAAGATAAAATCTATATAAGTAGAACTTAGAGATAGATTATCTATAGAATATAGAGGAGGTATAATTCGCCTCGAAATATAAGAAGTAACCCTAGAGATAGAGAATATTAGAGACTATCGTAGGTTTAATATTATAGAAATTAGAGATATTAATATAATTATTAGTTATAATTAGCTAGTAAAATATAATCTATAAATAGATTAGAAGCTACGTAAAGTACTAGACTATAAGTAGGTAGCTCGAGTCGTAGAAATTAGGAGACTAGATAGATCTAGCTATAAGATCTAGTATATACCCTAGAGAGGGAGGATAGACTTAATTTTACCTTATAAGATCGTAAGAATCTATAAGAAGAACCTATAGAGAGTCGACGTTATTATAGTATAAAGGGTCGTAACTACGTAGAAAGAACTACGACTAATAATACCTTAAGACTATAAGAAGTTCTAAGGGCTATTCGAAGAATATTTAGAAACTAACTTATTAGAGTACTAGGAATAAGATTATAAGATATACCTAGAAGAAGATACGAAGCTTAAGTCTAAACCTATATACTCGTTAATAGTAGATTAATAGGAAGAATTAAAAGAGTACTTAATAAAGAACTTAGAAAGAGGATATATTAAAGAAAGTTAGAGCTCTATAGTATTACTAGTTCTATTTATTCTAAAGAAGAATAGAAAGTTATAACTTTATATAGACTATAGATACCTAAATAACGTTATAAAGAAAAATAGGTATCTACTACTACTAATTAGAGAACTTATAGACTAGTTCTAAGGAGTTAAGTAAATTATAAAATTCGATATCTAAGAAGGATTTTACTAGATTTAAATAGTAAAAGGGTATAAAAAGTATACGGCGTTTAAGACCCGATATAGACTCTATAAGTATAGAGTTATACTATTTAGACTAACGAATATACTAGTAATATTTTAGTTAGTTATTAATAGGACGTTAAATAAATACTTAGACGTATTCTATATAGTATATCTAGACGATATTCTTATATATAGTAAAGGAACGCTAGAAGAATATAAAGAATATATAAAGAAAGTACTACGAAAGCTATAGTAGAATAAGTTACTACTTTACCTAGATAAATATAAATTCTATAGGACGGAAACTAAATACCTAGATTTTATTATCTCGTAAGAAGGAGTATCTATAGACCCTAAGAAAGTATAGACTATAAGGAAGTAGCTAACCCTAATATTAGTTAAGGACGTATAATCCTTTTTAGAATTCGTTAACTTCTATCGGAAGTTTATTAAAGACTATTTAAAGACTACGGCTCTACTTATAGAGATAACTAAGAAAGAAAAAAGATTCTAGTAGAACTAGAAATAATAGGAAGCTTTTAATAAGCTTAAGAACCTATTTATATCGGTACCTATATTATAAATATACGACCTAATAAGACCTCTTAGAGTAGAAATAGATATATTAGACTATATACTAGAAGTAATACTTACCTAGTAGGGAGAGGATAGAAAATAGAGACTAGTATTCTACTATTTATATAAGTTTAGTAAAGAAGAAGTAAACTATAATATTTACGATAAGGAACTTAGTACTATTATATTAATATTTAAATAATAGAGACTATAGCTTATAGGAGCTAAATATAAGATCGAGATTATTATAGACTACTAGAACCTTACGAGTTTTACGACTACGAAGAAACTAAATTAATAATAATTTTAATAGTTAGAATTACTAGTAGATTATAACTTTAAGATAAGTTACTAACTAGAAATACTAAATAGAGTAGTAGATACTCTTAGTAGAAGATTAGACCTTTAAGGTACCGACGAACCTATTATATATAAACTAGTCTTATAAAAGAAATCTAACGAAACTCTTATTTATAACTATATAAGGCTAGCTAAGATTACGGTAGTAGTAGATATTAAGAAAAAATAGAGAAATAAGACCTAAAAAACTATTAGAGACGCTAATAGGATATTAAAGGAAGACGATATATACTTCGATAAGGAAGAATATTCTACTCTAATAAACGATTCGGAGATAAGGCCTTATATACTACTAAGTCTTAGAAGAGACCTTATATAGGAAATCTACGAGAGTAAGATACTAGAATACCTAGGAATTAACGAAATAGTTAGATATATAGATAGAGAATACCTACTTACTAATATAAGAGAGAAAGTTTAGAAAGTAATAGATAACTATTTAGAATATTCTAAGAATAAATCTAAGAGATATAAGTCCTATAGGTTACTCTAATCGTTAGTACTACCTATACGACTATAGACTTACGTTATAATAGACTTTATAGTAAAGTTACTATTATTATTAAAACTAGGATTAGGGAGATTATATAATATAATTATAGTAATTATAGACTAGTTAACTAAGATAGTATACTTTATCCTAATAAATAAAGTAATTACGGTAGAAAATATAGCTTATAAGGTTAAAAGAATACTTATTACTAATTATAAATTACTAGAATAGATCCTTATAGATAGAAATAAACTATTTACTTCGAAGTTTTAGAGTATACTACTTATAAAACTAAAAATTAAAAGAAAGCTATCGATTAGCTTTTATCTATAGATAGATAGTTAGATAGAACGTACGAACTAGACTCTAAAAGAGTACCTAAGGTTCTATATTAATAAGTTATAGAATAACTAGGTTAAGTTACTTCTAATAGTATAATTAGTATATAATAGTAAGAAGTCTATAATAACTAAATACTTACTATACTACGTAAACTATAGATATAAGCTAATAACTTATAGAGATCTAAAGGATATTAAGAGTATATCTACTAGGGTAGAAGAAAAGGTCTATTTAATATAAGAATTATATAAAGAACTTAGTACGTAGATAGTATATAGGAACCTTATAATAGTTAAAATAGTAAATAAAAGAAGACTCGAGGGACCGACCCTTAAGAAGGGGGATAAAGTTTTCCTTTTATAACGGAATTTAAAAACTAAATAACTATATAATAAACTAGATAATTTATAAATTAGACTATTCGAAATTAAAGAAAAGATAGGACTAGTTAACTATAGACTAAGACTAGTTAAAGGTATAAGAATATACCTAGTATTTTACGTATCGTTACTAGAACTAGTACTAGAAGATACCGAAGTAGCTACTAATATCGAACTTAAAGACGAGAAGTATAAGATTAAGAAAATCTAGAAACTATAAAAGTTCGGTTATTAGTAGAAATATTTAGTTAAGTAGATAGAATAGCCTACTAGCTAGAATATATAGGAACTAATTAAGAACCTATAGGACTACTAGAAGCTAGTTAAACGGTATTACTAGAAGTATCTAGAGGTAGAGGCTCCTAACTATCTAGGAAGAAGAAGTTAGTAGACTTATATAGTAAGGGTTACTATAGTAACCCGAGTAAGTTAGAAGAAGTAGAACGTTTAGCTTCCTCTAACTAGTCTAGCTTTTTAAGGAATATAAGCTCGCGACGGCGTATTTTAATATTATAATAGTCTAGGTCCCGAAGCTACTTTAAGAGATAAGCCTTACGAGTATAAAGCTTAGCTATTTAAATAAAAGTCTTATTATAAGTAGTACGCGTAGCGTCTAACTTAATCTAAAGGTTAAATTTCTATTTATCTACCTTTACCTAATCTCTCTTAGTTACTACTAGGTTATACTTCGATCTACGACGGATATACTCTATATAAAAACTAGACTAAAGGTTAATATAATAAGTTTAAGGAAGCCGTACGGTATAATAATAAAAATAGGGTATTAATATAGGATAAGAATAAGTAAATAGACGATTTATAAGATAATAATAATATTTAGAACGAGTTATTATAGGAGTCTTAGGTATTATTAGAACCTAGAAAGTTAATTAAAGATAGAGGGTAGTTAACCCCGTATAGACGGCGGATTAATTACTCTTATATATTACTAAAAAGATAGAATAACTATAGCTCCGGATAGACCGTATAGTATATATACGTAGGGTATAGTACGGTTTAGAAAAAAGAACCTACTAAGTAAGGGTACTACTAGCTAGGGTATAGTAGATATAATAAAATCTTTAAGGACAAAGCTTAGAAGGAGGAAGCGAATATTATAACCCTAGAATTAGAAGGATATAGGGTAAGCTCTAACGTAACTAGAATAGCTAAGCTACGCTTAGTTAGTAATCTAATATTATATAACTTAGAAGTTATAGAAGTTACTAAGATAACTACTTCTATAATTACTATAGAAGTTATAGAAGCTATAAAAGTTACTACTTCTACTACTACTACTACTACCTTAAGGAATAAGGATAGGTATAAGAGGGCGGAGGATCTCTTAGACTTTCTATTTTAATTCCTTATAGTTAATTCTCTTTAGTTTATCTAACGCTTACGGATAAGATTAGATCTTTCCTTAAGTAGTTATTCTAGTAATAGAATTTATTAACTTAACCTTAACCTATTAAAATCTAATAGTACGATAAATGTACTATCGGCCCTAACCCGGATCCTATATTAAAGTACGTATAACGTATAATACTATAGTATAATTTATATATAATAGTTTATAATATAACGTAATAAAGATAATACCTTTTTTTATAAACTATAGAATCGAACTAGAAATATATAAGAAACCTAAATAACTTTAATCTTATAGTTAAAATAGAGAAGAAATAGTAAAAATTATTCTATAAATATACTAATAGCTTAAGGAAGATATAAAATTTCTTTAAAATAGAATAAGTAAATACTATAATAAGAAGTAAAAGAAAGTACCCGCTTTTAAAGAGGGAGAAAAGGTATAATTACTACGAAAAAATATTAAGAGTAAGTAACCTAATAGTAAACTAAACTATACTAAGATCGGACCCTATAAGATTAAAAAATAAGTCTTACTTATAAACTATTAACTAAGACTATCCCTATAAATAAAAATCTACCCTACATTCTATATAAGTCTACTAGAAAAAGTACTATAGGATACTAAACTAGTAGTATACGAAGTAGATATATATAGAGAAGATAATAAAGAATAGAAAGTAGAAGAAATCCTAGATTATAACGTTAGAAATAGAAAAAACTACTATCTAATCTAATAGTAAGGGATAGATAAGAATAGAAGACTATAAAAACGAATCTAAGAACCCGAAGATAATCTTAATTATTTTAAGAAGCTTATAGAGTACTAAAACTATAATCTTAAAGGAAATCTAAAGATAAGATAAGTTTATCTTATAGTAAATTAAGAAGACTAATACTATCTATAGTATAGTACGAGGTATTTAACGAACTAGAAAGAGTAATATTATTTATAACGTTACAAGCGACGTCTAAAGCGATTAAAGAGACCTCTAGATCCTCCTACTATCCTAACTATTAAAGCTTCGTCTCCTCTTTATCTAGCTTAGCTTCTAACGTCTAGGATTATACTACTAATTTCTTATAAAGGACTATCCTCTACTTCTCTAAACGATATACTCGTATCCGAGCCTTTACTAGTTTATTAAGAAGCTTATTTTAAGCTTTTTAAGTCTCCTTTAGCTACTATTAAAGTTTCTCTTTTATATAGTTAACGGATCTTACTAATAGTAATAAGCCCTAATATATAAGTTTTACTACTTAGTATAAATAAACCTTCTAATAATAAGATATTAGATATATAATAGAAACCTCGTATATTAATATAAATATATATCTTATAATATCTACTATCTTTAGACGAAGTAATATATAATATTTCTAACTAAGAATAATAACTATAGGAAAATATTTTAGAGTTATAATAAAGAATCTTATTAGTAAGTATAATATATTCTCGAGTTTTATATAATACTATAACGGATAATAACGACCTCTTAAGGTAGGGTCCTAATATTAATATAGCTAAATACTAGACCTAGGATAACCTCTAAGCTAAAGGTTTAAAGAGGGGAGATAGTATTATAAACTAAATATATACTATAGACTACTAGTAAATAAAACTACTAGAAATCGAGCTAATTACTAGTTCTAATAAAGAATACGACGTAGATCTTATAATTAGAGAATAGAAAGTTATATAATAGATCTATACCTTAGTAAGAATAGATCTAAGAGGTTACGTAATAGCTTAGTAGATTTATTAAGATAGAGCTACGGAGCTATAGCTTAGTAGATCTATAGGTATAGAGCTATAGATCTAAGGGAACTAAATTAATATATAATAATAATTACGAATCTTCTAGATAGTCTTTCTTCTTTATAGTTAATTTTAAATCTAGATTAATTCTTACCTATTAATATAATTAAACTATTACCCTTTATTTTAACTCCTCTCTTTTCTATCTTAAGTATAAACCCTAAACGAGGCTAAATAACCTATTAGGCCCGGACCCTATTTAATATATACCTTTTTATAAGATTATCTTTAAGATACTTTATTATAATCTTTTTCTCTTCTTTAGTTAACTTATAGATTAGTTTAAATCCTAGAGTTTTTCCTTCTTATAGTAGGATTATATAGTCCTAAAACTAGTACTATAGTAGACTTTTCTTTAGTTTTATAAATAATTCTTTCTATTTTTTATATTATTTTAGAATATTATTATTTTCTTCTTAAGTTACGTCTAGATTCTATTATAGAAATAATACTTATTAGTTTATCTATTAAATCTAAGGATTAGCTTCTTAGAGCTATAGTATTCCTAGGATTATATCCTAGTTATTAGATATTTTAATTATATTAAGTATTTTATTTTCCTTTTTCTATTCCTATAGGCTAAGTTTACCTTTAGTTTCGTATATCGTAGATTTATTAAATAGTTCTCCTTTAATAGTATATATAATATTAGAGTATTATTTCTTCTATTTATTAGTAAAAAGTTCGCTTCGAAAAAATCGTAAGAAACGTAGTATAGTACTATATAGTATAGTATATATTATATAAGCGTTCTATATTAGCCCGTACCTATAGTATATTTATTCTATATCCTTAATATTATTAAATATTAGCCCGTACCTATAGTATACCTCTAACGTTATTCTATATTTACTCGTACGTATTATATACTTATATAACGACCTCTATATCACGTATATATCTTATACGAGTACTAGTAAACTATTTAATATATTATATTCTATTTATTAGATAAGTATTAGGACGTTCTATATTTACTCGCGTATATTATATACTTATATAATAGCCTCTACGCCGCGTATATACCTTATACGAGTACTAGTAAACTATTTAATATATTATATTCTATTTATTAGATAAGTATTAGGGTATATTATTAATTCGCTATATTATATTTTCGTTAAAATCTAGAATAATAGACCTTAGCTCCTATCCTCGCCTCTAAATACTAGTAATAATAGACTACTTAGTATATATTATATCGAAGTATACTATTATATATAGTATAATTAATAAAAGCTATTAAGACTATAAGCCCTCTACGTACCTAAGTCCCGCGAAAGGAGCCTATAACTAGATAGTTAAATATAAGTACTAGTATATTAGCTACTATTCTATTAGACGCTAGTAGTTAGAGTATAGAGGGTCGCGTTATAGGATCTTATAATATAAAAGTATAATATAATATTTAAATAAGTAGTAGCTATTATATTATTAAACTCGTAGGTATAAATCCTATACCCTTATTACGGAAGAGACCGCTATTAAGGGTTATACCTCGTAAGGTACTAATATACCTAGTTCCGAAAGTAAGGTATTCTAGACTATAGGAACTAGTAATAGCCCGGCTCTAAGGTAGAATAAGTATATATAGTAATAACGAGGAGCTTACTATTTATATAAGCCTCGTATAGCTAGAGAGAATATAGTCTTTTAAGTATACTAGTATAGATATTCTTAAGTAGAATAATCTACTCTTAGGTTTTATATATATTAAACGCGTAGTCTACCTAAAGAGTAGATAGGGAGTTGGTATTATTTTCTACTTAGATAAACTACGTTAACTACTAGATCGTTTTACGGTCCGCTAGAGGGGTCTATAGAAACCTCTTAAGGTCCGATACTACTTAACGAAATAGACTATATTTATATCGATCTATAAGTTCTATAAGCTTATTATCGCTTAATACTCTTTATAGAGCTTATAGATCGATATAAATATAGTCTATCTTAGAGAATATCCTCGTTTTCTTATTATAGTCTTTTAATAATACTTTATATATACCCCCTAGCGATTACTTCTCGTTCTCGGACCGATAGACTAGGTACCCGAAAAAATAATAGGTCCCTTATTCCGGATCTAGATTCTAGTTATAAAGAAGAGATATAGCTAGAAGAAATATAGTATACTTTTCTTTTAGCTTAAGACGGTATAGTCTAATATACCCCTCGTAGGGTAGAAGATAATAGAGCGCTATCTTAAAGAGCGTATCCTTTAGACCTTCTATAGGCTTTAGGCTCGGTTTATTAACTTAGGTTTACTTAGGTATTCTATTAATAAGGGTTAGAGAGGGCGCTATACCTCTTATAGGGTAGAAGATAATAGAGCGCTATCTTAAAGAGCGAATCTTTAAACCTTCTATAAGCTTTAGGCTTAGTTTATTAACTTAGGTTTACTTAGATATCCTATTAATAAGGATCGGGGAGGGTATAGGCTTAGTTTATATTAGTCGGTCCTTTAGAATTCTACTATACGTAATAGTATACTTTAATATAATATATACTAAGTAGTCCGCTATTACCGGCGCTTAGAGGTAAGGATAGAAGTAATAGGTCTATAAAGTCTAGGTTAGAATTATACTATACGCGATAGTATACTTTAATATAATATATATTAAGTAGTCCGCTATCGCCAGCGCTTAGAGATAAGAATAGAAGTAATAGGTCTATAAAGTCTAGGTTAGAATTATACTATACGCGATAGTATACTTCGATATAATATATATTAAGTAGTCCGCTATTACCGGCGCTTAGAGGTAAGGATAGAAGTAATAGGTCTATAAAGTTTAGGTTAGAATTATACTATATATAATAGTATACTTCGATATAATATATATTAAATAGTCCGCTATCGCCGGCGCTTAGAGGCGAGGATAGAAGCTAAGGGTTTATAAAGTTTAGGTTAGAATTATACTATATATAATAGTATACTTTAATATAATACGTACCGACTATCGCTAGCTATAATAATCTTACTCTAATTAGTCGACTACGTCTTACTAAGATAGGCCTTTTAAACGGGAGAGTAGATAGTCTACGTAATATTACTAATTATAACGTAGATAATAACGGTCCTATAGTTAGTAATAGTAGTAGGATCGCCTAGTAGTATTACGTATACTATTTTACTAACTACTAAGTTACCTCTAATCGAGTTAATAAACTTATTAGTAGATACTTATTAAGAGTTAAGTAGTCGTCGGGCTTAAGTTTTATAGGAGGGTCGAGACCGTAATCCTTATAGTAATAGGTAAGAGAATTTCGCGCTTTATTAGTATATAATCTAGGTATAGTAATAATAGTACTACTTAATAGTACTATAGTTTACTACTACGAATAGTTATCTCTTTTAATAACCTATATAATATCTTAGTAAGGCTATATACTCTCGTCTCTTATTTAACTCTTAGTTCTAAAGGAGATACGTATTAATATAATATAGAGTAGTACTAGTAGAGGTAGATTTATATAGGTCGCTAGTATAGCGAGCCCCTACTATTCTATTTATACTAACGTTCTAATACCTTATTTTATTACCCTATACTTACGCGCTTACGGATAGGGTATACTTATTAATAGGATATATCTATTTCCTTACTCTATAAAACTCCTATCTAAAATACGCCGCGTAGTACTATAGATAAGTACTATAGTAGATATACCTATAAGTACTTTAGCCTAGGGCTTATTATTAAAAACTCTTAATAGTAGACTTATAGGGCCGCTAAAATAACCTAGTTAATATAATAATAGCGCGGCGCCGGGCCGAAAAACGAACCTAAGTTAATAAATATTTTTTTTTTTACTTATAGAATTAATTCTTCCTTAAAGTACTTCTACTCTCTTCTTTTTATACCCCTATACGCTCCTTTTTAGCCTAATTACTCCCGATTTATTACTACTAGGGGGTAGTAGGAACGTTAAATAGCCCTAATTAATCTCTAGGAGTAATAACTAGGTTATAGAAGTACTAATAATAGATTAATATATCGTCGTTTATAACGTACTATCGGCTAGAGTATATATTACGGCTATTAGGTATAACTCCTTTACTATAATCGTAGTCGCCTATAATTATCGACGAGGGTATCTTATTTATAAGTATACTATTATCTCTATACTACGTACTATTAGCTATAATACGAAATAAAGTTTTTAGATAGAGCTCCTTACTATAATTATTATTACTAATAATAATCTATTAGGATATCTCTATAGAGAATATACTATTAGCTATAGTATAGAATAAAGTTATTAGATAGAACTCCTTACTATAATTATTTAGAATACGACTATACTTATATAGAGTACTACTAGAACCTATAGTACTATACTATTAGCTAAAGTATAGAATTCCGATAATATTCGCTATATCTACGTTTCTATTCTAATAGATAGAGTAGGAGAGCGTATTAAGAATATATTACTACCGCCTATATATATATCTTAGTCTAGATATATAATAGCTTCGTCGAGGAGCCTATAAATAGGTACCCTTAGTATAATATAGTTAGTACGCGAGTTAATTAATCGGATATTAAAGAATATAAGGGATATAATTTATTAAGTAAATAGATAATAATTACTATATAAAGCCGATACCTATAGAAGCGTATCATATTATTATAGATTCTTACCTAGTTATAGCCTTTAATATATTAGCCCTAAGCTAAATAATCGTAGCTTCTTCTATCTCTTTAGTCTTTTCTTTCTATATATTTTCTTCCTATATAGTCTTATTAACCCCTATACTCTATATAGGCCCTTACTTTTAGTTATTAATACTCTAAGCTTAATAAAGGATAACTATAGGTGCTAAAGTTATTATTAAAGATACTAATATAGTTAGAATAAGTACGAAGCTAGCTTTTAAGACTACTTTCTTTATTATAGTAGGTAAGTAGGGCGGGTAGGAGGAAACCGAGCAACGAATACGGTATAGATACGACGGTAGTAAGATAGATATAGGAATAGAGTATACGTAGCTATATAGTAAGAATTCTAAAGATATAAGTATAATAGTAATTAGTAGAACCGTATATTAAAAAGAGGTAATACTATTAACCTAAGTAGTAGTAGAGGGCGAATAATAGAGTAGGGTAAAAGCGTAACTAAAGTTCTTAGTATACTATCTTAATACTCTTAGCCCTTATAAAATACTATCTAAATAGGGCTTTCTTACGGTTTTAGGTTAAAATAATCGGATTAACTAATATATTTATAATCTACTACTATATATATCGCTTACTATTTTACTACTTATCTCGCCTACTTAGATCTTCTTTTTATCTATTACTTTATTAGTAAGCTTTTTATTCTCCTTAATTAGCTTACTAGTCTATACTATCTTTAGTTATAAGGCGAAGATATTCTTTATCTCGTTCTTATATATAATCGTCTCTTTTATAAAAGATAAGCCGCGTACTAGTAAATTTACCTTTACTACTAATACTTCTTATTTAATATAGTATTAGTAGTACGCGCTCTATACGATCTTAGTATTAATAGAGTATAGTTCTATTACCTCTAAGACGTACCCTTTAACTAAGTTAAGTAATTAGTAAATAATCTTTAAACTAGCTACTATAAGCTAATAGCGGTTAGCGCGCCTATTCTTCTTCTTATCCTATACTTAATCCTACTAAGCGACCTTAGTATCGCGGGTTAACGAGTTAAATACGAAAGTAACTATTATAGGTTTAAACTCCTTTATAAAAGTCTATATTCTCGTTAGTATTATAGGCGATAATATTAATCCTATATAGTATTTCTACTTACGGTATACGCGATAGCCTTAACTATACGTAAGTTTAAGGTCTAGATATACTTATTTAGATAGTAGAGCTATATACCTCTTATAATTAGATACTTTATTATCGATTAAGTTATATATATAAGCCTAGCTTTAGCTATATAATAATATATCTTCTTAGACTCTATATAGATATTATCTACGTACTACTAGATAAATAATTCCCGAATCGAAAGTAGATTACTAATAGCCCGCTCTAGCGTATTATTATCCGTATTTAAGCTCTTACGCTAGCGTAATATAGGTTCTATAATTCCTAGCTTATTTAGATTCTTCTTTTACTAAGTATAGATAGTATTATAAATATTAGGGAAGGTCGATAGAAGTTTATATCGCTAGTAATTTAGCCTATTAGTCGTTTCTATAGTCGGTATCTTAGGCTTCGGGCCCTTCTAACTATTAGCTTTCTATTTAAATATTTAAGCTTAGTAGGCTTATCTACGACTCGTCTTTATAGTTTATTTAATCTAGTATAGACTTAGTTCGTATTCGTCGTAATACTTAATAATAAGTAGTTTCTTCTCGAGCTTCTTATTTAGGAGATTTAGAACTTTATCCTAATAATCTACTAACGCGTAGTCTCTTACGATAAAAAACTCCCTAAGAATAATAATAAAGATATTAAATAGTTTCTTTATATTCTTATTATTCCTAAGTAGTTATTTAATAGGTACGTCCTAGTTTACCCCTCTTATACTAGTTTCGAACTTAGACTATTTCTTAGTAAAGCCCTTCTTATTAATATTACTAAGTTTCTTAATAATAGGATTCTAGATATAGGCCTCTTCGCGTCCTAGAATATATTTTATAGCGAAAACTATAATAGTATTAATACTATTTAATAGTACTAAGCCTATAATTCCCGTAAACGAAGGTATTAGGCTTAAATTAGATTAGTACTTAAGCGGGTTTATAATTTATATATATATAATAGTCTCTTCTAACCCCTACGAGTATAGCTCGTTAATTACGACCTAGCTTATATAGTATTAATTAATAACTATAAGTATCGAGTACTTCTTCTCTTTAGTATCTATCTATTAGGCTGTACGCGTTACCTAATTAGGTTATTTACTATTTTACCCCTTTATTAATAGGTATACCTTCTCTTCCTTCTCTATTATTTTAGGCGGAGTACTATTTAACTTAAGCTTTAGTTTAGTAGCGCTAATTAGTTAACTATTAAGATACTTCTAGTAATTCGCTCTATACTAGGCGATCTTCTTCGTATTTCTAGAATAGTCTCTCGTAAATTTAACGTAGTAAGCCCGAAGCTTAAACTAAGGGGATATATTCTTTAAAATAACCTAATAGACTTATAAGTACTAGGATACGTTTATTATTATAATAATAAATCGCGTACTTATTAAACTTAGCTTTAAGATAGTTACGTCGCTATATACCGTCTAGTCGTCGTTATTAGTCTATTTAACGTCCTTTAAGATAAGTTCGTTAGGATAAGTATATACTAAATAAGTATTTCTATTCTAGTTAGGTATAGGAAGAATCTTTATCTAGTCTTTCTTAGATAGAGAATAGTAGATTCTATTTATATACCTATTATAAGCGTATATAATCTTCGCCCCCTTTTACTCGTAGAGTATAACGAGGTAGGGACGTTATTTAATATTTATATTCCTAAGTAATAGACTATTCTATATTATCTTTTTCTAGTCTCGTATCTATACGTAGAGGTCTTATAATAATATTAAGATAAATAATACTCTAATTTATAGTAAGCGTTCCTTAAATATACCTATTAGGTCGAGACTAGGTCGTTAGTTTAATTAAAGTTTATATCCTACTAGTTCTATATATAGTATAAGGTTAAGGGTATAAGTACTTAGGACTTATATAGTCTTACCTAGATCTATTATATTAGCTTATATATTTACCCTTTTAGGCCCGAATACTATTCTATACTAAACGTTAATACTAACTATCTAGTAGGCTATTAACCTAAAGTCTAGGTTCTACCCTAGCTTAGATAGTACCTTAATATAGTAATCTACTAACTTAGATTACTCCCTTAATCGCTTTAATAAAACGCTAAACGTATTTATAGTCGACCTTTACTTAAGATAATTAACGTATATTACCTTAACGCCCGCTTTTAAATTATTAAGTTTAGCTAATATACTATTACTATTAGTTATTATTCGATTAATCCGTACTATACTCGATAGTATTATTAACTTATAATCGTAGTATTACTCTATTAATATTATCCTCTTCCTCTATAAATATATTCTTCTCTTCTTTAAGAGCTCCTACCTCTAGAGTATCGTACTTAATTAGAATCTCCTCTTCTTCGCTTAATAATTCTTCTAATAATAAGACTTTACTACTATACTAGCCGCCGTAGTTCTCTTCCTTATATCCTAAGCTCTACGTAGTAAGTTAGTATAATAGTAAACTATTATTATCTTCTTAGGTAGGTAACTTTAAGCTATAGCTACCGGCGTCTAGTAGGATAGTAGTAGCTAATATACTAGTATTTATATTCGACTATCTAGTTATAGGCTTCTTTCGCGGGACTTAGGTAGATAGAGGGTCTATACTCTTAATAGCTTTCGTTAATTTTAGAAAAGAGGTTACGCTAGTAATATTTATAGGTAGGAGTAGAAATAGAGTATCTATAGGGTTAAGATTAGAATTATACTATATATAATAGTATACTTCGATATAATACTTACTAAATAGTCCCTTATTATTAGCTTTCGTAGGCGGGTATAGATAAGAGAGGTCTATAAGAATAAGATTAGAATTATATTATATACGATAGTATACTTTAATATAATACTTATTAAGTAGTCCTATATTACCGACTTTTATAGACGGGTATAGATAAGAGGGGTCTATAAGAATAAGATTAGAATTATACTATACGCGATAGTATACTTCGATATAATACTTACTAAGTAGTCCCTTATCGCCGGCTTTCGTAGATAGATATAGATAAGAGGGATCTATAAGATTTAGGTTAGAATTATACTATACGCGATAGTATACTTCGATATAATACTTATTAGGTAGTCCCTTATTATCGACTTTTATAGGTAGGTATAGATAAGAGGGATCTATAAGATTTAAATTAGAATTATACTATACGCGATAGTATACTTTAATATAATACTTACTAGGTAGTCCCTTATCGCCGGCTTTTATAGGCGGGTATAGGTAAGAGGGATCTATAAGGTCTAGATTAGAATTATACTATATATAATAGTATAATTTAATATAATATATACTAAGTAGTTAGTCCTCGCTCTTACTCTCGTTCTTATTTACTATCCGTTTTCGACCTCTTATAGGCCGTTTTAGTTATTTTAGTACTAAGCTTAGGAATCGAGACTCTATATAATACCGTCCGTCTTTATCTTTAGTATCTAATAAACGTATCTTAAAATTAGGACCTCTTCTAATACTATTTATAAAATCGTTTAGTACTACTTTAAGCTCGTATTAGTTTCGTATATAGTTATCTATAGCTATTATAACTACGTTTATAATCTTCCTTTTAGAATTCTTTATAATCCTAAATATTACCTTATTAAAGTAGTCGAAGTTAATATAACTAGTAGTAATAGGCTTAGTCCGATTAGTAGACTAGACTTTATTATCGTAGGTTAGATAGATAGAAAAGCGGAAGGTATCTATAGTATTATTAATTATAATATAAATATTAATAGTTCTAAGATTCGTAATAGGTAGGGGGTTATCTAGGAGAGTCACGCGTATTATTTTACTTACTACCGTACTTACTATTAATTAAGCTGGCGAAGTCGTTAGTAGACGTTTAATAGAAGTTAAACTATCCTCTAATTTAAGCTTTATAGAAGGGTTAATATTATATACTACGTAGTTAAATATAAGTTCCTAACGCGCCGAGTTTATTACCTCGAGTATCGCCTCGTTAATATATAGAGAGGGTACGATAGTATTACTAGTTCTAAAGTAAGAAGTAACTATCTACGAAGAGCCTATTCGTAGTTAACGTACTATATAAGTATATACTTTCTTCTATCGACTTAACTAACTATTTTCTTATACGGTACTTACTTCGCTAGAGTCCTCTACTATCTTATAGGCTATATCTAAGATAATAGTATCGATTTCCTCTAGCTTAATCTAAAAGACTATATAAATATTCTTTCTATATATAGAATAGATTCCTACTATCCTATCTCTTCCTATATATAGTACTAGATATTCGTTATTACTACTAGGCCGCGAGCTATATATATATAGATCGTATTATATATAACTAGGGGGCGCTATTTTATAAACTATAGGTAGGGACGTAGCGTAGTTAATATATAGTTAAGATAACTAGAGCGCTAGATATAGGCGTAGACGAATAGATAGCCTAAAATAATTACTTACGTCGTCGCGACGCTTTAGACTAAAGAGAAGGAATATAAAGAGGGTTTAGGTAAGAGTTTATATTTTAAGTAACCCTACTAAGTAGGTAGGTTATAGGCTAGCGCGCTATTATATAACTAGGCGCTTACTTCTTCCTCTTTACTCTTCTCTTTTAGATTAGACGCTTAGTAAAAGAAATTAGACGGCTTACGTAAGCTAGCTAAATAAGATATTATATAATCTAATTAGTTAAAATCCTTTATAGACCGTCTAATTAGTAAGATAACTTTACTCGCCCTTATAGATAATTAAAAATATTATAGCTATCTATATAATAAAACGCTTTAGGACTCTATTTAATAAGGAGATTCCCTAAAAGCTATAGTTAACGCGGTAATACTAAGAAAATAGGGAAACGTTTAATTAAGCCTAGTCCCTAGGTAGTCTATACTAGGGACTCTCTCTATATAATAGCTAGATACTTAGTATTAGGCTAGCTTATATACTAGGTTAGCTTATATAACTACTCCTAGCTACTATACTATATTCTATTCTATATAAGCTACTCTTATATAGAGCTATTATAATTAACCGTAGTTTTTACTTCTTTCCCTTATAGTAATTTACCCTAATTCCTTACTATAATATAAAACTATCTTATATCGCTTCTACTACTAGCTCTAATCTTAATAAAGAATATACTCTATAGGATAGTATAAATTATAGCGGGATTAGATACGACGTATATTAGTTAGGTTATTTATATAGTATTATATACGACTTTACCTTATACTAAATTATAGTATAATACTTACTATTTACCTATTATATAAACTTAAAACGATACTTAAGTTATTATATCTTATTAGGTTCCTTATATTATATAATATATATATACTACCCCTCTTTCCTAACCTAGTCTTCCTACTATTTATTCTATCTTTTACTTCCTAATACCTCTCTCTATAAATAAGTAATCCTACTCGTAGAGACTATTATTATAGGAGAAGAAATTTAATTCCTTAGACCTATACTTATAATTTCTACCGTCTTTTATTAATATTATATTAGTCTTTTTTTCTTTAAGCTAATTAAGCGCCTTAGCTATTATACGGGATTTCTATTCGCTCTACTATACTACTATTTAGGAAGAGCGAGAATTTTTAATCTTAAGCGTCTACTATAGCCTCGGTTTCTTCGTAGGTATCGTAGGCGTCTCTATCGTTAAACTATACTTTACTAACGTTCGAGATAATAGTAACTCGTTCTCTTCTTCTTTAGTTAGGGTATTCCTAAGGACTATATATAATATACTATTAGCTAGAGTATAAAATAAACTTATTAGATATAACTCCTTACTATAATTAATAAATTTCTCTTTACTATTCCGAGTACCGTCTACGATACTATACTATTAGCCAAAGTATAGAATAGAGTTATTAAATAGAACTCCTTACTACTATTAATATCTATTTTATTTTCGCTATTTTAAGCGCTATCTATAATACTATACTATTAGCTAAAGTATAGAATAGAGTTATTAGATAGAACTCCTTACTATCGTTAAGGTCTATTTTAGATCTACTACCCTAAGCGCCGCTAGAACCTATATACTATACTATTAGCTAAAGTATAGAATAAAGTTATTAGATAGGACTCCTTATTCTTTTTTATACTAGTAGCTTCGCCTAGTAAGACTATAATACGTAGATTATAGTAGTCGCGTAGTCTATTAATAAAGTTATTAATTTCGGTTGTAAAGGTTATATCGTCTTTAATTTTAATACTATTATAAGTAATAGTTAAAACTTCGTAGTTCTAGACCTAAGCGAATTTATTATCTACCTCTAAGTATTCTAGAAGTACCTTAGTTAATACCTTAGTAGGGAAATCGCCGTCGTTTATATACGTATCTAGGCCTAGAGGTATATTATTTAGGTTAGATAACCGGATAAAAGGTACCCTTATAATAGTATTATTAGTACGTAAGTCGATAAACCGAATATTAAAGATTATAAGGGACTTAATCGGTTAAGTAAGAAGATAGTAGTTATTATATAGAACTAATTCTTACTTAACTACGGCCGTCGACGAACTAGACTTAAATTAAATAACCTTTTTACTCTTTTTAGTATCTTCTTTCTTAATTTCCTTTTAGACTTTTTCTTTAGTTATAAATATAATACTACGTACTACCTCTTACTTTAGGAGTTCTTTAGTATTCGGCGTAGGGTAACCTCTAGCCTAGAAGTTCTTACTAAAGACGTTAGTATAGTTGGGTTAGTTAATTAGCTAATTTTCAATTTTTTTTATTAGTTACTTAAGACGCTTATACGTCTTATACTTCTTTACCAACTTACTATAATTCTTAGTAATAAGATATAGTATTTTAGGAGTTTCCTTAATCTTAGTCGTTGTAAGACTAATTAATTCCTCTAAGCGTTCCTTTATAATTTAAAAGAGTATTTATATACTAAGTTTAGTTATATAATTAGATCTAGTAAAACCTTTTAAAACTTTTTCCTATTCTTTAGGTATCTATAGATACGGTAGTATAACAACTTTCCTTACTATAGGGGGTAGATAAGGCGGATAGGTAATAGAAAAGTAAGTAGTAAGGTAGCTAAAGGAATTACGTAGTAGTTTGGTAAGAGTACTTAAAAATATAATTATAATAGTAATTAGTAAGACTCTATATTAAAAAGAAGTAATATTATTAGCGCGAGTAATTATAGAGATAGTATAGATAGTAGAGGGTAAGGAGAAGGAGTATAAAGAATTTTTCGCGTCGTTACTACGAGGACGTAGTAAAGCGCTCGTATAATATAGTAGGTATAAGTTCTTATATCGCGCTCGTAGTAAAAGCTTAATAGATATTAATATAATAATAAATCGTTATAAATACGACTTTTAAAGTATAAAAATTATATATATAAAATTATATTATTAAGTATAGTATCGAGTAAAGGCGATAAAGGTAGACGTATATTAGTTAGAACCGTCGTATATATAACGATATAAATAGCTTCGTTAACTACGACCTAAGGACGATATTAGGCTATAAGATATATATATTATATAAGAACTAGTATAGGTAATACCTTATAAAGAAGAAGCTTAAGGGGCGTAACGTTAAGTATCTATAAACTATATTCGATAAAACCGCTCTTTATATTATTATACTTATAGTATTAAACTAAAGGTAGTAAGATACTAAGAGGTCCTAAGAATAGCCTAGTCGCGTATTCTATACTATACTATATAGTATATCTTACGCTAATACTATTATAATCTTTATAATTATATACGCTCTCTATATTATATATAGAATCTATTATATAGTATTAACTACTATAATAGACCTTACCTATTAGTACTATATACGGAGGATTATCTTATATAGTAGGATAAGGTAATATCTCCGCGTATATAGAAAGTACCTAGTTAATAATATTAAATAATTAACGCCTAGTAACCTTTTTACTTATAGATATAGGATAAGACTAACCTAAACTAGTCTTATAACGGTAATCCTTACGATATATATACTAGAGTAGAATAATATAGTTAGATATCTAACGTAATAAAGCATAATTAGAGAGTAGTTATCGAATACTCTAGTAATATTAGCTAAGGACGGAGACGATAAGTTTATATCCTATAATAGAATCGAAATATCTTAGTAATTCTAACTCTTAGACGATAGTACGTACGATAATAACGAACCTACTAAGATAGGGTTAGATAATAGGTTTTAAATTAATCTATATCTAAATAACTAACTCTTAAGTACCTCTTAGGTAGTAAATATAAACGATATACAAAGAGTAGATAAAGAAGGTAAACTACTATTAATAACCTTTATATAATTACTATATAAAGTAGTATATAAATATACT
The DNA here is from genome assembly GCA_030770425.1 of Darksidea phi. Taxonomy (NCBI): domain Eukaryota; kingdom Fungi; phylum Ascomycota; class Dothideomycetes; order Pleosporales; family Lentitheciaceae; genus Darksidea; species Darksidea phi. Next base: position 9,636 of record JASJFT010000317.1, on the reverse strand, counting down.
AATATAATAGAAGTAGATATAAGCTTTAGAGCTATAGATAGTTATAAAGGGTATATAGACTAATATAAACCGCTATTCCTAGTTAATAACTAAATAGGGTCGATTCGAACGACTTCGTAGCGTATAGATTCTAGTTATAGTTTAATTACGCCTTTACCTTCTAGTTATATAAGGTCTAATATACTAAGGGCGATATAAATAGACTATTAGAAGACGGCCGACTATTAGAATTATATAATAAATTATCGTTTAAGACTAGTAAGTAGTAGTCCGAGTTACTAGAAAGACTACCCTCTAGTATTAATAATAATAGTTTTATAACTAATAAGCTCGAGGTCGTATTAGATATTAAATATATACTATTAGCTATATATAATCTAGTATACTACGATATAGTTAAGATTATATAATTTCTAATTAAATACTAGTCGTTTACGGAGTATATATAATATACTCCTATTTACCTATTTTAGGACGAATCTTATAACGTACGTATATATAACGAGCTAAATATAGGAAATTAGTAGTAGAATATATAGGGAAAACTACTACCTAGCTCGACTATTCTCCTAGTACTAATATTAGTAGATAAGTGTTATAACCCTACGCGAATTATAGGATACGGGGCATCCCGAGAAGGTTAGAAGCCAAGACAAGGGCTTAGTCAGTAATCCAATATCATGTAACAATAATCTAGTTAATCTATATCTTAGCGAACAGAGCAAATAGAGTATGACCAACAATAATCTAGTTGATCTATATCTTAGCGAACAGAGTAAGCAGAGCAAGGCAAAGCGGGACAGATATAAGAAGATAGAGGATCTCTTAGGTTTTCTATCTTAATTCTTTATAGTTAATCTTCAGTTCTTCACCTAATACTTACGAACAAGATTGGATCTTTTCCTAAGTAGTTATTCTAGCAATAGGATTCGTTGACTTGATCTTAACCTATCAGAAACCAACGGTACGACAAACGTTCTATCGGCCCTAACCCGGATCCCGTATAAAGGTACGTACAACGTATAACATATTAACTACCCTAAACCAAGGTTACGTCGACATAGTAACTCTATCTAGCTTACGCAATACCTCTAGGGAAAGCGTAACTAGGGCTCTAGTAACGAACCCAGCGGCCCTAATCCAGCAACAAGCAGCTCAGATAGTTGAGTTACAGTAGGCCATAATATCGCTATAAGGATCGCTATAACAGGCACGGGCGGGACTTAGGACGAAGTCAAAGATCCCGATACTAGAAAAATACGATAGCGGAAAGGAAGGCTTAAGGCCGTTCCTTACATAATTAGACCTGTACTACCGGTTCAACTCTACTACGTTCACTAGCGACTAGGATAAGATCCTTACCGCGGGTATATATATAACAGGTAAAGCAGCTATATAGATACAGCCCCTAATCGACGATTATATAACCAACGAAGACTCCTTATCGAAGCGACGCGACGAAACGAAGGTAGTATTTAAAGATTAGGATTCGTTCAAGGAATAAATACGTATAGTCTTCGGAGACATTAATAAGGTCTAGTAGGCCGAACGCCAGATCTAAAGGCTAAGACAGACTAAGTTAGTAAGTACGTATACTACCGAATTCAAATAGCTATAGTATAAGATCGACTAGGACGATATACCTCTTATAGTCGCATACTACAACGGACTTAAGGAGCTAATTAAGGACGAGTTAGCCCGACTTAAAAAATCAGACGACCTAGCGGAACTAATTAAGACGACAATCCGTATCGATAATCGACTACACGAACGAGCACTCGAGAAACGAGATGCTATAGGACTAGTAAGAGTCTATAGAAAAGAGTAAGTAGCTCGAAAGTGCGGATTCTATAAGGGTTATAACGAAATAGACGTTAGTATAGTCTAGAAAAAGAAATACCTAAGGAATAAGAAACGCGAACAAGGTAGGAAGCTATAAAAAGTCCTAGTAGACGAGATAAGACGACGTCGAGACGAAAAGGTATATCTACGCTACGGCATACAGGGACACTTCGCCAGGGAATACGGCGAGGAAAAGAAAAGTATAGGGAGCTAGGATGGCGCCAAGCGTATAAACATAATCAGGTATAGTAAAGAAAAAGAAACCAAGCCTAACTCGATACCCGAGACATGGTACGACGCCAGCGGGTAGGACGAGGTCGAAGAAATCACTCGACAATAAGATAACCCAGAGCTCGAGATAGGAGAACTAAAACTCGACGGGCCAGATGAGGTCAGCGTAGAAGACGTTTTCAGACGGTTAGTATATAATAAGTATTAGAAATATAGGACCAGCTAGTATATTGCTAAATATTATACCGACGCAAAAAAGCCAATATACGTTACGGGAGATCGAGGCTAGCAGGCGATAGGCCAGGCCCTAAGACTCTAAGGACCAGAAGGTTACAAGGTAACCTAGGACTATAATAATATAGGCCACGACGCGCTACTATAGACAAACTATACGGGAAATTACGAGTACTACGCCCGATAGAAGGAGGAAACTATAATACTCCTAGGAAGCAGCTTATATATATACCTTCGAAATATAGAATACCTAATAGTAGGATACTATATCCACGACTACAACAACTAGGCCTAGGCTTATAAGGAGCAAGGATAGCCAGGATAGGTTAATTACTACGATAACGAATACGATAAGCATTTCCCGATAAAATACGCTATAGGACGATAGCCACGCGGACTAACCTAGACAGATACTAAAGGATATAAACGAGACATCAACTATAGAATCATATACTAAGAACCTAATTACGAGGCCGTATATTAGACGTACTACGATCGATTATATATCCTACACCTAGCGCAACAAGAGCTTACGGCTAGAAGGAAAGAAGATATCTTCTATTAAAACCTTAAAAGGAAGGAATACCTTATCGAACGATACGAATTACACGGATATCCAATATAGAACCAAGACAGTTCAAAGAACCTAGAGATTAGTAGACAGCTAAGGGCCCCAGGCATATAGCAGGGATATTACGACGCCTAGAACGACAAAAATAAGGTAGAACCCATTAATTAGGATATACCATCACCGAAAGGGGAACTATCGGAAGAACTGAATTAGGAAACACCCCGTAGGATCGGAAGAGTACCGGATCCAAAAATAGAATAGGTAGACGAGTCGCCCACTCGACAAAACGAGACTAGAGAACCAGAAAAGGACCCCGAAGATTGGGACCTCTACGATAACAAGCTAAAAAACTAGGTTATTATTAGCTACGTAAGAGTCGCGCTAATAAAAGTACCTAAAAGACGACTCTCCGAATCGTATAAAGAAATATCTAATAACCGGCTAGGTTAGAGGTAGACGCACGAATTTACAGACGGAAAGTCCGAGCTATTATAGATAGTAGAGTAGAGTTCACGCTCCTATTATCAAAATTAGTAGAGGAACAAGGGATTCCTTACCAAGTCAAAGAAAAACCCATACGAGTAGACCTCGGAGATAGATTACCTATAGAATATAGAGAAGGTATAATTCGCCTCGAAACGAAAAAAGTAACCTTAGAGGTAGGAAACGTCAGAGACTATCGCAGATTTAACATTATGGAAATTAGAGATACCGATATAATTATTAGTTACGATTGGCTAGTAATATATAATCTACAGATAGATTAGAAGCTACGCAAAGTACTAGGCTACGAGCGGGTAGCTCGAGTCGCAGGAATTAGGAGACCGGGTAGGTCTAACCACGAGATCTAATATACACCCCGGAAAGGGAGGATAGGCTTAATTTTACCTTATAAGATCGCGAGGATCTATAAGAAGAACCCGTAGAGAGTCGGCGTTATTATAGTACGAAGGGTCGCGACCGCACAGGAAGGACTACGGCCAATAATACCTCGAGACTACGAGGAGTTCCGAGAGCTATTCGAAGAACATCCGGAAACCGATTTACTAGAGTACCAGGAATAGGATTATGAGATATACCTAGAATAGAGTACGAAGCTCGAGCCTAGACCTATATACTCGTTAACAGTAGATTAATAGAAAGAATTAAAAGAGTACTTAACGAAGAACCTAGAGAGAGGATATATTAGAGAAAGTCAAAGCTCTATAGCATTACTAGTTCTATTTATCCTAAAGAAGAACGGAAAGTTACGACTTTATATAGACTACAGACGTTTAAACAACGTTACGAAGAAAAACCGATACCCGCTACCACTAATCGGAGAACTCATAGACCGGCTCTAAGGAGTTAAGTAGATTACGAAATTCGATATCCGGGAAGGATTCTACAGGATTCGAATAGTGAAAGGGTACGAAAAGTATACGGTATTTAAGACCCGATACGGACTCTACGAGTACAGAGTTATACTATTTAGACTAACGAATACACTAGTAACGTTTTAGTTAGTTATTAATAGAACGTTAAACGAATACTTAGACGTATTCTATACGGTATATCTAGACGATATTCTTATATATAGTAAAGGGACGCTAGAAGAACATAAAGAGTATATAAAGAAAGTACTGCGAAAGCTACAGCAAAATAGGTTACTACTTTACCCAGACAAATACGAATTCTATAGGACGGAAACCGAATATCTAGGTTTTATTATTTCGCGAGAAGGAGTATCTATAGACCCTAAGAAAGTATAGACTATAAGGGAATAGCTAACCCTAACATCGGTTAAGGACGTACAATCCTTTTTAGGATTCGCCAACTTCTATCGGAAGTTTATTAGGGATTACTTAAAGACTACATCTCTACTCACGGAGGTAACTAAGAAGGAAAAGGGATTTTAGTAGAACTAGGAATAACAGGAAGCTTTCGACAAGCTTAAGAACCTATTTACATCGGCACCTATATTACAGATATACGACCCGACAAGACCTCTTAGAGTAGAGACGGATATATTAGATTACGTACTAGGGGCGATACTTACCTAGTAAGGGGAAGACGGAAAATAGAGACTAGTATTCTACCACTCACGTAAGTTTAGTAAGGAAGAAGTAAACTACAACGTTTACGATAAGGAACTTAGCGCTATCGTATTAGTATTTGAATAATAGAGACTACAGCTTACAGGAGCCAAGTATAAGATTAAGGTTATTACGGACTACTAGAACCTTACAAGTTTTACGACTATAAAGAAACTCAATCGACGATAATTCCGATAGTCGGAATTACTAGTAAATTACGACTTTAAGATAAGTTACCGGCCGGGAACACTAAACGGAGCGGCGGACGCTCTTAGTAGAAGATCGGACCTTCGAGGCACCGATAAACCCGTCGTACACGAACTAGTTCTACGAAAGGAACCCGACGGAACCCTCGTCTACAACTACACGAGGCTAGCCAAAATTACGGTAATAGTAGATATTAAGAAAAAATGGAGAAACAAGGCCCGAGAAACCATCAGGAACGCTGACGGAATACCAGAGGGAGACAATATATACTTCGATAAGGAAGAATACTCCGCTCTAACAAACGACTCGGAGATAAGGCCTTACATTCTACCAAGTCTCAGGGGAGACTTAATACGGGAAATCCACGAGAGCAAAATGCTAGGACACCTAGGAATCGATAAAACGGTCAGACATATAGATAGAGAATACCTACTTACCAATATAAGAGAGGAAGTTCGGAAAGCGATAGACGACTATTTAGAATATTCTAAGAACAAACCTAAGAGACATAAGCCCTATAGATTACTCCAACTACTAGTACCACCCACACGACTATAGACTCACGTCACGATAGACTTCATAGTAAAGTTACTACCATTATTAGAACCGGGATTAGGAAGATTATACGACACGATCATAGTAATCGTAGACCGATTAACCAAGGTAGTACACTTCATCCCGACGAACGAAGCAATTACGGCAGAAAACATGGCTTATAAGGTTAAAAGAACGCTCATCGCCAATTACGGATTGCCGGAACAGATCCTTACGGATAGGGATAAACTATTCACTTTAAGGTTTTAGAGTATACTACTCGCAAAACTAGGAATTAAAAGAAAGCTATCGACTAGCTTCCATCCATAGACAGACGGTTAGACGGAACGAACGAACCAAACTCTAGAGGAGTATCTAAGGTTCTATGTCAACAAGTTATAGGACAACTAGGTTAAATTACTACTAATAGTACAATTAGTATATAATAGTAAGAGATCTACGACGACTAGATACTTACTGTACTACGTAAATCACGGATATAAGCCGACGACTTACAGAGATCCGAAGGATATCGAGAGTATATCTACTAGGGCAGAAGAAAAAGCCTATTTAATACAAGAACTACACAAAGAACTCAGCGCGCGGATAGTACACAGAAACCTCACAATAGCCAAAACAGTAAACAAAAGAAGGCTCGAGGGACCGACCCTTAAGAGGGGGGATAAAGTTTTCCTTTCACGACGAAACCTAAAAACTAAACGACCATACGACAAACTGGACAATTTACGAATCGGACCATTCGAAATTAAAGAAAAGACAGGACCAGTTAACTACAGGCTAAAGCTAGCCAAAGGTATAAAAATATACCCGGTATTCCACGTATCGTTACTAGAACTAGCACCGGAAGACGCCGAAGTAGCCACCGACGTCGAACTCGAAGACGAGGAGTACGAGGTCGAGGAAATTCAAGGACTATAGAAGTTCGGACGTCAGTAGAAATATTTGGTTAAATGGGCAGGATGGCCTACCAGCTAAAACACATAGGAACCAGTCAAGAACCTACAGGGCTACCAGGACCTAGTTGAGCAGTATCACCAGAAGCACCCAGAGGCAGAGGCTCCCAACTATCCAGAAAAGCGGAGAAATCAGTAGACTCGCACAGCAAGGCTTGCTATAGTAACACGGGCAAGCTAGAAGAAGCAGACCGAGCGGCTTCCGCCTGTTCCGACTTTTCCAACTCAGAGATCGAAGCCAGCTCACGATCAAGAAGCTCACGTTAACGGGCATCGTACTAAGCCAGTTACGCGCGGATACGCCGTTTACGGGCTTAAGCGGCCAACTCTTCATCCTCAGCGGACTCCAGTTCGGACAGGAGTCGAGAACGCTCTTCCTCAGCGCGAGCAAGAGACTTGTCAGTCACCACTAGACTACAAGAAACATTCCGAGAGAGACATCCACTACAACAAGCCGAGGACGGTAACGTCTTACATTCGCGGCCAGCGAATTAACAGTTCAGATACGATCGAGCCGGCGGCATTATACGACCAGAGCGAAGGACGTAGCGGGCGAGACGAAGACGACGAGCTATAGAAGTCTCAGGACCTTTAGGCATTATTAGGACCTAGGAAGAAAATAAAGAATAGGGCTTAGACACCCGTAGAGGGGGACGTCACCTACTCTTATACCCAGGCAAGAGGCGGAACAACTAGGGCACCGGGCTAAGAAAAGAATTACTAGTACGTACACGCGGGTTGCGGCGCAGTATAGAAAGAATTACCGGAACAATTAGGCCACTACCAAATAGGGTCACAAGAAAGGGAACGCGACTTCGAGGACGAAGCTTCGGAGGGGGGAGCGAGTATTACAACCCCACGCGAATCACAGGATACGGGGCATCCCGAGAAGGTTAGAAGCTAAGACAAGGGCTTAGTTAGTAATCCAATATTACGTAACAATGATCTAGTTGATCTATGTCTTAGCGAATAGAGCAAACAGAGTATAACCAACAATAATCTAGTTAATCTGTATCTTAGCGAACAGAGCAAGTAGAGCAAGGCAAAGCGGGACAGATATAAGAAGATAGAGGATCTCTTAGGTTTTCTGTCTTAATTCTTTATAGTTAATCTTTAGTTCTTTACCTAACACTTACGAACAAGATTGGATCTTTTCCTAAGTAGTTATTCTAGTAATAGGATTCGTTGACTTGATCTTAACCTATCAGAAACCAACGGTACGATAAACGTTCTATCGGCCCTAACCCGGATCCCGTATAAAGGTACGTACAACGCATAATAATAAGATATTAATAATAATATTATATAGTAATACCGTATACTAGCCGGTCTATTTAATAATTAGAAATATTAATAGAGATATCTAAAGAGCGCGTAATCGATACGAAATTATCCTAATAGGGTTTATTCTAATTATTAATTATAAAGACGAAGATATTAAGTTTAAAGTATATTATAAGGTAATAGTATATTTACTAGAGCGTAAGCTAATTGAATCGAAACGGTACTATACGCGATAGTACGTTTATTCTATACTAATTAATACTAGCTCTCGAGAAACTCGCTATAAACGGCGAACTAATACGTTATACTAACGGATAAGTTCGAAAATACTATTCTATATTATATAGGATAATCGCGGACTACTAAGAGTAAATACTTATTATAAGTGTAAAAAATAATAGATACTATATAATATATAAGGTACCGCTAGAGAAAAGAGATAATCTTCTTTCTAGACTATAGGAAATACGAACGTATAGTAGTATATAGGCTTAAATTTAGAAGTAACGTAGGAATAAGATTAAGCGAACGAACGACGAGTAGATCTACGATATAATATATTTTATATAGAAATACCTATACTTTAACGTATATAAGGGTATACTAGTAGACGTATTATATTAACTACTAAAGGGTCTTATTATATATATAGTTAAATAGTTATAATAGCTAATAGGGAATATAATACTAATAAAATAAGCTCGTAAGGGTACTAGAAGGCTAGCGGATAATATTAAAGGGAAAGTATAGCTAGACTACCGATTTAAAATAGTACTAGAGTATTCTAGTCTATAATAATTCGTCTATATTAACTTTAGTAAGATATCCTAATAGATAGGAGATAAATAAAAAGTAATTATACGATAGTTAGTAGTAGTAATAATATTAATACTATATAATAAAGAACCGTATATTATCTATTTTACTAAAGCGGTATATAACTTTATTACTATAGTATAATACTAGATATATAATAACGATATATTATTATACTTAGACGACGTACTTAGGCGTATTAATACCTTAAAGTATATATTTAAAGCCTTTTAACCCCGTATAAAAGATATAACTCTAACTAGCTATTTTAATCTCCCGAAGTTATATAGTCTTATTTATTAGAGATATTTTATTTAATTAAGAGGAAGTCCAAACGACTACGATACTAGACTAAATAAAGAGGTATTATATAGTTTTCTTCTTAAGGAAGTATATAAGTTAACTAATAAATAAGACCCGCTACTATAACTTAGGCGACTAAATAGCCGCTTAATAGTAGTACTCTCTATAGAAGTATAATTTATATTAGGTAGTAATACTATTACGTCTAGTATAGCGAAGTAAATCTACGATATATACGTTACTACTCCGTTAAAGACGTTACTATTATATAATATTAGATAGTAGATAGATTCTAAGGTATAAAAATCGGGCCAACTATATAGTAAATAGATTACGGTTTAATAAGTAATAGCGCTATCTAGAATTACTAACTTAGTCGATATCCTTACGATTTTTATTCGTTATAAGAGGAGACGCCTTATTAATTCTTAAATACCGACGACTACTATCGATCTATTAGACAAATCTATATATAAAGAATACCTAACCTAGATTTATTAAATAGTAATATAAATATACCCTTTAATATAGTACTAGTATAAAGCTAGAAAGTACCTAATAGATA